>CM056387.1:4876833-5202886 GCA_029718625.1 Synaphobranchus kaupii
GGGGTAGAGGGAGTGGCGGGGTAGGAGTAGTGTGGTGTGTGTGTGGGAGAGGGGGGGTAGTATGGGGTAGGCTACAGGGAGTGTGTGGGGGTAGAGGGAGAGTGGGGGAGGTAGTGTGGGGGTAGAGGGAGAGTGGGGTGGTAGTGTGGGGGGGTAGAGGGAGAGTGGGGGTGGTAGTGTGGGGGGGGTAGAGGGAGAGTGGGGGTGGAAGTGTGGGGGTAGAGGGAGAGTGGGGGTGGTAGTGTGGGGGGGATAGAGGGAGAGTGAGGGTGGTAGTGTGGGGGGGGTAGAGGGAGAGGGGGGTGGTAGTGTGGGGGGGGGTAGAGGGAGAGTGGGGGTGGTAGTGTGGAGGGGGGGTAGAGGGAGAGTGGGGGTGGTAGTGTGGAGGGGGGTAGAGGGAGAGTGGGGGTGGTAGTGTGGGGGGGGGTAGAGGGAGTGTGGGGGTGGTAGTGTGGGGGGGTAGAGGGAGAGTGGGGGTGGTAGTGTGGGGATGGTAGATGGAGAGTGGGGGTGGTAGTGTGGAGGGGGGGTAGAGGGAGAGTGGGGGTGGTAGTGTGGGGGGAGTAGAGGGAGAGTGGGGGGGGTAGAGGGAGAGTGGGGGTGGTAGTGTGGGGGGGGTAGAGGGAGAGTGGGGGTGGTAGTGTGGGGGGTAGTGTGGGGGGGGGTAGAGGGAGAGTGGGGGTGGTAGTGGGGGGGGAGTAGAGGGAGAGGGGGTGGTAGTGTGGGGGGGGTAGAGGGAGAGGGGGTGGTAGTGTGGGGGTGGTAGTGTGGGGGAATAGAGGGAGAGTGGGGGTGGTAGTGTGGGGGGGGGGGGGTAGAGGGAGAGTGGGGGTGGTAGTGTGGGGGGGTAGAGGGAGAGTGGGGGTGGTAGTGTGGGGGAGTAGAGGGAGAGTGGGGGTGGTAGTGTGGGGGGGTAGAAGGAGAGGGGGGTGGTAGTGTGGAGGGGGAGTAGAGGGAGAGTGGGGGTGGTAGTGTGGGGGGGGGGTAGAGGGAGAGTGGGGGTGGTAGTGTGGGGGGGTAGAGGGAGAGTGGGGGTGGTAGTGTGGGGGGGTAGAGGGAGAGTGGGGGTGGTAGTGTGGGGGGGTAGAGGGAGAGTGGGGGTGGTAGTGTGGGGGGGGTAGAGGGAGAGTGGGGTGGTGTAGTGTGGGGGGGTAGAGGGAGAGTGGGGGTGGTAGTGTGGGGGGGGGGTAGAGGGAGAGTGGGGGTGGTAGTGTTGGGGGGGGGTAGAGGGAGAGTGGGGGTGGTAGTGTGGGGGGGGGGTAGAGGGAGAGTGGGGGTGGTAGTGTGGGGGGGGGGGGGGGGGGGGTAGAGTGGGGGTGGTAGTGTGGGGGGGGGGGGGGGTAGAGGGAGAGTGCACAGTCTATGTGCAGCTACACAACAGACCCAGCGTCTCAGAGCAAGCAGCCAAACTGCTGCTAAATTGCTCCATACTTGTATAACCTTATAAATTTAGATATTAATTTAGCTATTCCACCCCCTCCCGTACACAATCGCCGTACTCTCCCTGCCGATGAACGTTACCATTGCTTAGCAATGCTGGGCTAGCTAGCTAGCAAGCTAATGATAGCTCACGGCAAGTAGTTTTATCATTTAGCTAGCAAGCTCACGATAGCTACCATGATTGCCTTGCTAACGTTACTACCAGCTATCTAGGTCCTAAGAGCAACTAATGTTAGTTTAACATTAGTTGGTAGTGTGTGTGTGTGTGTGTGTGTGTGTGTGTGTGTGTGTGTGTGTGTGTGTGGGGGGGGGGGGGGGGGGGGGGGTACATTGAGTGTGGGGGTGGTAGTGGGGGGGTGGGGGGTAGAGGGAGTGTGGGGGGGGGTGGTAGTTGGGGGGTGGGTTTAGAGGGAGTGTGGGGTGGTTTAGGGAGGTGAATACACATGGAGAAACAGTAGAGTGAATGATGGCAGTAGGGCGGGGGGAATGCCAAGGGCATGAATCACAGACCTAACTCTGCTCTGCTGTCCCTCCCAAACGCCTGCAGCCCCCACCTCAGCTCCCTCTCAAACGCCAGCAGAGAGCTGCCGAATTCCTGCCAGGGGCCTGACTGCCCCACAATCAGCTCTCACGCAGGTCCTGTCCCACACAGTGTGGCTGTCCAGCCCCGCCTCCTCAGGGGAGCTTTCAGTATGTGGCCTAAATGACATACCAGCCCTCAGCTGGTGCATGCTGTACAGGTACAAGAAGCAGATCTGACTCCCAGCGTGCTCTGTAAACCTCGTCCACACCTGCTGTTTGTTTTTACCTTAAAATCACAACCTTGTGCTAGTGCCAGAGCCGGCTCCATCCAATAAGCATCATAAGCGGCTGCTTCGGGCCCCGCGCCCGCCAGTGGGCCCCCTAATTATTCTAGAATATATATCAAATCCTCTATATAAATGAGTACCTCACATTTACGTTAAGTATTTAGCAGATGCTCTTCTACACATCTTACATTCTTTACATACAATCGGCTTGTACAGCCGGATACTTACTGAAGCAACTCAGGTTAAGTACCGTGCTCAAGGATACAATGACAGTGCCCCAGCTGGGAATCGGACGAGCCCAGTTCCCGTGCTACACTGTTGCCACGGTTGTCATTCACCACCTGAGATACAGCAGGATGATGTGTTCTCTGTGTGTGATTCGATTTAATAAAAACACTGCTGTCGAAGCAAGCGATCTTAAAACGTGCGGCTATTATTTGCACACGCTGCGCAGCGCAGCAACTAGAGCGGAGCCGGAGACATGCGGCACGGCAAACGCAGGCACACGTTTCCACCGCTGTACCTGCGCCGAAATCCACTAACAAATCACCTGAGAAAATCTAACTGGTTCAAAGCCCGGCCGGTCCGATTTCACTGACTCTGACCACCTGCTGTCCCTGCAACACCAATCGAGGGAGTAAGGCACAGACAAAAAAAAAAAAAACACTGGCTGAGCGCCAGATATTAGCTGTGGGTGTGTCACTGGCTGGCTACGGCTCTAGTGTCAATTAACTTGACACCATGTGGTCCTTGGCAAAAAATAGAGCACCTTTAACCGGCTTGACACAACATGGATGTCACAGTCTGCCCTGCCCTGCCTGGCCCTGCTGTTGGTGGACCCTGGCTTTCACTCGGCTCTCGCTGCGACGGAATTGCCCCCTTCTGCGATATGCGCTCTTCCCCTTAATCTGATTAATTCCACACACCAGAAATGCACCCCACGGGGCGCAGAATCATTCGACTCAAGCAGTGCTGTGACGAGGAAAAAGTGATACAATTCCTACAATGTGAGTGGAATCGGAGGCTTGTTTAGGTTGGATTTGATACAACTTGACCCTGAATGTAAATGTAAGACAAAGAGACATGACATACAGTAGCATCATGAGCATCTTGTGACTTGTGACAGACATTAACACTAATGCAATAGTGGAAAAAACAACTGTTACCAACTGTATTTCTGATAGTGTGCAGTGTAGTATAATGGTTAAGGAACTGGCCTTGTAACCGAAAGGTTGCAGGTTCGATTCCCAGGTAGGACACTGCCGTTGTACCCTTGAGCAAGGTACTTAACCTGAATCGCTTCAGTATATATCCAGCTGTATAAATGGATAATATGTAAAAAACATATGCTAAAAAGTTGTGCAAGTCGCTCTGGATAAGAGCGTCTGCTAAATGCCTATAATGTAATGTAATGTAATGATAAGAGCTAGCAATGAATGACCTGTTATCGTTATGGAAATGTCTTATGTTGCAATACATTGTGAAAATGTGCACTATTTAGTAATAATAATGATTAATATATTTTAGAACAACGTGTCTTAAAAACACACTTTGCAATATCTGAAAGCAGTAATAATGTGCACATTTGCCAATATATAGCAAAGTGCTGAAATATCCCTTCTGATATTGATAATTTTGCCAATTTTATTTCAATATATTACAGTATGTTCAATTTCTGTAAGGGTATAGCCACAGCTGACGATTGATTCTTCCAAAAAGGTAGGCGTACCTACAATTGCAAGAATGTGAGCAGACATGTACTGAAATTCACTATTGCACGCTATTGTGCCAGCTCACATGCTGTTAGACATTTCAGCACGCGATGCTAAAAAGAGGAACTAGGGAGTGGAGCGTCTTTCCATTCCTTCTAGTCACTAGTTGAACGCTCTCTGTGCCCTGCACCCATCTACCTCTCTATCTGTCTGTTGCACTTCCAATGTATACTCCTATAATTCTCAACAGGACTCAGAACTTCCTTAATGAAGCCTGTGATTTCAAGCAATGAGAGTCATTGACTAACTGAGAAAATCAAACTGAATGCACACACAATGTTGATCGGATATAGAGACCCTTTTAAAACTGTTCTTAACTGAACCATTGATAGTATTAATATAACCATGGAATACAATTATGCACCATTGAAAAAGATAAAGAAAATAATTGAGCTTTAAAGGGAGCTGGACTCAATTGCGTAAGACATTTTCGGAGTAAGATATGCACTTAAAAAGATGTGGTTAATTCTGTGTGATCAACAATGTGCAATATCAGCACCTCTATGACCATTGTGCACATCTCTCGCTATAGTTTGATGGATTGACTCTAGGGATATTTGGTTCACGGATAAAAAGGTTTTCTGACCTTATGGCCCCATCATGCATGCCAATTTACTGTCGTTAAAATATCATTTGCAAGTTTTTGACTTAATTACATGTAATACGATACTAGGTATCGAGTAATCATGTGCAGCAGTTAAAATACAGCAGTTGCGAGGTGTCTCGTGTCATAGCCTGTAAGAGCACCGTCCACATGCTCATTGCGAACCGCGATGTCTGGGGTTTGAATCCGGCCGCACAACCTTTGCCACATGTCTCTCCCTCTCTCTCGTTCCCAGTCTTTCTGTCCCTCTACACTGTGCTGTCCAATAAAAGCTGAAAAAGCCCTAAAAATACAACTGCAGTTCAGCATCTCTGGCTGGCAACAGCTCATGACAATAGCCTATCAATGCCTGCCAAGAGAAGAACACCTAGTTTCTGGTCAATGGACATACCCAACACAAATATTCACTAAGCTAAACAGAGGACCAACAGTGGCTCAGGTAACGGATAAACAGCAGGACCTTACCGATGGACACAGAGCAGTCACAGGAACAACCCACAGCCAACAAAATGACAGCAATGGTGTGATGCCACATAAACGCCGTGGCAATTGTTAGGTATCGTGTGGATTTTATGTGACATGGAGGAAAATTAAATCAGCTTGCGTTAAATCAGGCTAAGAATGATCTTAAGCCACCCCTGCCCGAATCTCGCACAGGTACGGGTGCGCCTCACCTGGTAGATCATGACTTTGAAGTTGCGTCTCTTCAGAAGCTCATGCTCGTTGCTCTCCATGCGTTTGATCTGCCCGGCCTGCTTCTCCAGGTCGGAGCGAACGGACTTGATGTTGACGCTGACCTTGCGGACCTTGTCCAGCATCTTGTTGACGGCGCTGTAGGTCGTACCGTGGTTCTTAGTCAGCTTGGTGAGCTCGCCGTGGATGCCGCTGACGGAGCGCTCCATGTCGTCCTGCCGTGCCTCCAGCCCATTCTGGGTCTGCTGGATTTGGTCCACCACGCCGATGATCTTATCCAGCAGGGCGAGGACCATCACTCCGTTTATCTGGGCTTCGCTCTTCGACCCTGTCCCCTCAACCGCCGCCTCATCCTCCTCTTCCTCGCGCTTGCCCACCAGGGCGACCTCGTCATCGTCATCCACTGCCTCCGTGAGGGGCACCCGGTCCAGCTGCACGCTCAAATCCGCCATGGCTGTCAGCGCCTCAGCAAGTGCAAGAAGTCACACGCACACACACTGCTCCGTGAGCGGAATGCAAAAACAGAATATGTAACGGTGCCCCAAATGCCCGATCCCAAAGGCTTCTCTTCTTCTTTACCTGTTCCTTCTCAGTCTTTCTCTTTTACTTTGAGTCTACTTTTCAGTTTTTCTGCCCCTCCCCTTTCTCTCCTGCACTGGCTTTCTCTACTTATGTCCCGGTATGCTGGCCAGCCAACGGGATCAGAGACCACTAACTGCTACAGCTACCAAATGCACGCACCCAAATGCCACAGGTCCCTGTCAGAGCACACAGTCAAACCCGCTTCCAGCTTTTCCAGTCCTCTCCACCCCTTGCCGCTCAGCACCTCCCATTTCACCCCCCCCCCTAACAGTAAAAGTCCCCTCCACCAATCACCACCCTCCCTGGGCCTGGACACTGTGCCGTTCTGAAAAATGGCAGTTTGAGAGGATCTGCAGAGGTTTTTACATGCAAGCATAGATAGCTCAGCATTGAGTATAATGTTCATGGCCCAATTTAATCTTTCTCCCTGCCCTACAAGCACTTTTTTACTATTGGACTTTTAAAATGTATTCTCTCTCATCTCTGGAGAAGAGGACAGTCGTTGTTACACAAAATCCTTGGTCATTTAGGGTACATTATTTAATAATATGTGATTAATTTGCAATATTGTGAAAAAATGTAAAGTAAATAAATGTAATGATAGAATTAATAAGTGAATTGAATTAGATAACGTTAAAGTGAATGAATAAAAAAAAAGACAGGATTTGTCAGTTTGGTCAGTTTGTTAGCACTGTAAAGTACATTATTCTCCTTTAGCTTTTGAATGATTTCTATTAAAAAGCAGATTTATATATATATATATATATATTTAGAGAGAGAGAGAGAGAGAGAGAGAGACAGGCAAGTGGTAACCTAGCCCATGTTTAAGATGTACTGTGGAATTTAAATATATTTATAGCCAGATATGAGAGTGTCTAAAGAGTTACAGAGATTGCAGTGACATTTAATGTCAGCATGTTTGTGTTGGACAGGACACACTCAACCAATCTCATCCTCAGATCTTGTTTGAAATAAATATATGTAGCAGTGGTGTGAGTTATTTATTTTGCTCTAGCTTTCATAGTACCTGGCAACTGGCTCTATTTTGTGTTGTTCTGTAAGTCTCCATAAGATGGCATACTTTCTAATATTATCTGCCGTCTCAGCACCACAAACCGTTTTCAAAGATCCCAACCTTGTGGCAGGGAGTTAACAGATCTTTGCCGTTAAATTAATGAGGATGGCCACTTTAGCCGCTCATACAATGCTAAATATACATTCATGCAATTACAACGTCAGTGCCAGATTCCTGCTGATGACCTTTTATCAGACACATGCTAGAAAAGAATGGGCTCCTTAAAGTCACAGTACCTAAACAAACACATGAGAGAGCTTGACTGGGTATGGGTTGACTTGCCACTGTGTTTTTACCTAAGTTTCCAGAGAATTATTTTCTGCCTGTTTTCATAGCAGGCATTAATATACTCAAAGAGTGTATCTTATTTCACACTGGCCAATCAAAGTATGTTGATGGTGTCCCATGTTCAGTGTTCAGAAAAACAAGTATGGTATCATAGCAAAGGCTCCAGTGCCACTGTGCTTGTATTGCAAATAGATGTTCATGCATTTCTCTTCCTCAAGAGAATGAAAGGAACACTACTATTGTTCCTGAAACATGACATCTCCCGGGATTTACGCCATGAGAAATTACTCTGCAGTGTCGGAGAATGTGCAGTTTACTCGTGCAGTAATGTTCAATGGTTTGCCAGTTGTCACGTGGCACTATAAAAAGCAGACACAAATGGTTTATTCAATCCACCTCATGTTCTGCTCAACCATTCCTATTGCTTTAGCCTACGCACCATCAACAAACTCGCACAGAGCGAAGGAATGCAGCGGCATGCAGGCCACAGGCTTGTCCATGTTCAGCTGGGTTGTCTGATGAACACAGGCCAACTGATCTCACCCATACCCTGGGAGACACAATTACCCCCCATGGGGCTACCAGCCACAGTCAGCACTGCCACGATCTCGAGACGAACCCAGACCGTGGGGCTAATGGTGTATTCAAGTGGCCAACTCGGGAGGATCGTGCGTGATGTTTGCTGTGACGATGGTCCCGTTTGTTACGGTAAAGGTGTTAGTCAGCGGCAAAAAAAACATGGACGCCCGGAGAAAGCTGATGCTTGTTTGGCTGGCCTCTGATCCGCATTTGCAGTTCCAAATGTTTTAAATAGCGTATGCAAAAACTATTGAAAATGAAAACAAACGCAGAAGGTGAAAGACTACATACACCACGCAACGGGTCTCTCTAGCTCCAGATCTCTCCATGTTTAGAGATGCTCAGCTGTTTACCTTTGACGCATTTTTCGTCACCTCGGTCATCTGGGGGACCTCAGGAGGTGCCCGAGTTGAATGTCGGATTTCCGAGATCATTGTCATTAACTCGTCACTATCTCATCACCGGGGTGTCACGTTCAAATCCTTTTTTCTTCTCGTAAGTCGGAGATATTCCGACTTCCGAGATCATTTGAATACACCATTATCCCTGCACCACAATGTGGCGCCTTAACCGAATGACCCAGCAGCCCCCATCACATCACTATGGTTCAAACATTCCAGGGCCGTGTCCGAATCAGAGCTCTATCTACTGCGCCCTGTCTCCTGCGAAGAGTGCACTGGCAGAAGTGTGCTGTTTAATGTGCACTGATTAGCAGGACGCGAAAAATATCCGCTATACTATTTCCAAACCGTACTGTGGAAGTGTCGTAAGCAGGTCATAAGACGTCCCACCAGTGTTGCCATGTCCGCGGTTTTACAGCTAAATTGGGACACTTTCAAAGTGCAGTCACAGGTAAAAATGAAAAGTCCCAAAGCACGCACTTATTTTTAAATGTAAAAACATGATGAATTCTATTTAACCCTGAGAAACCCAAGCGTTGATTTTATTGATGTAAATTGTTTTTCTCCTTTTTAAACTGTTTTTAGGAAGCCTCTGATCAAGAAAATTATGAGTTTTTTGCGTTTTTTGTTTTTGGGAGGATTTCGTGAAAATGTTGCAAAAATGTAACAGTGGGTCCTCATGGTTACAATATTTCACCACTGTTATTTTAACTAAGTCCACAAATTATTAGGCATTGATGATTCAATAACAATAAAATATATATTTTAAATGAATTTTATTAACATGAAACACTCTGATACAGCACAATAAAAAGTTAATCAACTTGACTAATTAAATGGCAATTTTAATCTATGGTGTAGGCCCAATGCATTTCGTCACCATTAAAAAACAACAAACTAATTATCCTTGGAACTTCTTGTTAAAATTTCCTCAGCCTTTTCCAACCTGGACATTTAATGTAACAGTTCTTTAACAGTTATTTAACAACAGTTCTTGTTCATGTTCACAACTAGAACTTTGCTTGAACATAACGATCTTCGTGTTTTGTGGAGACCATTCTTGTTTAGGTCTCCTTATGTATGAAACTGATGGAAGCAGTTGTTGTGATCATTGAAACACAAACGAACATCACACTCGATGCATGCAGTTGTTGTATATCCATCCTTGCAGTGCACGCAGCGGCCTCTTTTTTCTACCTTCATTGGCAAGTGTCCCACATTATCCCTGCGGACATCAGGAGGAGGAGCACTGCGGGCCATTGCTGCTCTTGGTGCTCTTGACTCATCCATGGATGGTCTTCCTCTCTTCATGGTATTGGTTTGGATGAGAGAAGTTGCCAGCTGTGCCTGGAAGTGCCTCCTGTTCATGACTTCCTTTTCAGGGATCTGCAGGGTTTTGCAGTCACGCTTGTATTGCAGCCAAGCATTGACCACTCCAAGGATGATGGTGTGCCATAAAATGGTCAAGTACCAACGCATGGACCTAATGTGGAACTTGTACTTGGCTGTAAAGGAATCAAGCAAATCAATGCCACCCATGAATCGGTTGTATGTCTTCACGATGGATGGTCTGCTGACTTCCACATAGTGCTTGGCGGATTTGTCCCACCGGGTAATCTTGTCAACTGGCTGTGGTCCATCAAAGGTTGAGAGAAGAGTAACAGCCCGGTTGTCATACCACCTCACAGCACAGATGTTGTGAGTTTGCTCCACCCTGAAGTCAAAGCTCCCTCTGCCTTGTTTCTTCAGTTCCTTCTCTTCTGCCAACTTGAGATTTGGCACGCGCACAGGGTGTCAACAAAGTGGATTCCGCGCTCAAGAAGTTTGGTGATCAGGGGAACAGATGTGAAGTAATTGTTTGCAAATATCTTGTGGTTTTGACCTGCAGGAAGTGTTGATGCAAGCTTTATGACTACATCTGCTGACAATCCAAGTTCAGACTTGACATGTTTACCTTGGACGCTCCCTTGGTACACGTCAAAGTCACAGAGTATGCCTGAGATTCCTGTTCTTGCCCAGACTTTGAAGCCCCAGGGATGGGGTTTCCCCTTCATGTATTGTCTGATGCCACTGAACTTCCCCTTGAAAGGAATCATCATTTAATCGACAGAGTTATGCTCCTCAGGCACTATCTGCAGGCAGGTCTCCCTGAATGCATCCAACCATGGCCTAATTTTCCAAAGTTTGTCCTTCTTCTGTTCATCTGAAACAGTGATGTTGTTGGCAAAGTGGATGGTTGAAAGCAAGGACTGAAAACGGTTACGAGGCATTACGTCAGCTACAGGGCTGTAGCGTGTGTCGGTTTCCCAGTAAACCCTGACACCAGGCATTTGTACTATACCCATTCTCAGGTACATGCCCATCATTTGTTCTATCTCTTTGACAGAGATGTCAGCAATTGTCCCAAATTTCTGGAGACTGTATTCGTTGCTATTCATAACCATATTATGAAGCATCTCTGGGGACACAAATCTCTGGAAGTACTGCAGTGGTGTTTGCAGTATATAGTCAGAGACAACTTCAAAATCATCACCTGTGAAGTTTGTTTCAGGGCTTATGAACTGTTTCTTATACCAGCGAAGATTTTTGCACTGTGCTGTGAGATTTATGCACTGTGCTGTGCCCTGAGCATTCTGCCTGCCCTGTGCTGTGCCAGGCCTATCCTCACTGCTGCTACTCTCGGTTTCTCCCTCGCTTTCTCCCTCACTTTCTCCCTCGTTTTCTCTCTCACTTTCACTGTCACTTGTAGAGTCCTGATCCTGGCCATCCTGTGCTATGTTGTCTCCATCACTATCGCTGTCCTCCGACTCAATCTCAAAATCACTTGTATCTCCATTAGCAATGGCCTCCAATACATCCAGAACTGAGTACACTCTTCCTCTCTTTGTCAATGACATTCTGAAATGTAAATAGTAGATCTAATGCGTATTTGCATATGCATATTACATATTTTTCTCAACTTGCAATAGGTGGCATAATTGAAAGTGGAGACAAACACCTGCCCCTAATCATAAATAGCCCACCAAAGGACGTATGACTTTTTAAAAGTGAAACAAATTAATTGTTTATCATATATATACAGACGGGTGACAAATTAAAGGAAAAACCTGAATAAATGAGTGGAGAAACATGTACTGTATATACACACACATATACAGTATGTATAATATATATATATATATATGTATATATACATATATATGTCATGACAGGAAGGCAGATAAATTGTGTTGCAAGTCATTTGATATGCATTTACCCATGATTCAGTGTGGGGTCTCTTGTGTGAATAAGACGACCATTGAAGCCCAGTGTTGCATTTTTGCAACATTCAAACAAATAGCTCTAAATCATGTATATTATATATAATTTTTTTAATGTATGGAATTTTCTATCACTAAACATCTTTGGAATTAAGAAAAAAATTATTAAAGGTCAAATACTTACTTGGACAATTGTCGAAATTGGTGCCAAAGAGAGAGCAGGGGGATCACAGGGAGGCAGCCATGTTGTTTGATCTTTGAAAGGGGTGTGTCTATTTTCCCAGAATATTTTGCCGCAAAAAGTGTTGCTATGATACATTTTAGAGTCTGGGGTGCTGGGATATGTAGTTTTTATCTACATTTAGACAGGAATAGGTACTAATGGACTGTTTTAAAAAAATGTTTCACACTGGCCAATCAAAGTATGTTGATGGTGTCCCATGTTCAGTGTTCAGAAAAACAAGTATGGTATCATAGCAAAGGCTCCAGTGCCACTGTGCTTGTATTGCAAATAGATGTTCATGCATTTCTCTTCCTCAAGAGAATGAAAGGAACACCACTACTAGTTCCTGAAACATGACATCTCCCGGGATTTACGCCATGAGAAATTACTCTGCAGTGTCGGAGAATGTGCAGTTTACTCGTGCAGTAATGTTCAATGGTTTGCCAGTTGTCACCGTGGCACTATACAAAGCAGACACAAATGGTTTATTCAATCCACCTCATGTTCTGCTCAACCCCTATTGCTTCAGCCTATGCACCATCAACAAACTCGCACAGAGCAAAGGAATGCAGCGGCATGCAGGCCACAGGCTTGTCCATGTTCAGTTGGGTTGTCTGATGAACACAGGCCAACTGATCCCACCCATACCCTGGGAGACACAATTACCCCCCATGGGGCTACCAGCCACAGTCAGCACTGCCACGATCTGGAGTCGAACCTAGACCGCGGGGCTAATGGTGTATTCAAGTGTCCAACTCGGGAGGATCGTGCGTGATGTTTGCTGTGACGATGGT
Organism: Synaphobranchus kaupii; assembly: GCA_029718625.1. Taxonomy (NCBI): domain Eukaryota; kingdom Metazoa; phylum Chordata; class Actinopteri; order Anguilliformes; family Synaphobranchidae; genus Synaphobranchus; species Synaphobranchus kaupii. The sequence continues at coordinate 4,889,354 of CM056387.1, forward strand.
CCCGTTTGTTACGGTAAAGGTGTTGGTCAGCGGCAGAAAAAACATGGACACCCGGAGAAAGCTGATGCTTGTTTGGCTGGCCTCCGCATTTGCAGTTCCAAATGTTTTAAATAGCGTATGCAAAAACTATTGAAAATGAAAACAAACGCAGAAGGTGAAAGACTACATACACCACGCAACGGGTCTCTCTAGCTCCAGATCTCTCCATGTTTAGAGATGCTCAGCTGTTTACCTTTGACGCATTTTTCGTCACCTCGGTCATCTGGGGACCTCAGGAGGTGCCCGAGTTGAATGTGGGATTTCCGAGATCGTTGTCATTAACTCGTCACTATCTCATCACCGGGGTGTCACGTTCAAATCCTTTTTTCTTCTCGTAAGTCGGAGATATTCCACGAGTCACGGGTAAAAATGAAAAGTTCCAAAGCACGCACTTATTTTTAAATGTAAAAACATGATGATTTCTATTTAAAATACGTTGGTTTCGATTAAAAAACGCCCCACTTTTGCGCTGCCATGTCACGTGTTGTTTTTGTTGTATTTGAAGTATAACGTCACCGAAGCTGCGCCTCATTTTTCAAAAACGAAACTTCACATCATATTCATGTGACCAAAATGTTCGTGTACTTCTTGAAAAGTGTGCTCGTGAATGTACTCAGTGAAACCCCGGAAGTAAGTGTGTCATCCGGGTGTTTGAAGTATACTGCAATTTGAAAAAAAATTGCGTACTCTACGACTTTCTCGCCCTATCTACTCACCAAGGCTACTCAACAGTGTGGAAGAGTGCTGATTCGGACACGGCCCAGCTTTCACTCTGTCGTCAAGTAATCAAACTCCCTGTTTTCGTGACGTCACGTTCGAGTTAGTGATGGGCAAAACAGTTCACTTCAGTGACTCGAATCACTAGAATCAGTTCATTAAAAAGATTCGTTCACCGAATCGTTCAGTGCTTGGGCGGAGCTCCGACTGCGTACTGCGTAGTCCGACTCACTCAGTGAACTAAAACGGCCGAACGGTTCATGCGGAAGTGCTGTCGCTTTGATAAACGCGCCAAACTCCGTTTACAAATCTTGATATTTTAAAAGTTTCCTCGTTGAATATCAATATTGGAGGTGAACGCTGGTTTTCAATGACTTTTAAGTCTTAACTTGCTGGGCCTGATTCTGGCAGTTTGAGCCGCTGATTATCACTCAGGATCACGTCACGTTAACTCACTGTGTCTAGCAGCCTTCAGTGAACGAATCACGACACGTTCGCTCGCAGAAGTCCACTCTGCACGTTCGCTGCCTCGCTCGGCGCCCGCCCGCCCGTGAATGATTCGTTCAGCACAGCAGAACTGGTTCGCAGGGGACGAATCACGTTCGCTCGCGGCAGTCCCTCCCCCTCCCTGCACGCTCGCTGCTGATCAGATCCGTTCGAGAGCTGAACTGAGCTGAGAAATGAACGGATCTTTTCAGTAAGTGATTCAGTTCAGTTCGTTCACCCAAAAGATTCGGTCTTTTGAACGAATCGTTCGCGAACGACACAACACTAGTTCGAGTGGCAAGGACCAGTCAGCTGATATTTCCTGTTGAACAGGAGTACGTGGAGGTGGTCGGAACTCGGAAGATTTTACAGTAAGTTTGAATATTAGTATATCAATGTATATGTTCACGCTGAAAAATCTTAAATGACGTTTTGAAATTTAACGTTTATGAAGCTATTAATATTTACGCAGATCATGCAATTTTAAATTTCACATTTTCGCTAGCTAGTAAAATAAACTTACTGATATAGCTAGCTAACTAAGTTAGCCAGGTAGCATTCAGGTTAACGTTAACAGTATTCAATGCCTAATGTAGCAAGTTAACCATGAAGCACTGGCGTTATGAATTATCCTGATAACTTTATTTCAGTGTGATTCAGTGCTATCTGTTACACAGTCAACTAACGCTAACGTTACTCACAACATATAACGTTAGCACTCGCTTTAACGTTATCTAACCAGTTTGCTACTAACTTGGTTAGCTAACCAGATCTTGGTTTAGTTGGTGGAACTGAGCTCGCTATATAATAATAAATTGAGATTAGGTGTTAGCAGGTTATATGACAATCGTGAGTAGTTTGCCGTGCCATGATCGTGTTTTTCAAACGTAAGATTACGTTAACGTTACCTTATTTTACCTGCTCTGTGTGAAAGACAACTAGCGTTAGCTAAACTATGACACGATTTGCTTGTCATCTCACAGGATTAGGCAGTTTCCAGTAGGTCATATTGGTTTTTAGCTCGCCCTGGCTGTTTGTTTTTGTCCGTTTCGTTCATGGGCACGGGAGAAAAATAAATGGGTAAACATGAACAGGGTGTGAAATTACCCGCCACCAGCCAAATGCTGGTAAACATCTTGATTGTGGGTGGTAATATTTTCTACTCTAGCAGCCAATGTTGAAAATAGCTGTTGATTTTTTAAAACCCACAAGCCACTTTGGTCAGTGGGTTGAAAGGGTTAATTTCATGTCCTGCATGAACTGTCCAACTTGCTAAACCTGATGGTAAAAAAATAAATAAATACTTCCGTATATCCTATCTATTGATCCTAGCTAAGTAACGAAAGTTAAATGGCCATGGCAAGGTAATGGAAAACTTGATTTACCACAGTACATGGCTATATGACCATTCTCGAAATGGTAATATTTAGCTATCGTAATTAGTTTTGGCTGGGGTGTTTTTAGAAGCATCTTTGTTCGTTAGCTATGTTGAATGCCGCATATCTAGCAGCCAGGGTATAACCAATTCTGTTTTCTTCAACCGAGTATTTATTTATTTACCCAGATGAGTTCCACTGAGATAAGCTGGCCAGGAGCTTACAGCACACATCATGAAAAACAATACAGTATAATAATAATAAAATAAAAAAACAGCCATAAAACAGACTGAGTCTTCGTGAACTTCAGGTCAAAACTTATTGGTCACAGAAAAAGCTTTTATAGTCAGCTTTTATATTTTATAACAAACAAATGTTGAAGCTGAGCTTGTTTCTGGAGTAAGCTTCAACACCATGGAACATGTATGATCACAAATCCAGAGGCACAGTAAACATCAACGGGTTGTTAGCAAATTGTAGATCCATGGATTCCATGTAAAAAGACTGCATTGATAAAGCAGTTTATGTGTATGTTTTCCTGTATTGTTTTATAAATAAAATGTGGCAGATATAAAAAAGATGTGTTGATATGTTATACTGAAAGCAGTTTGTTCCATATACAGCAGTTCAATCCTTAACCTCTCTAATGTAGTACAGTCAAGCCGGAAAGTCTGCACACCCCTTTCACCTTCTTCACGTTTTATTACGTTACAGACATATTCTACAATAGACTGAGTTCATTTTTTGTGTCAAAATTCTACACAAAATAGCCCATAATGACAAAGTGAAAACAGGTTTTTAGACTTTTGTGCTAATTTATTAAAAATCAAAATGTAAAATATCATATGTACACAAGTGTGCACACCCTTTGATATGACACCCAAAAGTGAGCTGAGGTGCATTTTGTTTCCACTGATACTGCTTGAGATGTTTCTACAACTTAATTGGAGTCCACCTGTGATAAATTCAATTGATTGGACATGATTGGGGATTGCCAACACCTGCCTATATAAGGTCCCACAGTTGACAGTGCATGTCAGAGCAAACTCCAAGCCATGGGGTCAAAGGAATTATCTGCAGACCTCAGAAACAGGATTGTGTCAAGACATAGATCTGGAGAAGGGTACAGAAAAATCTCTGCAGCTTTACAGGTCCCAAAGAGCACAGTGGCCACCATCATTCGTAAATGGAAGAGCAGGAACCTGAGGGTCACTCTGACAGAGCTCCAGTGTATCCTTGTGGAGATGGGAGAACCTTTCAGAAGATCAACCATCCAGGCAGGACTCCACCAATCAGGCCTTTATGGTAGAGTGGCCAGACGGAAGCCCCTCCTTAGTAAAAGGCACATCACAGCCCGCTTGGAGTTTGCCAAAAGGCACCTAGAGGACTCTCAAACCATGAGAATCAAGATTCTCTGGTCTGATGAAACCAAAATGGAACTTTTTGGCCTGAATACCAAGCGTCACGTCTGGAGGAAACCAGTCACCGCTCATCACCTTGCTAATACCATCCCTACAGTGAAGCATGGCGGTGGCAGCATCATGATGTGGGGATGTTTTTCAGCAGCGGGAACGGGGCGACTAGTCCTGATAGAGGGAAAGATGAATGCAGCTAAGATACACCGAGATCCTTGAAGAAAACCTGCTCCAGTGCGCTCTGGACCTCAGACTGGGGCGAAGGTTTACCTTCCAACATGACAACGACCCGAAGCACACAGCCAAGAGAACAAAGGAGTGGCTTCGGAGAAAGTCTGTGCATTTCCTTGAGTGGCCCAGCCAGAGCCAAGACCTGAATCCAATTGAACATCTGTGGAAAGAGCTGAAAATGGCTGTGTACCGACGCTCCCCATCCAACCTGATGGAGCTTGCAAGGATATGCCAAGAGGAATGGGCAAAAATGTCCAGAAACAAGTGTGCCAAGCTCGTAGCTTCTTTCCCAAGACGCCTTGAAGCTGTAATTGCTGCCAAAGGTGCAGCAACCAAGTATTAGGCTAAGAGTGTGTACAGATATGTAACCCCTAAATAACCTATTTTTGTCAGTAAAATAAAATTGCATATTTTCTAAAAACCTGTTTTCACTTCGTCATTATTGGCTATTGTGTGTAGATGTTTGAGGCAAAAAATTAACTCAATCTATTGTAGTATAAGTCTGTAACGTAATAAAACGTGGAGAAGGTGAAAGGGGTGTGCAGACTTTCCGGTTTGACTGTATGCCTTTGTTCGAGCCTTGCATCCTTTGTGTGCATAAATCTTTTCAAACGACACTATTACATTTTTAAACTGCTCACTATATGGTCCTTTTCATAGCTAATTTGGCTTGATTTGTTCTCCTTAAATGTTTGCTCTCAAATTGTTTGTACATTTATACTGAAAGAAATGTAGGAAGGTAGATGAGAAATTGTCTCTAATATCTGTAGCTGAAGAGCTTGGGTGCTCTTGGAATAGTTTCGACATAAGATTCTCAAATCATAAATTTGCACAATTAATCAATGGAACTGTATCACATTTATTTCATGCTGTCTTCTAACTGCCACTATCAATGGAGTGTTTTTCCTTGTTTCATGTTTGTTCCAGTTCATGCTTTCCCAGGGTGGTGTGATGTTTCACACTTGGATAATGGAGGCCATGTGACACTTAGTGAGCAATTAACACCAATCTTCAACGTGTGTTTTCTAAGGAGAATGGAATTTTTTTGAATCCCTTAAATGACTTGGAGTGATGAGCACAAAATTGGTAGGGCTGTTGCAGAACAAGTTAGCAGTGAAAGTTTTTTGCTGACAGAAAACCGCAACAGAAATATGTCCTAGCTTGGACCACATGGAGCACTTGCTTATTGGTTTAAACTGTATGACCATTATGACATCAGGGCACACTTCCTACATGTGGAATACAGGTCTTTTCACTTGTTCTGAAATGCGAGAGCAGTGTGTTTTATTCCACATAAGTAAAATCATTTGTACTGCATGGAAATATACGTGTCGACACAGGAAACTACCATTCACGACCGATACGCGGCAAATTTCACTGAAATTTAGCAGGTTGGATATCTTCTAGAAACTCCTCTTTTCAAACAGCGTTGGTTGGTTGTCATGCCTGTTTTTCCCATCAGAATCGGAGATTAAGAAACTGGAACTATGGGGGACCTCTTCAGGAGTGAGCAGATGACCCTGGCTCAGCTTTTCCTCCAATCAGAGGCGGCCTACTGCTGTGTCAGCGAGTTGGGCGAGTTGGGAATGGTCCAGTTTCGTGACGTAAGTCCCTGCACCCCACGTGCACCTATATCCTGTTGTTACCCCGCTTATTTTTGGCTTTGAGTGAAATTTACAGCAATGAAGATTTACAAGTTTTGTAACTGCTTAGAGCTGTATTTGATTTTCTATCAGGGTGTTTGTTCACCATAGATCATGAGTAAACAGCTGACCTTCGGTGCAAGCCTGAAACAGTAGTCTTATAGGAATACAAAACAGTCAGTATTGAGGAAAAGGTTGCAAAAAATAAAATGTCCAGAAAACGTGATTGTTAAAACTGAGGGCGTATGTTTCTGTTTGCCTGCAGCTGAACCCAGATGTGAATGTGTTCCAACGAAAGTTTGTGAATGAAGTGCGCCGTTGTGAGGAGATGGACCGCAAGCTCAGTGAGTGTCTTTAACATGGCCTCAGAGGCTCTCCCCACTGGCTGATAATTTCTTCAGAAACGATGCTGATCTCCTCGCCTTAACCTGAAACATCCTGATGGTCTTTCTCAACAGCTGTAATCTGTAATTATATAATCTCAACAGCAAATATAATGACAAGTTACTCACGAACATCCACAGACCTTGTTGTGCACGTTTCTTTTGGAAATATACTTTTGGAAATTTACTATTTGTAAAGAGACGTTGCTGTTGATTTTTTCGAATGTAAATTTTTGCCGCTTTGACCGCCACCAACTTTGGACCCCGTTGAGTTTCGTTATATCATGGGCGGCAGTGTAGCATAATGGTTAAGGAAATGGCCTTGTAACCGAAAGGTTGCCGGTTCGATTCCCAGGTAGGACACTGCCGTTGTACCCTTGAGCAAGGTATTTAACCTGAATTGCTTCAGTATATATCCAGCTGTATAAATATGTAAAAAATGATAAAAGGTTGTGTAAGTCGCTCTGGATAAGAGCGTCTGCTAAATGCCTATAATGTAATGTAATATCAGGGTGATGTCAAGGTGAGTTGCAGCGGATATCTACAAAACTAGTGAGTTCTCAGCAAAACTACTCGGATGGATAGATAGCACTGTGGGTATGTAGAAACATATCAAAATAAATTTTTTGGGTGAACTGCCCATTTAACAATCAGTGGATGGCTATCCCCCACGCACAAGATCCATTAGCATGCATATAGCATGAACGCAAGGCATCAGATGGGATGGGTATCTTCCAGGATGACAATGCCCCTATTGACAGAGCAATGGTTCTGAGCATGGCAACGATGTTATCTATATGCTATGGCCTTTTCAGTCACCACATCTAAACCCAATCAGGCATTTATAGGAGACTCTGGAACAGTGTCTGAGACGGTATTTTCCTCCTTCATCCACAAGGCCTGAGATGATTGACTATGCTGCATCGCTCCTGTAGAATTCCACACTAGTAGATTCTATGCCATTTTGCATTAAAGCGTTTCTGGTGGCACATGGTGGCCCAACATATCTGTCCCTCCTTACACTTGTCAACTTTTCTGTCATTTTTTGACTGTTTGTTTTATGTGAACTTTGACCTTTATGGTGCATTTATAGCCCAAGTTGCTTCCGTGAAGCTGCACTTATCACTACGGTACATGGGCCTGATCTGTGTCATTACTGCCAAGCTCATAAAAATGAACTTTGAGCTAATTTTTTCCCTAAAGTTGCTTGAAAACTAGAGTGGCAGGCTAGACAGGTTTAAAGTGATAATACTGAACCCATTCCAACTCATTCCATGCCCTGCAGTGCTGACGTGTTTGGAGTGTGGTTCTCAGTACCTGATAGCATGCTATGGTTCTTCCCAGTGGTTTGGATATTGTGTGTCCCTGCTAGCATGCTACATTTCTTCCCATTTCTTTGGATAGTGTATGCTCCTGCTAGCATGCTAGATTTGCTTCTCATTGGTCTGGTTAGTGTGGGCTCCCGTTAGCATGCTAGATTTGCTTCTCATTGGTCTGGTTAGTGTGTGCTCCTGTTAGCATGCTAGATTTGCTTCTCATTGGTCTGGTTAGTATTTGCTACTCCTAGCATGCTACGGTGTTTTTTGGTCTGATTAGTGTGTGCTTTTGCTAGCATGCTACAGTTCTTCTCATTGGTCTGGTTAGTGTGTGATCTTGCTAGCATGCACAGTGCTTCTCATTGGTGTGGTTAGTGTGTGCTCCTGCTAGCATGCTACAATGCTTCTCAATTGCCTTAACAGATACCACACCATGGGGCCCATCCATGCTCTAGAACTGATTTTAATGGATACTGGACCGTGGGGCCCATCCACATACTAGAACAGTGCCTTAACATATAACCAGACCGTGAGGCCCATCTATGCATTAGAACAGTGCCATAACAGGATGTGACACCTAGCAGCCCCCTGTTTTTGTTTGGTTTCATGGTTTCACTTGGAAATTATTAGTATTATTATTATTTATTTTTTTTTACACACTCAAGAATGGAATATCATTGTGATAAGATTCAAGCACCCAAGAATCAATAGTCAAAGAACTGCATCTCCAAAACACCAACTCAGCTCAATGTCAAAAAGGTCTGACCCATAACTTTACCTATGGTCTTCATTGGTGTAGTTTATCATGGAAACATAATATTTTGCTCTGCTTACCATTAATTACAAGATATGTGTCAAACTGCTGAATTGGACCAATGACATTTTTCCGGAGTTTGTGTTTGTTTGGGGTGGCAAAATAGCATAATCTTTGGCGAACTGAGCTTGATTCCCAGGTGAGGCACTGCTATTGTGCCCTAGAGAAAGGTACATAATTTGAATTGCTTCAGCAAATATCCAGCTGTATAAATGGATTGTATGTAAAATGTAATCTGTGTAAGATACTGTGGATAAGACTGTCTTCAGTGCTAAAAAGTAAATGTCAGTGTTTCACAGAATCCCGCTCTTTGCTTTTCCTCACAGGGTTTGTGGAGAAGGAGATAAAGAAAGCCAACATTCCGGTTGTGGACACTGGAGAGAATCCAGAAGTTCCCTTTCCTCGGGACATGATCGATCTGGAGGTAACGGAGCCATTTCTAATGCTTGTAGGACTCACTCATGTAGAAGACTGAGGGTAAAACTGGAACAGGAACAGATGCCATTGCAGTTCCCTGCCAAAGTCAAATCGTATAAGATGAGCCCCTTCGGTTCAAATTCAGACCGCCCCAGTGCCGACTGTGGCTGGTGGCTCCATAGGGCGATGTGCAATTGGCCATTTCTTCACCCAGGGTATGGGAGTGTTCATTCGGTTAGGGGTCTGTGTTTCATCGCTCTCCAGCGACCCCCACTGATTGATTGGGCGCCATGGCCTGCATGTCAAAGCCTCTTGTATGAAAGGTCTTCCTCTGGTTCCATTGTATGCAAGCTTAGCGGTAGTCTGCGTTGTGAGAAGAAGCAGACTGGTGACACTGAAGTCTACATTTTCCAGGATTGGCAGTGTGGTTTGTGCAACAACACGGCTGCCATTTCAAATTAGGGTGGGAATTGGACATGTTCAACCCCACATTAAAAAAAAAGAAGGAAGAAAAAAAAGAAATCATAGTACGAATGAGACATAAAAAATTGGCCTCGCTGTATGTGTGACATAGTGGAATTTCAACCTCATTCATTTCTTCAAACAAATGTAGCTGAAGCGATGTAACAGCTGTGAGATTTGCTGGTTTCCTTGAAGCAAAGGAAAGAGTGGAGAATAAGAGATATCGCAAGGGGATTGGCTGTGGTCAGCTGTTGATGCAGCCTGTGAGTGCTACGTGCTAACGTGGTAACTGCTAGCGTGCTGTTGGCATTGCCGCATTATATTTTATTTTTACCTGAGAAAGCTTATACACTTTGTTTACTGCCATTACCCAATGCACATGCTGTTCTCTTTTCACTCTCCGGCATTTTAATAATGGCTTTATTTAAGATGTACATAATATTTCTATCATTAGCGAAAATGACTTTAAAAGACCAATGAAAAAGTTATTTCCATACTGTTGTAGGATAGCTCAATACATGATGTAGAATAGTTAACACTGGTGAAAAATCAGTTGGCTCTCGGTGCTAAGATTATGTAGCACTGTGTCTCCATCAATGTTAATCTGCTCTGCCAAACCAGAAAATGAGCTTAGTCTTATTCAATTGTTAATATAGCAAGTGCAAAAAGGGTAAATTGCATATGTATTCCTATAATTAATATAAATTGTATGTTACAGTAATTGTTTTTTATTTGCTATGTTAGAATGTGGTATTTCTCAGTTCACCAAGTAATCAAAAAGTAAATGTGTACTATGCACTTTGCTACACATTCCTCGTTATCTGCAGTTTGTGCACTGGGATTGCTGCTGTGCAGTGCCATTTAACAGCTCTGTAAAAGCTTGTGTTTTCACAAGGTAATGAATGTCACTGAAAAATGAATAAATAAATATTGTTGGCTCTAAAATAAATAAAAATGCTTGCCGACTTTTCTCTTCCACAGGCCACCTTTGAGAAGCTGGAGAATGAGCTGAAGGAGATCAACACCAACCAGGAAGCTCTGAAGAAGAACTTTCTGGAACTCACCGAGCTGAAGCACATCCTGAGGCACACCCAGCAGTTCTTTGATGAGGTCGGGTCCTTTCTGAACTCTCATTGGCCACTGGCTGCCCAGTGACTGCTGCCTGATTGGCTTTGTGTTCCCCCCACACACTAGATGTCTGTGACCATGTTCACTCTTCACAAGTCAATTGAGTCATTAACTATTAGTGCACATCATTACACACACACACACACACACACACACACACACACACACACACACACCACACATCACACATCACACATCACACATCACACATCACACATCACACATCACACAACATCACACATGTTACTAGCCTTCACATCCTGCATGGCCAGGACCTATGACATAGTCATGTGGGGTTAATTCCATCTCAGTCCAGTTTATTTTAGTTTAGTCAGTCCAGTAAATGACTTAAAATTCAGTGAATTAATGGAGAAGTCCTCACAGAACATAAAACATGTTTTCATTCATGAATAGAATTTCAGTTCTTTCCAGAATTGAAATGGAATTGACCCACCCAGCACCAGATATTCTTACATGACCTACCTGATCCTAAGCAATTATCTCTTTATATTTTAAAGTTACCTGATTCTAGTGAGGTAAATTTGCTTTTGAAATGGAGTATAAGTGCTCCTTTAAAATCCTGTATCGGGTACCCTGAACGCTGTCTGCCTCTCCTAATGCCATCGACCGGCTTGCCTGCCGGCTACCTTTGACCCTAATCCGATCCACCTTGCTGCATTTTCAACCACAGCTGTGTGAACTGTAAATGATAACATCCCCTTTACCAGTCCTTACCCACTCAAATTGAGGTAAATCATTCAGCAATATGTGTTGCATCGCTACGAATCATTGACTTTTATACTCTAACAAGCAAGTTGTTTGCCATGTAATTACAAAGTGCAGGCGAGGCTTTGCGTTGGCACCCTGGCACTCCTAAACTATGTGCAGCCTTCAGGTTTTTTGTGGTTTAGCTATCATTCCGAGGTTCACAGACTGTCTCTTGGGGATTCACTGTCTATGCTGCTATTTGATACAGCTAATTTCATGAGCAATTAAGGATTTTGAAAATGTGTGTTTATGTTCTACCATTCATCCCCCCCCCCCCCTAAACTTATTTAACTCTTAATTTACCTTCATTTTGCTGGTTTGACTCATTGCCGTTTACTTTGTTTTTGAACTTGTCATTTACTGCAAAAGGTGAAGTATCATTTTCCATGTATCCACACTTTCAGTGATGGGTGACATTATTGTAATAGTAATTACAATTTTTGTGGTTGTCGTTCCCCTTTAAGTATAGAGGCAGTTAAGTTTTTAGGGGATCGGTGTCCCGTTAGCGGACGATAGGGGAAGTACCCGTTAGTGGCATGCGGCTCCCCCCACAACCCCCCCCCCCCCCTTCAAGATAAGCCATACCCTCAGCTTTCTCCTCAACCCTCTTTTCTTTCCAAAGAGTGCTTCCTGGGGGAAAACGTTTGCGCTAACGTTAACCATATGCTCTGTTTGTGCGCAAAGGTTAACCTACGTTCCTTGTGCACGCTAACGTTAACCGTATGCTCTGTGTGTGCGCTAACGTTAACCAAACGCTATGTTTGTGCGCTACCGTTAACCATACGCTCTGTGTGTGGTAACATTAACCGTATGCTCTGCGTGTGCGCTAACGTTAACTGTACACTCTGTGTGTGTGCTAACGTTAACCAAACGCTATGTTTGTGCGCTACCATTAACCATACGCTCTGTGTGTGGTAACATTAACCATATGCTCTATGCGTGCGGTAATGTTAACCATATGCTGTGTGTGTGGTAACATTAATCATATGCTCCAGTGAGCATTAATGCTAATCATGCGCTCCCATTGTGCGCTGGCTTTAACCATATGGTTTGCGTGTGCTCTCACATTAACCATATGCTCTGTGTGCTGCCGTTAACCATTCTGTTTATCATTATAGTTTGTGCTTCTATTTTAATTTCAGTGTTGTAGCTGAGACTGATTCTTCATTCATTACCGAGCCTTAGTGCTTGCATGTATGTGTATAGTATACGTATGTATAAATGTACAATGAGCATTTATATCCATGAAAATTAAATGTACACATACTTGGGAAGGCATCCTATGAGTATACCACTGAGCAGAAGAATATTGAGAATACTGACTCAGCAAGGCCTGTCACATGACTCTGACAATCAGGCCTGTCTAACGGCTCTGGCCGTGTCAAAATCGAAGCCCTTCTCTACAATTGGGTATGCTTGTCGAGTACCCTGGATGAGAAAGTTGTTTAGTAGGTGAAATGTTCTCTGAATGTAGTGTAGTTAAAATCCCCGGATGATGCACTTATTTCCGGGATTTTGCTGATAATATTATAGAGGATATTTTTTGCATACTGCATGTCGCGTATTAAATGATATGCAATAAACAGTGCATAGTCTGCTAGTACACAGTACACACAACACAGCACAAAGTATATAGGGCTCTGATTTGGACACAACCTCTCACTCTTAAGCCGACCTGCCAGTCTGTTTCACAGAGGCCTTTTCAGGCGCACATTCCAGTCCCTCACTCTGTGATGCATCACATGCCCTAATGAAGGCTGTATCTATTATTTGTGTGTGGAAAAATGGCTTGAGAAATCTGTTTGGGTTCACATTGGGTACATACTGTGTTGGCTACCCTTAAGACATGTAATATTATTTCTCTATTGAACTACAGTACCCAGCATGCATGTGTTTGACACAGGATTAGGCTGTTCCTGTGAGCAGTCAGGGCTGAAGGCCAGTTGCTTATTTTTTTGATGCACATTGACAGTGGCACTTGTATATGATTGTAACTTTTCCCATCTCTGGATCTAGTGATGTATGATTACCATGTGAAACGCAAATCCAAGTCCAAATCACCATGCACTCTGCTCCTGCTGAATTGCTGAAGCCAAGCAGATGTGGGCTTGGTTAGTACTTGGATGGGAGACCTCCTGGGAAAACTAAGTTGCTGCTGGAAGTGGTGTTGGTGGACCAGTAGGGGGCAATCTTCCCTCTGGTCAAATAAATCCCAATGCCCCAGTGATGGGGACACTGTGCTGTAGGAGATGCCATCTTTCAGATGAGACATTAAACCGAGGTCCTGACTCACTGTGGTCATTAAAGATCCCATGACACTTATCGTAAAGAGTAGGGGTTTCCCCGGTGTCCTGGCTAAATTCCCAACCTGGCTCTTTCAATCTGCCACCTAATCATCCCCCAGTTTAATTGGCTAAAATCATTCTCTCCCTCTCCACCTCAGGTGATGTGTGGTGAGCATTCTGGCGCAAAATGGCTGCCGTTGCATCACCCAGGTGGGTGCTACACATTGGTGGTGGTAGAGGCGAGGTTCCCCCTCATCATTGTAAAGCGTTTTGAGTCACCGGTTGGTGAGAAAAGCGCTATATAAATGCAAGGCATTATTATTATTAAACACACTTTAGAAAGTCGCTTTGACTAAAAGCGTCTGCCAAGAGAATAAATCGCAAATTGTGTTCAGAAATGGGACTGCCAGAAACCAGAAATGAGACTGAAATTGTATGTAGATTTATTGGAAGTTTACCTTCCGTGTGAAGTGTAGGGTAACTACAGCCCTTCCTGCCGAGAGTAGTACTGCACGCTCACTCTTCCCAAATACGTCTGTTAGTTCAGTGCCCAAATCAGTCTGTGTTAGTTCACTGCTGTGTGCTTTTGTGCTCTTTTATTCCTCTTTGTTGTGCCCTTTTGTGAATCTGTCCATCATGCATCCTCCTTTTTCATCCATCTTCTTCTCCTCACCCCACCCCCCTCCACCCCACTGCCGCATGCCTCAAAAGCGGGTGATTAGTTGTGTGATCGCTTTGTGAATCCAGGCTCAATTCCATCATCATCAGCAGATGGAGGACCCCCATCTGCTGGAGGAGTCGTCCATCCTGCTGGAACCCAATGAGGTGGTACGGGTGGCCCCACTGCGGCTTGGGTGAGTCCCCCCATGTCCGCCATCTGCCCGATCACCCCCATCATTTATCACATGGTGCTATCTAGACGGAATTACAATGCAAACAAAAGTACCCTAGAGAAGTAAAGTGTAGTCCCAAGAGAGCCAGCAAGTGCAAGAAGGCTACCTGAGCTCCGTACCCCCACCGCCTGAGCTCCGTACCCCCACCGCCTGAGCTCCGTACCCCCACCACCTGACCTGTTACCCCCATCGCCTGACCTGTTACCCCCATCGCCTGACCTGTTACCCCCATCGCCTGACCTGTTACCTCCACCGCCTGACCTGTTACCTCCACCGCCTGACCTCCGTACCCCCACCGCCTGAGCTCCGTACCCCCACCGCCTGAGCTCCGTACCCCCACCGCCTGAGCTCCGTACCCCCACCGCCTGAGCTCCGTACCCCCACCGCCTGAGCTCCGTACCCCCACCGCCTGACCTCCGTACCCCCACCGCCTGAGCTCCGTACCCCCACCGCCTGAGCTCCGTACCCCCACCGCCTGACCTCCGTACCCCCACCGCCTGACCTCCGTACCCCCACCGCCTGACCTCCGTACCCCCACCGCCTGAGCTCCGTACCCCCACCGCCTGAGCTCCGTACCCCCACCGCCTGAGCTCCGTACCCCCACCGCCTGAGCTCCGTACCCCCACCGCCTGACCTCCGTACCCCCACCGCCTGACCTCCGTACCCCCACCGCCTGACCTCCGTACCCCCACCGCCTGACCTCCGTACCCCCACCGCCTGACCTCCGTACCCCCACCGCCTGAGCTCCGTACCCCCACCGCCTGACCTGTTACCTCCACCGCCTGACCTGTTACCTCCACCGCCTGACCTGTTACCTCCACCGCCTGACCTGTTACCCCCACCGCCTGACCTGTTACCCCCACCGCCTGACCTGTTACCCCCATCGCCTGACCTGTTACCCCCATCGCCTGACCTGTTACCCCCATCGCCTGACCTGTTACCCCCATCGCCTGACCTGTTACCCCCATCGCCTGACCTGTTACCTCCACCGCCTGAGCTCCGTACCCCCACCGCCTGACCTGTGACCCCCATCGCCTGAGCTCCGTACCCCCACCGCCTGACCTGATACCCCCATCGCCTGACCTGTTACCTCCACCGCCTGACCTGTTACCTCCACCGCCTGACCTGTTACCTCCACCGCCTGACCTGATACCCCCATCGCCTGACCTGTTACCCCCATCGCCTGACCTGTTACCCCCATCGCCTGACCTGTTACCCCCCATCGCCTGACCTGTTACCCCCATCGCCTGACCTGTTACCCCCATCGCCTGACCTGTTACCCCCATCGCCTGGCCTGTTACTCCCATCGCCTGACCTGTTACCCCCATCGCCTGGCCTGTTACTCCCATCGCCTGACCTGTTACCCCCAACATCTGACCTGTTACCCCTATCAGCTGACCTGCTACCTCCATCGCCTGAGCGATGAAGGAAAGGGATGATATGGTAATAAATGGTCATGTGGAGAGGTTTGAACATTTCTTGATGTTGACGTTTCTGTCCGTGGTTGCCTTCCACAGGTTTGTTGCTGGGGTAATCGGCAGGGAGAGGATCCCCACGTTTGAGCGAATGCTGTGGAGGGTGTGTCGCGGGAACGTCTTCCTCCGCCAGGCTGATATTGAGGACCCCCTGGTGGACCCCACCACTGTCAGTACTGCCCTCCAGTGACACATGCACAGGATCACACTAGATCCACTGCTCTCTCACCAGACACACCCACACTGGACCACTGCTGCTCTCTAACCAGACACACCCACACTGGACCACTACTGCTCTTTCACCAGACACACCCACACTGGACCACTGCTTTCTCACCAGACACACCCACACTGGACCACTGCTCTTTCACCAGACACACCCACACTGGACCACTGCTCTCTCACCAGACACACCCACACTGGACCACTGCTCTTTCACCAGACACACCCACACTGGACCACTGCTGCTCTTTCACCAGACACACCCACACTGGACCACTGCTCTTTCACCAGACACACCCACACTGGACCACTTCTCCTTCACTAGCACGCCCACGGGGCCACACTGGACCACTTTTCTTTCCCTAGAAACGCCCACACTGGAACACTTCTCTTTCACCAGACACACCCACACTGGACCACTGCTCTTTCACCAGAAACACCCACAGGGCTACACTGCTCAGAGATGTGATTTTTAGCTGTGCCAAAAATCACGTGTCGGTCTGTCTGTCGGTCGGTCTGTCTGAATTTTTCCTGCTGCTTTTTTAGTATGCGTGATCCGGGTTACCCAGAGTGATGTGTGCAGCGCGTGATCCGGGTTACCAAGAGTGACGTGTGCAGCGCGTGATCCGGGTTACCCAGAGTGACGTGTGCAGCGCGTGATCCGGGTTACCGAGAGTGACGTGTGCAGCGCGTGATCCGGGTTACCGAGAGTGATGTGTGCAGCACGTGATCCGGGTTAGCCAGAGTGATGTGTGCAGCGCGTGATCCGGGTTACCCAGAGTGACGTGTGCAGCGCATGATCCGGGTTACCCAGAGTGACGTGTGCAGCACGTCAGTGTTTTTGAGTTAGCCTAGTGACTTCCTGGTTGCGACTTGCAATATTAATCTCAAATATATGAAAGTAGCACTTGTGAACAGCTGGTGCCATTGTTGATTCAGAGACAAAATACGAATTACAGAGACAGCATCACTTCTGGGGAAAGACTGCGTGCTGATTTGCTAGAAAAAAACTGAACTGCCCTAGCACTGACGTACGTTGTATTCTAAAACTCGCCACCTGCCTGTAACGGCAAGCACTGACATGGGACGTTCTGAGATGGGGTAGGTCACAATTCCTCTCTGCAACATTCTAAAATGGTTTTGTTGCGTCACAAATCTTTGGTCTGTACTGGCCTTTACGTAACGTTACATTGTGCAAATTATCTGTTAAATTGAAGTTACCGATCAAATGATAATGTTGGTATTTTGAGTTAGCTAATGCTAGCTATTTGGTAAACTGTCTACGTTATAGCTAACGTTATCTGTTTTAATTTAGCACCCATTTCCATGTTACTTTTAACTAGTTAACGTTCAATACGGCCGGTGTTTTTGAGTTGCCTCATAGTTATAGCTAAACTAACATTAGCTATCCTTAAGGGCCGAAACATACCTCACGGACATACGCGAACATGGACGCTTCGAGCTACGCTTCGAACAGTTTTTCTTTTGCCGTGAAAGACAAACCAGAGCGTTGCTGCGAGGGACGCTATAGCAGGCAACAACAGTAAACAACTTTCTTGTTCGATCTGTGCTAGCTAGCTGCTACCGTTACTTGGTTATGGGGCAAACGTTAAGGTTTTACATTGTTAAACCTGTTATGTTTGTTTACTTTTGGTACTTACATTTTACATCAGATACTTTTGTACTTTTACTCAACTGGTGTTTGAATGGGGGACTTTCTACTTTTACTGGAGTCCTTCTCAGCTGTGACCAGCGGCTAGTAGAAGTCACTCTGTCAGTAATTAGGTTGGTCTGTCCGACATTTCTGCAATTGACTATACCCGCACATACCGATACTTTGCCATATGGTCGCAGCTTATCATGTGCTAACGTGCTTGTTCCTTATTAATGAGGAAATGCTTGTTTTCAGATCCTAAATTTGTCAACCGTAGATTATGCACTCAGATGATAGCAGGAGAAAATGTTCAGCAATAAATACCAGGGGCTTCGGAGACAGGGTCCGAAAGTCAGTATTTCTCCATTGATCAGGAAAAATCACATCCCTGAACTTTTCCCACTGCGCTCTCTGCTGTTGCGTGCTACCGCTTTCCCCAGCCACGCATTTCTTAGCTCTCGTAGGGACACCTAACGGCACATTTTCAGCATGTCATTACGCTGTACACAAGGACATATATTGTGTAGTGAAGGTCTGAGGCTGGCGTGCCTTCAGCAGGCTGCTGACATTCTGGGGCCGTGTTACAGGATGCACAGCAGTGTCCTCTGGAGCACAGCAAGCGTGAAAACCAACAACCAATGCGGTCAGGGCCAGGCGCTCATGCTTCTCTCAAAGGTGACATCACTTTCTGTTTTTGCCTCCACAGGGTGACCACGTTCACAAATCTGTGTTCATCATCTTCTTCCAAGGAGACCAGCTGAAAAACAGGGTGAAAAAGATCTGTGAAGGGTAAGGGGTCCCCGAGATGAAGTGGGGATGTGGGGGAATTAAAGGGGTACTCCACCCAATAATCATAATTTTGTTATGTTCTGACTTATATTCAGAGCCCTGTATTTTACATGCCATGACAAAATCATTAACTTTTACCTGAAAAAACATTTTAAGTAATGACATTGGGATAGAACTCCTCCTCTTATAAGTAAAATGAATCAATGTGCATTTTTAAATTGGTGAATACTGTGTAATGTAGACACATCCATTGTCTTCTTTATATATTTAGGACATAACTGAAGTTTAGAGTCTTGTTTTACTTTAGTCTGGATTTTTTCAGAGGCCATGAGGCACTTGTAATGAGCTTGTCATTTTATTTTGACTGATGTATGTATACCGGCCTGGGCAAGTGGGTGGGATTTATTTTCACAGTGCTGTATTTTGGCTCCTCCTCCCTCTCTCTGATTTTCAGCTTCCGGGCTTCGCTGTACCCCTGTCCAGAGACTCCCCATGAGAGAAAGGAGATGGCAGCTGGGGTCAACACCCGGATTGAAGACCTACAGATGGTACGGGATGCCACGCCCAGAATTTGGCCGCACCCATCCCACACATTATTTTGCTGAGCATTCGTCAGGCAGTTTCACGCTACACAGGTTAACATTGCTCCGGTCACTCATCCCCTGCCTGCCAAAACCGGACTTCGTTGTTCAAGCTCGCTTCCTGGTCTTGTTGAGACTAGAGCATTGCTCTCTGGAGCCAGTGCGGTTGGCACTAGCATAGGTTTTTCAGGCATGTTTTTCCATGCAAGTCAATGGTACCAAAAGCGGTGAAAATACGATGTCGATACATTTTTCCCACGAGAACATGTAGTCAATAGGTGCACATAGGTGCTTTTTCATCATCTAATGTCTCCCCATATGCTGATTTGTCAATATTTTTTATATTTTGTGGACCAATCCGAGATAGTTTGCGGCACTTCCTAGTTACTGTGCGTCACTCGTACTAGTCACGTGCTTAGTGAACCAGGCCCGGATTTAATGACCATATAAGGGTCTCCTTGCTCCCTACTGTCTCTGGTTTTGCGCAGTTGCAGATCTGTCCAAAGTTAATTTCATGCCCTGGTTATAATGCTTTGTAAGAGCTGGTAAAGGTGGTTATAATGCTTTGTAAGAGCTGGTAGATGAGATTATAATGCTTTGTAAGAGCTGGTAGAGGTGGCTATAATGCTTTGTAAGAGCTGGTAGAGGTGGTTATAAAGCTTTTGTTTGTGCATTTAAGACAACTGATTTTTTCTGATTAATTAGGAAATACTTATTTTCAGGCCTAAAATGTCTCATCTTGATTTAGAGGACTTGGAATTCTCTTAAGCACACACGTCAAGAGATGCACTCTTTGAGGATAGCAAGCCCCCAGAGTCATTTGGGGCCTGAAAATCAGTATTTCCTGATGTCTCTGAGTCTGCACCTGTCAACGGCCCTCAATGGCCACTAGCAGCTATATGTACATGTGAATGCAGTGGAGTGTGGCCAGAGAGGGCGGACTCATAAAAGCCCGCCAGACAGATCAAAGCCATCCCCTCATTTCCCATCTGATCCCGTATTTAACTCCCTGGCTCTTCGTGCCGGTGCTTCCTGACGACTCCGTGAATTTTGAAACCGAGCGTCTCGCAGTGCTGCTCGCAGTTTGCTGAGTGTAAGTTTAAACCAGCTGGCAGCTCAGGGGCACGGTGGACTTGAATGGCAATAGAGAAACTATTTGAACTGTAAAAAACACAGGTAGGGTAGGAGGGTTCAGGGCTGTGGGCCTTCTCGTAATCTGTGAATCGGATCACGCTTTGCTGTGGGCGGTGGAAAAATCCCATCCTTATTTGGTTTGGAAACACAGAGCCCCCCCCCCCCCCCCCCCCCCACACACACACACACACACCATACGCCCACTCCCACAAAGCTCGCCCTCTCTTGGCCTGGCTGGTATGGCCTCCATTTCACTGGCTCAGTAATCCTTTTGGGGGGGAGTCACTAATCTGATGGCCCACGCTCTGACTGCATTCCGATAAGACCCCGAATTGGCCCGCACTCTGACTGCAGGCCTATGAGACCCCTAATTGGCCCACGCTCTGACTGCATGCCTATGAGACCCCTAATTGGCCCACGCTCTGACTGCATGCCTATGAGACCTCTGATTGGCCCACACTGACTGCATACCTTTGAGACTCCTGATTGGCCCACGCACTTACTGCATGCTTATAAGACCTCTGCTCGGCCCACGCTCTGACTGCATACCTATGAGACGTCTGGCCCACACTCTGACACCAGCTGGGGGATCAAATGGCGGCTGTGAACTTCCCAGGGCTCCGGGCTGCCTGTCAGGGGTTTGTGTAACAGCCCTACCCAGCGTGTGTGTGGGGGAGGGTGTGACTGTGTGGGCAGGCAGAGGATGCTTATGATATGATCTGTCCACCCTGTGGCATTAGACTCTGTGTGCATCACCCTGCCCGTGCCCCATCTGCTGTTTTCTCAGAACACACCACTGAGACCCCAACACAGCACCACAGATCTCACCATGACCCAAACCACACTCACTTTAAAACCTGTACTGTATTTTCCAGTTTCTGTGGCATTGGGAAGTAACACCTTTATATTGATGAATATATTAAAGTCAGGATCTCTAAGTACAGTGCTGGAGGGCCCCAGCGCATGCTGGTTTTTCTTGTTTTCAGACCTTAATTGCTTAAGAAAAAACATGTTTTTTAAAAATGTGAAGTGAAATGGAATGATAATGATTGAAATGAAATACAATGTTTTTATTGGAAATGAAATTTAAAACCAATAAAGACAATAATTGCTTAATTGAAGTCATTGATTAGCTAAAGAGTCCTAAACTACAAAACCCTGCAGATATTTCAGCCTTCTAGGACTGGAGTTTGTGGCCCTTGTAGTAAAATGTGTATGAAAAGTTTTACACACAACACAATAGTCCAGGCTCACAAAATAGACTTGCTGTCATTGTTTTCCATTATTCCATTGTGTTCCATCAGAATATATTTCTAGTTACCTAAGCATTACTAATCAGTTTTTTAAATGTAACTAACAATATAAACAATATTAAAAAATTCAGAATACAATACTCAATAATGTGGCTTGGTTTGTTTCAACAGAAACTTCAGAAAGTCACTCTCAGTGCTGCGGTTCTTCTCCGGTAAACACCTAAAAATCATGGCATGCCAAGCACCCATGGTGCACAGCGCCTTTTGGCCGCACACCGAGTGCCTGGGTTTGCGCCCAGGTCCTCCCATATCTGAGTATGGCTGGTGCCTTGAGGGAGGGGCAGGAGAGGTTGGGAGGGTCTCGGTGGGGAGATTCGTCACGCACATAGCAGCCGTGTGTAGTCCCAGAGTTGCAGTTATGTGCATGAGGAGTCACACCTTGGAAAAGACATGGCGACCTCCTTCCTACCACCAGCCGAACGGGGTCGTGCAGCAGCGAATTCTCAGCAGTACACTGGGATCAATTGGGTACAATTAGCTACCAATTTGGGAGAAGAATGTGGAAAGAAAACATATTTTTACTTTAAAAAGTAAATTTATAAAAAAATAAAATAAAACAATAAATACATTTTATAAATCATGGCATGCCAGCGCAAACTTACTGCAGAGACCCCCCCATGCAGTGGCCCCCGCCTCCATTCAGTGACCTCGCCCCAATGCAATGACCCCGCTCCCTTTGGGCCCACAGGTGCTGAACCAGACAGAGGACCATCGGCAGAGAGTTCTCCAGGCCGCTGCCAAGACCGTGAGAGTGTGGTTCATCAAGGTGAGGAAGATGAAGGCCATCTACCACACCCTCAACCTCTGCAACATCGACGTCACACAGAAGTGTCTGATCGCCGAGGTCTGGTGCCCCGTTTCGGACCTAGACTCCATCCAGTTTGGCCTTCGCAGGGGAACGGTGAGCGAGCCACGCCCAAACACCCCCTCTCTGTGCTGAAATATCCCCACCATTCACAGCTGAACCCCTCCCTGTGCTGAAATATCCCCACCGATCACAGCCAAACCCCTCCCTTTGTGGAAATATCCCCACCAATCACAGCCAACACCCTCCCTGTGCGGAAATATCCCCACCAATCATAGCCCAAGCCCTCACTGTGCTAGTTGGCAGCACACCATTCAGGTTCAATGAGACGTGTGTGTGTTTGTATATACAGTTAAATGCGAAAGTATTTGGACAGTGACACAACTTTTGTTGTTTTGGCTCTACTCCAGCTCATTGGATTTGAAATAATACAATGAAACTGAGGTAAAGTGTAGACTCAGCTTTAATTTGAGGGTATTTACATCCGTATCAGGTGATCCATGTAGGAATTACAGCCCTTTTTATACATACAGATACTTCCTGTAGTGGCTATTATTTTGGTAAGTTTGCCTTTATTGATGTGGTTAGTTTGTTCTAAGACGTTATTTCAATTGGTTTTCTCAGGGTGTGTCTGAGGTGGACATTTTGGCAGTGTACTGTATGTGGGACTGAAACCTATGAGGGGGCTGGATTCCACAGTACTCCGCGGGGTCAGCTGCAAGGAAAATGTCAAAGGTCAGGGTAGGGAAAGGTCACCAGAATAGTCACGTAAAAATGAACTGGCTTGTGAGGAATGTTCAGTGTCTCACGTCTCTGTCAGTTTGCATTGCCTGGCGTGTTCTGTGTAGCTATCTGGTGGGGAATCCATTCGGGGAGAGAGGGCTGGGTCCATAGTGGGGGGAAGGGGCCTGTGGTATGTGCTGGGTGAGGAAGACCGTCAAGCTGGGTCAGGACCCGGGGACCACATGCCATAGAGATGAGAACCATCTGGCAGGGAATCCACTTTCTTCTGTTATGTATCCCGGTGCTATTTTTACTGCCACGTCTGATGTGCCGTTCGTGTAGGGAGAGTGGCATTTGGTAAGTCTTCAAAATGTACAGTTGGGTATGATAATGCTGATTAACAGGTTCAGAATAGTGCTTTGACTCATTAACATGGATGTTCTGTGCTGTATGGAAATGGCTCCAGTTGATATGCATCAATAACTTTCAGATCGACTGAAATCAAAGAATGTTACTCAAAGTAAGAGTTTGTGGTTACATTTACATGAAGCAGGATTGTGCAGTGGAGACTTTTTTGTGGTTTGAAAAGCATTTTCAGCCTAGAGACAGCAGAAGGAGACTGTGATGTGACCGTGTTTCTTCTGGTCCTTAGGAGCGAAGTGGCTCGACTGTCCCCTCCATCCTCAACAGGATGCAGACCAGGCAAACCCCACCCACGTACAACAAGACCAACAAGTTCACATCTGGCTTCCAGAATATTGTTGATGCGTATGGGATCGGAACCTACCGGGAGATGAACCCAGGTAATGCCTTCCGGGATCATCCCAATGGAATTTGCATTGTACAATGCACTCTGGGATCAACCCAAAGTATCTTGAATTGTACTATGGACAATGCACTCAGGGATCAACCCAAAGAATGAGCATTGTACAATGCGCAATGTACTCTGGGATAAACCCAGATAATAGTTTTCTGAGATCAACCCAGAAGCATGCATAAGGGCGGCAGTGTAGTATAATGGTTAAGGAACTGGACTTGTAACCAAAAGGTTGCAGGTTCGATTCCCAGGTAGGACACTGCCGTTGTACCCTTGAGCAAGGTACTTAACCTGAATTGCTTCAGTACATATCCAGCTGTATAAATGGATAAATGTAATAAGAAGTTGTGTAAGTCGCTCTAGATAAGCGTCTGCTAAATGCCTATAATGTAATGTAATGTAATATAGAGTCACTTGGTTGGGTGTTGGGCCACCGTCTGTGGCCAGTACAGCCAAGAATTCATGGTAGCGTAGGCTCTACCATTGTATGGAATTCTGCAGGAGGAAATACGATGCCACTTCCACAAGTCGATCAACTCATTCTTAGTTGGCGGAAATGGAAAACGCTCTTTCAGATGGTGTCCCAGATGTGTGTGCTTTACATATAGTCAGTACCATAATTCATTCGACAGTGACACATTTCTTGTTATTTTGGTTCTGTACTGGCATGCAAAGGATATGCAAATTAAAGCTGACAGTCTGTACTTCAACTTCGTTGTAATTGTATCCTTTCAAACTCAAAGTGCTAGAGTACAGAACCAAAATATAAAAAAATGTGTCACCGTCCAATGAATGGTGCTCACTGTATGTGCGTGCATGCCTGTCTGTATCAGTGGTGCTGTGAGTAATGGGAGGTTCTACTTAAAGTAATAAAGGGCAGTTTACAGTTCTGCGATATATGATCGCTGCCACCAGCGATTATCACATTTTATAGTCGCTTGCAGTGACTTTTGGTTTATACTAGAGCAAAGGATGATTTGTCATCGTCGCGACCATAGCTTTCAGTTGTGAGACTTAAATTGCATTGAACTTGGTGTCACTGTGCAACAGGTCTGGTTCTGTCTCTGTGAGCTTTCCCCTGGTAGTCTCTGTAGCAGATCTGGTTCTGTCTCTGTGAGGTTTCCCCTGGTAGTCTCTGTGTAGCAGATCTTGTTCTGTCTCTGTGAGGTTTCCCCTGGTAGTCTCTGTGTAGCAGATCTGGTTCTGTCTCTGTGAGGTTTCCCCTGGTAATCTCTGTAGCAGATCTGGTTCTGTCTCTGTGAGGTTTCCCCTGGTAGTCTCTGTGTAGCAGATCTGGTTCTGTCTGTGTGAGGTTTCCCCTGGTAGTCTCTGTGTAACACTAACAGCCCAGGTGTATGTGATTTCTCTCTCTCTCTCTGTGGTTCTTCCTGCAGCCCCCTACACCATCATCACCTTTCCCTTCCTGTTTGCGGTCATGTTCGGCGACCTGGGCCATGGGGTGCTCATGACCTGCGCGGCCCTCTACCTGGTTCTGAGGGAGACCCGGCTTCTCTCCCAGAAGAATGACAATGAGGTACGAGACATTCCGGGTCGCGTTCGCATAAACACAAGGGAAAGGCTCTGAAAGGGAACTTCTGCCAAAAATCTCTCATCCGGTGCAAGAATAATTAGCATTTTCCTAGCTACCTTAATGTATTTTATGATAAGCCTGGTTGGACCCATTTAAAAGGAACCTTGAGATATTCTGTGAGAAAATGGATCAGTAGTTCAAAGTTCTTATTAAAGCCATTTTATGTTAAAAAGAAATTTAAATTAATGATGAAACTGCCTTCAGGACCCTTTAAATGCACGTTTTGCATTCCCCGGTTCAGATGTTCAACATGGTCTTCTCTGGACGCTACATCATCCTGTTGATGGGGATCTTCTCTGTCTACACGGGGATCATCTACAACGACTGCTTCTCCAAGTCTCTCAACATTTTTGGCTCTGGCTGGAGTGTCAGACCCATGTTCGGAGTGGGCAACTGGTCGTAAGTCTTTGTTTTTATACATTCTGTCCATTTGTTTGGGTGGCTGTTCATTATCACACAGATGTACCTTCTGGTCACAGGCTGTAAACATGCAGCTGGCCATGGGGCTAAACTGAGTTTTGTGTTCAGGGACGCAGTTCTCAACACCACCAGACTTCTACAGCTGGATCCAGCGGTAGATGGAGTTTTCAAGGGGCCTTATCCTTTGGGCATTGACCCGGTGAGTTTTCAGTGCTGAATACAGCAGGACCCCTTAGAAATACAAGGTATTTTTTACATGAACGTGCAAGAAAATTGCTTTCAAGCTGGCAGAAATGTAAAAACTAAGGAGAGATTTTCAGGTGCTATTAATTACTAAGGAAATAATACAGTACCATTGGGGTGCTCAGATGTGGTTGGATGTGCAGTGGACGAACCCCAGATTGGTGATTTGTGATGGTTGAAGGCTGTACATTTAAATGCCATTAACTCTTGTGTTCTTTTTACTTATTAGCACATGTGAAACGGTTAACCTGTGTGAAATGTACCTAGGTCATTATTGGGATTTTAAAGTGATACAGAAATAACAAAAATATGTGATTTATGTAAATCCACTATAATGAAGGCATAGGGACATAAATCATGTTTGTGTGAATAATTTAAACGAAACAAGGTTTTCGTGCAGTAGATTATTGATATTTATTGTTCTGAACTGACAATCTCAATTATTTTTCATCTTTATCTTATTATATTCAAAGAAACCGTTTAAGCAAATAGAAAAAACAAATACAGATGATAAAGAACAAATAGAAATACAAAACAAGAAGCAAATTACACTGTTTAGTCACTGCTTATGAAATGCATTTCTCAAAAGTGTCATTGTGACCCAAACCGAACACAAGGGTTCAAATTTTTATTTTATTTTATTTTTGCTGGTTTGTATTGCAGATTTGGAATCTCGCCAATAACAAGCTGACCTTCCTGAACTCCTTCAAGATGAAGATGTCCATCATACTGGGGGTTGTTCACATGCTGTTTGGCGTCACCCTCAGCTTGTTCAACCACATGTAGGTGTCCCCGCCCAGGCTGTTTGTCCATCTGTCTGTTGCCTTGTGTCCCCTCTATTTATTACCCCATATTTATCGCTTGTGTGGTACAAATTGTTATGCTTTACTCAACTGTCAGTTTTCACTGTTTCTAATGGAAGGAGCCAACATGATGAGATCGCAAATCTAAAAAACAAATCTAGTTGGGGAGGCTGGTTGCAGAAATCTGCCCCCGCCCCAAAGTTCAAATGAAACCTGTCCTACGCCCTTGCGATATATCTCCAGATCTGTCTGTCTGGGTTTGAGACGAGCCTGACCCGATACACCTGCTTGCTTCCCCTCCAGATACTTCAAGAAGCCTCTCAACATCTTCCTGGGTTTCATTCCTGAGGTCGTCTTCATGACGAGCCTTTTTGGGTACCTAGTCCTGCTCGTCTTCTACAAGTGGGTCGCCTACTCTGCCGCCACCTCCAAAGACGCCCCGAGTCTGCTCATCGCCTTCATCAACATGTTCCTGTTCAACTACAAAGACCCCACCAATCAGCCCCTCTACAAAGGACAGGTGAGGTTCCCCAAAGCCCCCTGCCCTCCCGTCCCATCCCCTCGGTCCCTGGCCCACCACCGTTCAATTCAGAGTCGTTTTTTTTTTTATTATATTGGTTGAGCAAAGAACAACAAGCACGCCAAGCAATTGTGAAATGAAATGAAAAACAATGCTGCGCTATGTCTTTAGGAATGTACGAGGTGAGGCCTCGTGCTAACCTGCATTACTTAAAATCATTGAATTGCAGTACCTGATGGGGATTGCACATCTCAAGTGGAGTTCTTGTGAGAAAATGGGAGACAAACAATTGAACTGTTACTTTTTTTACACCAGAGCTATGCGCAACCACAGTAAACACAAGCACCTGTGACAAGTCCGCCAAAGGCAGCACAGATCTCTCATGGGTGTTGTGTGGTTGTTTCTAAAATCTCACGTCTGACATGCTGTCATACTATGCAAAAGGCGGTTGATGTGGATTGCTTGTGGAACAAGTGTACTGGTCAAACCATATTGGTTTATGGCTTCAATAAGAATTTCACTCTCAAAACAGATGTGCTAAAAACAACACATAACGTGTAATTTTTAACACACCTCCACATTTTGTGTTACTTTCAACAGAGTTTGTGTTAAAGAATCTCCCTTACTCATAAATTAACACATAAATTGCATTTTTGTAACACAAAATGCGTAACTTTGACACAAATTGTATTGTAAGGTGCACTATGCGGGATTTTTAGCCTTGCTATGGTCCTGTGTTTACAATCATAGAAGTCTCCTCCTCCTTCCTAAACCCCACCCAGCGGCAAGAAACTCGCTTGAGCGTGTCAAGTGAAGATAAAATGTCAATCGAAGATAAAATTAAAATAACATTTTTAGCAACATGCATTGTTCTTTATTGATGGTAACCGTAATTAGGCAGTGTTCCATCTATTATCTAACCCACTTGTTGTGTTCCATCCATCCATTATCTAACCCAGGGGTTCTCAATCCTGGTCCTGGGGGACCCCTGTGTATGCTGGCTTTCGTTGCAACCGCAGTTGCAATCCCAGAATTTTAACAAGCTGTTAATTTTTCTTAATTAGGTGCTTGTCATTTTCTTATCTTTTTTAAATAATATAGCACAATGTGAACATGGGGAGTTTGTTCTACATGGCATGCATAGCTATTTCTGACATAATGTGTCTTAAGTGGGCGAATAATTCCTCCAAACATGAAAAGCACCTAATTAAGAAAAATTAACAGCTTGTTAAAATTCTGGGATTGCAACTGCGGTTGCAACGAAAACCAGCATACACAGGGGTCCCCCAGGACCAGGATTGAGAACCCCTGATCTAACCCACTTATTCCTGGTCAGGGTCATGGGGGGAGCTGGAGCCTATCCCAGCATGCTTTTGGCAAGAGGCAGGAATACACCCTGCACAGGTCGCCAATCCATCGCAGGGCACACATACCATTCACTCACACACTCATACCTATGGGCAATTTAGAGTCTCCAATTCAACTATGATGCATTTCTTTGTACTGTACTGAGAGAAGATGCTCTCAGTGCATATAAAGAAAAATGTTCCCGGGCTCATCAAAGGGACTGCCCAGAGTGAACACTGGAACACTCATAATAGAATGAAGCACGTTTATTAAATACGACTGACGTTTCATATTCAACAGGTGATATTACAATTTTTACACTACAAGTGCACCTCGTAGGGTCATCATTACTGTTGGCTACTGTATGGTAGGTACTCTCTAGATCAGCTATTTTGTGGTGTTTTTCCTTAGCTATAGTTATTCTGAACATTAATTTAGAACTGGGATGTTGAGACTGAATTGTGTGTGGAGTAAGTAACATTAGCAGAACATATCTTGTCAATCATACCTAGCTTGTAAAGTAAATGACTTTTTCATGAAGACATTTGCATACAAATATATATATATATTTTAAATATATTACATAACATATTACATTGTGATATTAAATTGATACAAAAGGTACACAACTTTGGCCATCTAGCTACCTAACATAGGGCCGGATTCAGAGATGACCAACTTAAGTCATGGGCTTAAGTGCCTCCTGCGCGGATTTAACGCGTGTTGACTTACGCCGTATTCTAACTTGTATTGAGCAGGTTAATCCATCTAATATGTGTCTGGTATGATGTACCAGATGGTCAATCATAGCCTACTTTTACATATTTTTCTTTTTTATGGCAGCTTTCTGATAATTGCAAGTTAACTATGCAAAGGAAAATATGACCAATCAAATAACATGCACTCATTCTAATATCCATTTAATGCGAAAGATGCTGTATTTTTCAAAATATTCTATTGGTGGCTCTAGACGTAAACTACCTTTTTTTCCGAACAAAGTTGCATGGAAAAAAAATTATTAAGTGAAAACTTTGAATACACGTATCTTGAACAACTTGCAGACACATTTTCATCAAATCTCCTCCCCGCGCGCGTAATGCCTACTGGAGAGATGCTTAAAACAGCGGATAAGTCAAATGTCTGAATCACAGATATGTTAAGCTAGGCGGAATTTCGAGAGTAAGTCCCATTTGCGTGTGCTTATCTGAACTCTGAATCTGGCCCATAGTGTAGTTAACTGGATAGCTAGAGGTAACGTTACTTACTGGGCCAACAGAAAACACAGCAAGTCCCCGTCGCTTTTCATCTCCTTGCTAAACTTCACCCATTGAGGAAAAGCAAATCCTAGGTTGACTCTGCTTCTTGAATGCATCCTGCAGGCTTGTTGTGTTGGCTTCGCTATGTACCTCTGCTTCTTCACCTCCACCAATACAGTGGCTAGCTGGCAACAAACGCTCTGCTGAAAGTAACCTGATCCCTCCCCATGGGCTCTGTAGCCACACCCACCCCTGCCCACACAGAAAATACCACCACCCAGAAACGTCCGAAACACATCTTAGAATAATAAATACAGGCAGGGGAACAAGATTTTGGCAATTGATTTATTTTTTGCACTGAGATTGCCGTTGCTCCATAGATATGACTGAGCGTGGTTATTTTATAATATTTTCAAGGGAAAAATCCTGCATAATGCACCTTCAACTAGACATGGAGGTGTGTTGGATATGAGGGTGGACACCACTATCCATAGCTGGGATCATTCCATGTGGACTGTAGTGAGGTTTGGTCACTTTTATTCAGAATTAAGTTCAACACTCAATTAGAATTCTATACGTCAGTAGAGCCCAACTTAGTGAAATAACGTAGACACGACAATGGGTTGGAAAAATTACATGTTTTATTGGCTACAACTATGAATATGTGAATAATAGAAACAATAATTGATATAACATTCTATGACGATCTTAATCGGAGGAAATGATAATCATGTGATGGCTAAATATAGAAGCTAACAGTCCTACCATTAACAAAGGTTAGTTTGTGTTATGGGTTAATGACACGCTAAACTATATTTTGTGGTTAGCTCGTTTTATCAGTCTCATAAATATAACGTTTTAACAGTGTAAAACTATAAGGTCAGGGAAATTGGCTATTCCCGACCGAAACGTGCATAGCAAAACAAAATACAAACAACAGTAG
This sequence comes from Synaphobranchus kaupii, assembly GCA_029718625.1. Classification (NCBI taxonomy): domain Eukaryota; kingdom Metazoa; phylum Chordata; class Actinopteri; order Anguilliformes; family Synaphobranchidae; genus Synaphobranchus; species Synaphobranchus kaupii. The sequence goes on from CM056387.1 coordinate 4,920,363, forward strand.
GAACCAGCAGTAAAATTACCTCAACTGGGTATTACAGGTTTTATGCTAGCCTATCAATTGATGTCAGTGCTGAATAAAATGCGTTTCAATACTTAACGGTAACAAAGGGAAGGCACAGAAGGCACACAAACGTGGATGTGCACAGATCTCCACTTGGGTCCGGCCACAAGGGAGACAGTAGAGGAACAGTTTGTAGAAACGTGTCCTCAAAACAGCTGTTGAAAATAAACCAGCTTGCTTTATTCTGTGGACGGTGGCAGGCCAACTCTGTCTCTGTGATCAGGAGAGATGTGGGTTGGGAAACGCGGCGAAGTCCGTTCCTGTTTCAGTGGTGCGTCTGGTAGGCATAAGACAGCGTCTTTACCACCAGCGCCGTCCGGGTTCAGTGGTGCGTCTTGTAGGGGTAAGACTGCGTCTTTCCCACCAGCGCAACGTTGGTAAAGCTCCATGGGTTTTTATGGTCAAAATTCCTTTGATCCCAATTAGTAGATGGCTTTAGGGCACCCATACAATAGATTGGCTCATTTCCTTGGAACCATCAACGAAACACAGATCAGCCATTTACAATCACCTCAGTGTGTGCGTGTGCGTGTGCGTGTGCGTGTGCGTGTGCGTGTGCGTGTGCGTGTGTGTGTGTGTGTGTGTGTTAAATTTGGGTCTTCCCTCTCCTTCACAAAAGAGTTAAAAGAGTTAGTGTTCCTGCTCAAACTGGCGTCTGTTCGATCAAGCAGTCTTTGTTCATCTCAGAGTCACATGAAGAAGGGGATAGACACTCCATTGTGCCTCAGTTGATCAGGAGTGTTAATCGTGAACGATTCCACTGGGGGCCCAGTCTCATGATCAGAAAGCCAGAGTCCCAAAATGTCCCTGTGTAACCATTACAGGACGAAGTGGATTTGTAATTGATCACTTTACCTCTGTAGATGGCGATCCAGTGTTTGCTGGTGGTGATTGCTTTGGCCAGCGTACCTTGCATGCTTATAGTGAAGACACTGGTGCTTCGTCGGCAGCACCTCTGGAAGAAGCATCTGGTACGTCATTATTAATATTATTATTATGGTTCAGAACTGTGAAAAATTAGGCTTATAAAAATAAGATCATATGCCTTGCTCAGGCGTTGTTGTTTTGTGTATAAAATTTTATTTTTTTAAATAAAAAAATAAAAAAGATAAATATATGTTGCATTTTTAATTCCGGGATGAAAATTTGTAGGTGGTCAACAAGTATGAGAAAGGGTTGTTACTGTTGTAACAACCACGAGCCTGACTGCTTGTTTAACAGGGCACTCAGAATTTCGGCGGGATACGGGTCACTAACGGGCCTACAGATGACCAAGCTGAAATCATCCAGCACGACCAGCTCTCTGAGCCCTCTGAGGAAGAGGAAGAGGTGAGGGTCTGCCGTGCGGAGCCACATCTCTTTCACCTTAGATACACAGTGCGCCTCCTGCTGCCAGCGCGCAGAACCACAGCTATACTGCTCCTGCTGCTCTCTCATACCCATCATATGAAATGCCAACTTGTTTTATTCATCTTAATTCAAGCGGACACAACGGTGAGTGATACTGTTAAAACGCCTCCCAAGTGCAGCACAGCAGTCTGCCGAGTCGTGTGACGCATCCAAATGGCTGATTCTAGACTTGCCTACAGGGCCAAAGAAATGTAGCACTGTGATTCTGGCCAGGGATAGAGTTACCCTGAATTATTCAGTGATTACCGGTGACCCACAGATTCACACAGCGCTGCGAATGAACAGGAAAGGGGAGGGGCAGGACAAACAGGCTTTCGTTTTCATTTTCACCGGAAACCGACGACTTCACAGGAAAGGCCACAGACTGAGCTCCACGATCTGACAAACGGCGCACGGCGGTGATTTTTGCTTTAACCCTTAAGGTGTAAGGTCACAAATATGTGACGAGAATGTTACATTGTTACACTTAACTGAACATCCCTAATGCTGATGTAATAATTACTGCTGGTTAAAGCAATAGAGTTATAGAAAACTGACTTAGAATGTTGAAAAATAACATTCAATGGGTTAAGGAACATGAAGGCGCAGCGCGGCCTGAGTTAGTTTGCTGTTCTGATTCTCTGAACGGCTGGTCTGACGTTCGGATGACAGTTAGAGCTTCCTGCCTGTCAAAGCTTATCTCTCACCACATCTGACTGTCTGTTGAGGTAGTTATTTTACATTGAATCATTTTTATTAGATTTTTATTTTCCAATTCAATATTTGATGCTAATTTCAAACCGCGGTCTGAAAGAAGGACTGAATTAGATTACATTAGATTAGAATTGGATAAAATTTCAGAACAAAGACGCCGTTGTGTGAAACACAAACAGTGTCCTGTAGGACATTCCAGTTTGTCTGTGCAGAAAAAAGTCATGGTTAGTAGGGGGCTCTACAGAAGATCCAGCGGAATGATCTGGAATTGCTGAGACATCCCTCATGGTGTACATTTAACCTGAACCTAAAACCCGATAGTGGAATCTGCCTTCCTTCTTTTTCAACTTATTTTTCATCCTTCAGTCCTGATTGTATTGACGTCTGTTCCGCAGTTTAACTTTGGAGACGTGGCGGTGCATCAGGCCATCCACACCATCGAGTACTGCCTGGGCTGCATCTCCAACACCGCCTCCTACCTGCGTCTCTGGGCTCTGAGCTTGGCCCACGCACGTGAGTCCGCTACGCCGCTGACACCCTGCTTGATGTTAAATCCAGGTCCTGACTCACTGCGCTCATTAAAGATCCCAGGGTACTCATTACAAAGAGTTGGGGCGTCGCCTGGTGTTCCCGCCAAATTTGCAACCCTGGCAACATGCACACCGTCTAAAATCCCTCGAAAGGAGGCTGAGAACAAAATATATGCTTTTTATTTAGACGGCGAGTGGCTCTGTCCCACCGTGTCCCAGTTGCCTCGTCTCCGGCGTCTGGCGCTCTGCGATTGAACACGCCGCTTGGTCGCTTGTCAGTTTGCCCGACAGCTGTCGGCACTAGGGAGGGTCAAGGGCAACAGCAGCTGAGCTGCACGCTCTAAATTTACGAGCGAGCAGATGTGGAGCGACTGACGGTGTTCTGTCCGTTTGGGAATGCAGAGCTGTCGGAGGTGCTGTGGACCATGGTGATGCACGTCGGCCTGTCCTCACGGACCTTCCTGGGCTTCTTGATCCTGACCTTCGTCTTCTCCGCCTTCGCCACGTTGACGGTCTGCATCCTGCTCATCATGGAAGGGTTATCGGCCTTCCTGCACGCGCTCCGTCTGCACTGGTGAGTCCTGATCATCACGCTGTAATAAGCCCGTATTAAAGGAACACTCAAAAAGGATGTGTTGATATCCAACACACTTTTTGTGTTACTACTTTTATGTTACTTTCAACACATTTTGTGTCAAATTACACAACTTATCAAAGGGAGACTTTTTAACACAGACTGTGTTGAAAAGTAACACAAAATATGTTGTCCTGAAACCTTTAGTAGACGCGTGTGTTAGAAAATGACATGTTATGTGCTGTTTTTAACATCTGTTTTGAGAATGAAGAATTTGCGGCACTTCAGTCCATATGTTGGTACTTCTATTTACTGTGGAATTCATCTACACCAAATGTAGCTTGACTTGTGTGTTAAAAGTCAAACCTTTTTAAAATTCTGCTGTTGGGCAAAACATTCGTCCCAGTTTGGGATTACAATACAGTTCCCATCAAGCATTTCACGAACATCTCACAAACAATGACTTCTGCAATGAACTATGGGAGCTTGAGGTAAGAGAAAGATGGAAATGCCTGTGTACACACTCCCTTAAGATAAAGTTTAAAAAAATAGGAGCATCTTGTAGTTCTGTGAAATTGCTTAATTGACAGAGGACCTGCGCATGTACACTGCCTGGCCAAAAAAAAAGTTGCACATTCTAATATTTCGTTGGACCGCCTTTAGCTTTGATTACGGCGCGCATTCGTTGTGGCATAGTTTCGTCAACCTTATACAACGTCGCAACATTTACTTCCGTCCAGTGTTGCAGTCATTTTTGCCCAAGATCTTGTATTGATGACGGGAGAGTCAAACCACTCCGTAAAGTCTTCACCAGCACATCCCAAAGACTTTCAATGGGGTTAAGGTCAGGACTCTGGTGGCCAATTCATGTGTGAAAATGATTCCTCATGCTCCCTGAACCACTCTTTCACAATTTTAGCCAATTTTGGCATTGTCGTCCCGGAATATGCCCATTGATGGGATAACCTGGTCATTCAGTACATTCAGGTACTCAGCTGACTTCATTTTATTGCTGCATAATGTTGCTGAGCCTAGACCTGACCAATTGAAGCAACCCCAGATCATAACACTGCCTCCAGAGGCTTGTACAGTGGGCACTATGCATGACGGGTGCAACGGCGACTTTTTTTTTGGCCAGGCAGTGTATATATGGTTAATTTTTAAATTGTAAAAGTGGAATCTTTCTTACCTAACTTATCGGGTGATATTTGTCTGGAATGCACTCTTGTCAAGCAAGTGACTACATGCAAGCTGTGGGTTTTTTGCATTATCGTCTGCAGATATTAAAAATAAAGTTGACGTTTTCACTGTTATAAGCGTGTAATAACCCTGGTCCCAGCATGGTGCAGTCTGAGCTATATCAGGCTTTGCCTGAGGCAGTTTACTGGATTTGTTTTGTATTGATATTTCATGCTGTTTCATCCTGAGTTCAGGTTAGGGCTGCACAATATATCGAATCACGTTTTGTGACAAGAATAATCGCCGCCATGCTGCATATCGGCCATCGTTCATCTTTTTCTTCCTTGAATCTTACCTGAGGTGGGAGTAAACAACCAAACGTCAGAGGATGTGAAATGCTTCTGAGAAAAAAACATCACTGATATGTATTGGTGATGATAAGAGCCAATCGGCAGCAAGGTCATACAGCTTCTGTTATCCTGTGATGTGTTTTTTTCAGTCGCAGGGAAGCTGCAAGGTAGAGCTATGCACGGGACTGTGTTTCACACCCCGCGCCCACCCGCAACTGCAACATTACATTTTACTCCCGCCTGCACCCGCGCCACTTCGTCTTAACGCCCACATCCCGCAAACTCAATTTACTACCGTTCTGGTAGCATGTTTCTATATAGGCTAACACAGTAGCCTAATACAATGACGGGTTTTTCCAACATGCCTTTATTCAACGTAATGAATTAGGCTATTACCTATTAAACAGAACAAGACAGGCTGTCTGGTATAGGCTACAAATAAAAACGGACCTCTATATAAAAAACTTACGTTTTTAATATATGTGTTTATAAATAGCTAAAGTTAACTAAGGATATTTAAAGAAAAATAAGCAACAAATCTTTGTGTTCTTGGGCTATTTGGCTATTTATGATTTAAAGATATTCATACTAGCCTGCTATACAACTTTTATTTTTTAACGAGGCTGATAATGCTGTTAAAACAAATTTAAAGGCAACGAAGGAATCTTTAAACAAAGAGGTGGAAGCTGGTGAAACGGGCTTCTTTTGCTGGCTGCATTCAGCCCTGGTCACAAGTCATTTTAAATGTCCGTTTCCAAATGTCGGACATGTAGCCGACTGATAATTGGCCGTCTGAGACTTGCATTCCTTTTATTCATTGGCTGAAAAGTAAGCGTGAGAATACATCATTCTGGGGAAACCATGAATGAATATCCTTTTACAACTGCACTATTTTAGATGTTAAAAACATAGTATTGTTCGTTTTTAATATGAAGTAATGCACGCCCCACGGGAATCCCGTCCCAATGCAGATCTCTACTTCAAGGCCTTGCTGCTGATTGGCTGTCTTATCAACACCCAATAGATATCAATGGTGGTGTTTTTTTTCCAGAAGCATTTCATGTGGCCTCTGAATTTTGTGTATAAACACACAAATATGCATTAATGTATGTTTCATATATTTATATTTATACATATATTATAATTTATTGATTTTTTGCCCTGCTTGAGAAAATGTTATCTCTCTAGTGTTTTAGCAGCAACCGAAGGACTTCCCAGGTTTAAGCTCTTATCGTAAACCATGTTCATATCTTATAGTAAACCATGTTCATATCTTATAGTAAACCATATTCATATCCATACAGTGGCGTGCAATGGTGGCGTCCCTACTCCCAGACGGACTCCATTACCGCTTTCCATTTCCTTGTTGAAAGGTCAATCAGCAGTTGGTTTGAAGCGAGGTTTAAATATAGATTGGGATCGCCTTCCCATTGGGGAAGGCCGGCGGGTTTTGTGTCTCTGGAATGTGACACCAGATATGAGGAGACCAGTCGGCAGATCTCGCTTAGGAGAACGGCAACGTTGGGGGTGAGGATCCGAGAGCCTACCTACCTGACCGTGCGAGAAAGAGATTTCTGTCTAATTTCTGTCTGAAATGTGTGTTTATATTCCATCTAAAACTACAAAACGGCAAGTGATTTCTGTTCAAACTCCAGGACGAACGTGTGTTTATATTGCATCTAAAAGCACAGCGATACGGCAGACGATTTCCATTTAAAAAGCTTGACATCATTACAAACACTTTGTGAAAGCTCCAGGTCTCATACAGAAGAGGTTTCTCAGGAAAGTAGATTTCTCCCTGGAAGGGGTCTCCATGCTCATGTATAAATGTTTTTTGGTTTTTATTTAGCATAGTTAACTCATTTTAGTGCTTTAGTGATGTTGTATATAAATTCGTTGGTATGTGAATGTTGTCTGGCACTGTTGTACATAAGTCAGGTGATTGCTCTTGTGTTTTTGTACATTAACTTGCTCTGGATATAGCATCAGCTAAATTAGTAATGTAATGCAATTAGACTGTACTGTAATGTAATGCAATGCAACATGCATGTGAACACCCTTTCTGACTAATAATAGTACCTTTATAGAACAGTTGTGACACAAAGACCAGAGTGGACACTGGAGGACAAATTTCTATCCCCTGATATCAGCCTTAGAGGAATAGTGTGTACACTTGTCCATGTCTCTGATAGATTGGAGGAATAGTGTGTACACTTTGTCCTTGTCTCTGATAGGCTGGAGAAATCATGTGTACACTGGTCCATGTCTCTGATAGGCTGGAGGAACAGTGTGTACACTTGTCCATGTCTCTGATAGGCTGGAGGAAGAAGTTGTGCACTGATACGTATTGTGGATTAGCTGTTAGGGAATGTGTGCTGTAGTGTGCTGATCCTTTCTGTAGTGTGCTGATCCATGCTGTAGTGTGCTGATCTATGCTGTAGTTAGCTGATCCATACTGTAGTGTGCTGATCTATGCTGTAGTTAGCTGATCCATATGGGCAATTCCATAATTAGGAGGACATGACCCCAAAATTTCAAATTGTCTTTTTCATGCATTTTTTGGTTGTATATGACTAAAGACACTTCAAAGTTTCTGGAAAAAACATTTATCTTGCTGTGTCTTTGGTATAAGTGGGTGAAAATAGCTCATTTATATTGGTGATGTTTTCCTGTGTAATTTCTAATGTAAGATAAGACAAAGTTAATTAAGCCATTATAAGCATGAAAATAACTATATCCACACAAACTTATCAAATTTATTTAGTGAGTACAATGCTCTCATAGATTTATCATACAAAATTTAGGATCAAAATTGATTTAGCCAACAGATTGTGAAATTCAAAACCCTTGGTAAGCCATGTAACGTTACTAACCAAAACATGAATTTATTTTTCTACAGAGAAAATGCAATGGCTATGAATTGTCATATTTCAAATTTTCCTCTTCTATGCAATGCTATATTAAAATGTAGGAACAAGTATTACAAATATTCTATGATGTGTAAAATATAAGCAGTCAAAATCTGTAACGTTACTAACCATGTAACGTTACTAACCAGGCTGTAAGGATTGTAACGTTACTAACCATAACATTAGTGAAAGAGATACTTATGAGCAGGCCCTAATCAGAAGTGAGTGAAAAGATATATAAACTAAGACAAAAATGGGCAGTATAGAACAATGGGTGACCTATTTCTTGAAGGCATGTGACAGTTATGCAACCATGTGCAGCATTCCATGTGCAGCATCCATGCATCATCAGTGTAAACTCCTTCTGAATCTTTCTCCATAAAACCAGTTCTATTGGCAAAAATAGTTGAATACTGTCACCCAGTGACCAAACTTTGGTAAGTGTAATTATTTTAAAATGTAGTAATTATAATCTTAATTTATCTTTTGAAATATGCTTTATCTCAAGGTCTAGTAGCTTTCTACCTCTATGTACAGTTTACACTACTAAAGTTTTTAAGTCAACATTGGAGATTGATAGTAGAGCAAATATTTTTTATGAACTACATCAGTTGGTTTGAATAGATGCAAATGAAAATTAATCACCCTGGAGTGTACATGTATATGTATTTTTTTGTGTTTGTTTTGATGTGCATTGGCCAATTAGTTGCCATGGAAACTTTCATCTTTACTAGTAATCAACATGTATGTAGTGTTGTAGCACTAGAAAAAAAACTTTATTCAAACTTCTAAGGGATACAAAAAGAATCTGGTAACCATGAATTTTAATAACTAATATTTTCTGTATATTTTTTTCTTAAATTTATTGTTATTAAAAAAAGAGGATATTCTTTGATTTAAAAAAAACAAAAACAAAAAACAAGGGAAATTGAAACTAACACCGAAATACTTTTTAAGTTTTCATAAAGTTTTAAATTGTAACATGTATTGGATGTACAAGTATGTACAAGTCAACAAACATTGTTTTGTATTATGGAATTAATCTCTACTCAATATTTGTCTGTTATAATGAATTCCATTTAAATGCTTTCAATTAAATAGTTACTTGGTGGAAATACATTGTCATCTATGTTGACATGCATTATAAAGCTACCCATTGGGAAAGGGTGAACTTCGGAATGTAGTGGATAAAATATGTTGTAAATATGTTTTGAATGTTGCAAGTTGTGAGTTAACAGTTTCAATAATAGTGATATGGATAACTATGTTAATTTACATGTAATTCCAAAGTGTATCTTGTGATTTTAAGGAAGGGGAGGGTCAAACACGATGTTTTGTAACTCGTACCTTTGCAAGACCTAGGGTGCGTGAACATGTTGTAACATGATTGTGACTTGAAATGAATAGATGGTAATGTTGCAGTAGAATAAGATATGAAAATCTGCTAAAAATGTAACGTTACTAACCATGGAATTGCCCATACTGTAGTGTGCTGATCCATGCTGTAGTGTGCTCATCCATGCTGTAGTGTGCTCATCCATGCTGTAGTGTGCTCATCCATGCTGTAGTGTGCTGATCCATGCTGTAGTGAGCTGATCCATGCTGTAGTGTGCTGATCTGTGCTGTAGTTAGCTGACCCATGCTGTAGTGTGCTGATCCATGCTGTAGTGTGCTGATCCATACTGTAGTGTGCTGATTCATGCTGTAGTGTGCTGATCCATGCTGTAGTGTGCTCATTCATGCTGTAGTGTGCTCATCCATGCTGTAGTGTGCTGATCCATACTGTAGTGAGCTGATCCATGCTGTAGTGTGCTGATTCATGCTGTAGTGTGCTGATCCATGCTGTAGTGTGCTCATTCATGCTGTAGTGTGCTCATCCATGCTGTAGTGTGCTGATCCATACTGTAGTGAGCTGATCCATGCTGTAGTGTGCTGATCTGTGCTGTAGTTAGCTGACCCATGCTGTAGTGTGCTGATCCATGCTGTAGTGTGCTGATCCATACTGTAGTGAGCTGATCCATGCTGTAGTGTGCTGATCCATACTGTAGTGAGCTGATCCATACTGTAGTGTGCTGATCCATGCTGTAGTGTGCTGATCCATACTGTAGTGAGCTGATCCATGCTGTAGTTAGCTGATCCATGCTGTAGTGTGCTGATCCATACTGTAGTGTGCTGATCCATGCTGTAGTGTGCTGATCCATACTGTAGTGAGCTGATCCATGCTGTAGTTAGCTGATCCATGCTGTAGTGTGCTGATCCATACTGTAGTGTGCTGATCCATGCTGTAGTGTGCTGATCCATACTGTAGTGTGCTGATCCATACTGTAGTGTGCTCATTCATGCTGTAGTGTGCTCATCCATGCTGTAGTGTGCTGATCCATACTGTAGTGAGCTGATCCATGCTGTAGTGTGCTGATCTGTGCTGTAGTTAGCTGACCCATGCTGTAGTGTGCTGATCCATGCTGTAGTGTGCTGATCCATACTGTAGTGAGCTGATCCATGCTGTAGTTAGCTGATCCATGCTGTAGTGTGCTGATCCATACTGTAGTGTGCTGATCCATGCTGTAGTGTGCTGATCCATGCTGTAGTGAGCTGATCCATGCTGTAGTGTGCTGATCTATGCTGTAGTTAGCTGATCCATGCTGTGGTGTGCTGATCCATACTGTAGTGTGCTGATCCATGCTGTGGTGTGCTGATCCATACTGTAGTGTGCTGATCCATGCTGTAGTGTGCTGATCTATGCTGTAGTTAGCTGATCCATGCTGTAGTGTGCTGATCCATACTGTAGTGTGCTGATCCATGCTGTAGTGTGCTCATCCATGCTGTAGTGTGCTCATCCATGCTGTAGTGAGCTGATCCATGCTGTAGTGTGCTGATCCATGCTGTAGTGTGCTGATTCATGTCTCTGGTTGGCTGTTTTCATTCCCAGAAGCTCTCATCATGCAGTGTAGAGATTGTAGTTTCCATGTTTTTTGGAATTGAGCTGTGTTCCAGCATTTCACACACTTCCTGCTAATCTGAATATTTCTCCTCTCATTTTCCTGTAGGGTGGAGTTTCAGAACAAGTTCTACTCAGGCCAAGGAATCAAGTTCCTGCCATTCTCCTTTCACAGCATCCTGGAGGGGACATTTGAGGAATGAACCACCCCCACCTCCCCCTTCCATAATATTCTGTAGCCCCTTCTCATCTCTGTAGTTACCGTTTGTTATGTAGTGTATGTCAATCATGCTGTGGTCTCCACCCCTTTACATGTGTAACCCGGTGTCTGGCACCCTTTGCTCTTATTTCTTTCTCATTTCTTTCTGGCCGACCTTTCCTGCATTCAGTTGAGATTAGTCTTTTTTTTTTTTTTTTTTTGGATTTTTTTTCTTTTTTTTTTTACAAGTGTTTTAGCTTTTAGAAATCAGTCTCACAAATGGAATGTCTTAAGGTGATTAATATTATGAACCATTAAAGCTATTTCTCGGGGGAAATGGTGTCGGCTGAAAATCTTGCAGTAACAACTTCTTGATTAAACCTTAACTTTGCATATTGTAGCTGGAGAAATGTACAGCAGTGGAAGAATCTCAGGCAATCTTTTTGAATTTGCACAACTGAATATATATAAAAACACTCCAGCCATGAGAATTGATGCAGTTGATCCACAGTGCTGTATTCAAGACGGATTACAATAAAAACTTGATTGAAATAAAACAGTTTTTTAGAAGGTAAATCCACTTTGGAGATCTGTGTCATTTTGTTTAGATGAAACTGAAATGGATGACCTTCTTTCTTTGTTCTTCGAACATGCTGCCTTAATGAAATACACCAATCAGCCCTGCTCTTTTTCCCCTCCCATGATGCACTGTTTGACACAGCAACACCCAGGCCGTGGCCGAATATGATCCCTGTTCCCTGCCCCCTGTCCACTCACACCCCTGACCCCTCACTTTGCAAGCAGTGTGCGAAAGAAATCCAGCAAAACTCTTTCCAAACTAGGGAGGAAGTAGTTTGTAATATTTTTTTTTTGTTTCGTTGAGAATATCAATCAGTTTGCATATGCCAATGGTTACAAAGTCTAGATTATGAATGAAGATAGAATTAACAAATATAAAAAGAGAGTAGTTGTCCCGCTCTTGTACTACAAGTTGTAGTTTTTACTTCCGGTTTACTTACCGAAATTGTCGGATGAGTGCACAGTTCTGTGGATGAGTGTGCTCCTAAATCCCCTCAACAAAACCCCAGAAAGGAGTGTATGACAGAATGCCTAAATCCCCTCAACAAATCCCCAGAAAGGTGTGTATGACAGAATGTCAGCCGCTGCTTTGCGGTTCGCAGAATCGGAGGATGACACTACACATACAGGTGAACAGATGGGCTTTACAACACCCCGTTGACAACACCCTGTCCCCAAACCCAAACAAAAGCCCCCCATCCTCAACTAAGCATGGGTCTTCTCCAATAAAGTAACCACTCCAAAACATTGTACATCCAAGAAATGTCATTCTAAGGGACAGAAAAACAAAAACATTGGGATCTGTTAGTACTTAAAGCTGGATGAGAACTTTAATTGTATATTAAGAAAAACAGAATAGACATGCAAGTTTTTTGTGACAGAAGAAATTAAAGTGTGAAGAGTGACTACAGAGCTATGAAGGGGGTGTTAATTCATCGATCACACCCTCTCAGAGGAAATCCCTTATATGGGGGGCCTCCAGGGTGCAGTGATACTCCATACTGCTGGGATCAGCAGTGAATTAACATGGGAACAGAAGAGGTGGGCTGACATAAAAACAGATTTAAAGGGTCTCTAGATCACTTTTTTGTTGTTGCTGTAAATGTGTTTGTATGCCTACCTTATAATGAAACTTCTTCATGCATTCTGTTATTTCAACAATTCTGACATAATATTGTATATCATAAGAAACTGGTAGAAAAGTGTCTTTGTGCTGCCCCTAATGATTGAAATTTCCTTTCTGCTCCCCACACTGCCCCCCGCCCCAATTGTGATGTCAGAGTACCTCTTTGGAGGTACAGTTGAAGTCGGAAGTTTACATAACACTTAGGTTGAAGTCATTGAAACTCATTTTTAACCACTCCACAGATTTCATGTAAGCAAACTATAGTGTTGGCAAGTCAGTTAGGACATTGTGCATGACACAAGTCATTTTTCCAACAATTGTTTACAGGTTATTTTCACTTTTAATTCACTATATCACAATTACAGTGGGTCAGACGTTTACATACACTAAGTTGACTGTGCCTTTAAATTTTTCATATTTGGTCGCATATCCTTTGCATGCCATGACTTCCTGATGTCTGTGACCCAACAACATCAAAAGACTCTTGATATCTTATTTTCTGGTAATCTTACAAACGATACTATAACGTCTCTGCATTTGAATGGATCGCTATGGGAATTCGGGGGTTGGGACTAGATTTAGCTGTAAATTATGCTGGAACAGTGTGGAATACATGATTGGTAAAATGGTTGTAAGTCATCAAGGGTCTGAGGTATCAAACAAGCCTCAAACCATCACTCTGCTGACAGATATGCAGTAGATATGGATGGATCACTTTAAGGGTTGTTTCTCCTGACAAATTGTCCTGTTGAACTCTGGAAAAATAAGTCAGGAGAAGAAACCCTTCAAGTTATCCATCCATATCTACTGTATTTCTGGCAACAGAGTGATGATTTAAGGCTTGTTTGATACGTTAGAACCTTGATGATTTAGCCAACCATGTGTTTCCATATTGGTCCAGTGTAATTTACAGCTAAATCTAGTCCCACCCCCCAATTTCCATAGAGATCCATTCAAATGCATTCAAACTTCTGACTGAATTGTGATATAGTGAATTAAAAGTGAAATAATCTGTCTGTAAACAATTGTTGAAAAAATTACTTGTGTCATGCACAACTGACTTGCCAACACTATAGTTTGCTAACATGAAATCTGTGGAGTGGTTAAAAATGAGTTTTATTATTTATTATTATTAATAATAATAATAATAATAATAATAATAATAATAATATTAATAATACATTTTATTTAGAATGCGCCTTTCTAGAAACCCAAGGACACAGTACAACACAGATTAATAACAGGATTAGAAGCAAGAGACTGGTGTAAAATTAAAAATTTTTAAAAGTACATGTTGGGGCAGGGGATAGTTTGGTTAAAATAAAAAATAACAGATTTAAAAAAATAAAATAAATAAAAATTAAAGTGTGTGTGGAGGGGGGGGGGGTTACTAGGGAAACTGGGGCCAGGTGTAGAGGCAAGTCTAAACATATGTGTTTTTTAGTTCTTGTTTGAAGGACTGGAGGGAATCCAGGAGTCAGATGAGGGGGGAAAGTGTTCCAGAGCCTAGTTGCAATGTAACTGAAAGCCCGTGTTAGGCTGCATTGCAGTAGTCCAACCTGGAGGTGACAAGGGCGTGGATGAGGATTTCAGTGTTAGATTGGGACAGTGAGGGACGGAGTCGGGAAATGCGACGGAGGTGAAAGTAGGCAGTGCGAGTGATTGATTTAACGTGAGGTTCGAAAGAGAGAGTGCTGTCGAGAATGACTCCAAGGCTCTTGACATGAGTTGAAAGGGGAACTGTGGTGTTGTCTATGGTAATGGGGAGGTCCTTAGATGAAGTCAATGTGGATTTAGAGTCAATCAGAAGAATTTCGGTTTTATTTCCATTGAGTTTGAGGAGGCTTTGAGTCATCCAGTTTTTTATTTTCTTGTAAGCAGATGATGAGTGATGATGGTGGGGATGTGACAGAGGGTTTGGTGTGAAATGTACAGTTGGGTGTCGTCAGCATAGCAGTGAAACTGAATTCCATGGTGTCTCAGGATGCGGCAAGGGGGAGTAAGTAAATGGTGAACAGGACTAATGACTTCAACCTAATGTATGTAAACTTCCGACTTCAACTGTCCTCTACGTCATATGGAATTGTTGTCGCCCACAACGGAAAACGCCGACACCTGATTGGTCAGACCCGCTACATTACTTTTGTTTCGCCTCCACGTTTTTATACCGGAACAACGTGGCATCCTGTTCAATTCTCTTATTCCACCTAAATAGTCCACTAAAATATGTTTCTGAAAATATTTGAGGTGAGAAATAGGCCATGCAGTTGCTGAAACTTGATTCATATTTGATGTGCATTGTCTAGTTTGACAGTTTGATCCGAGTTATACAAAATCATTTGTACAATGTACGTTAATTTATGCAAATGACGATGGACACCCCTCTCCCTCGCCTCACCGCAAAAAGTATTTTCATAAATTGTGTAGTAGGCAGAGACAGGCTGAGACAGTGGGTGTAGTTACTTATAGTTTAAGCTTATCAGTTTACCTACAAACTAGAGTAGGGATACACAAATGTGGCCATGGAGACCATAGTGCTGCTGGACATTCCCCTCTAACTAGGGACTTAATTATAGCTGGCACACCCATTAGGCAGAATAGAAAACCAGCTCTTCTAATGGCTGCGAGGGGCAGATTTGAGTATTCCTTGACTCGAGAGTATGCAGCACCGACTCAACCCCCTGTACTTAGAACGTAACACCATAAGAATACATAATGATGAGTACAGGTCATTCATCCAATCAACAGTCGCCATCTACATACAGACTAGAAACGATCCAGACTCTGCTCCCGCTACCTGACTTGACAAGTTCTTCCAGGTACTGAAAACTTAACATGCATGCTAATGTGCTCCCTGTCCAATGTTGATGTAGGGTTGGCGGGTAAATTTCATTACATTCAGAAATGTCTTGAAATTCAGTTCTGTGGAATGCCTAATAAGAATGAAAGGAAATGCATAGCAAAGACAAGTTCCTTGTAAAGGAACTTACTCATTTTACTGAACTCTTCGGCTCAGTTTTTATCCACTGGCAAGTTCAGGCAATCCTACAGCACCCCCTGCTGGGTAACTAGTGGGAGGTAAGTATAACATTAATACACAACATATTCCCCCCTTGTTTAGAAAGCTTACAGGTTATGAGTGTAAATTTAAGTGTAAACATATTGTATTGTTTTTTTTTCCAATAACAAACATAGCTATTAAGCTGAAATGTAAAAGCTATGTTTGTAATTCCTGTCCCCCAACGAAGGCCGTGAATGAAACATTAACGTTCATAGTTATTTAGCCAATCAAGCTTCCTTCTGACCTGCGTTGGTCAGGGTGTGCGACGATCCGCCGATGGTGCAGGAGCAGGGCCTGTGTTCTCTTCTGCTGCACATTTGGGAGCCAGAGGAAGGTGAGTAGCATTCCAGTCTCCCATTCTCCTACAGGTACGTAGGTACTAAATCGAGTTTTCCCGATCACACTGGAAGGCCGTTGGTGTTTAGACAGATACTTTTTGACATGGACCTAGACAAAACTTCCCTCTTTGATCTTTGGCACTCGTTTCCTTCTCCAGTCTAAGTGCTTGACGCGTTCTGTTTGGATATGACACGGTCACCAAGCTGTTTGTCTGATGGAGGAGCTATCTTATGCACTGCGATGTTTAGTTTTGCGCCAATTTTACGTTGAACATGAGTTCATAGATTGCCACACCTGTGGTGCTGTGTGGACTCACTTGATAGGTGAGCAGGAAATCCTGTACAAATGGTGACCATGGTTTCTGTCCTAGATTTGCAGCATGCAGGGTCTCCTTCAGAATGTGGTCCCAGCGCTCTATGGCCTCATTTCCTTGTGGAAAATACAGAGAAGCCCTGCTGTGTGTAATGTCTCTCAGTGAAAGGTACTCGGCAAACTCGCTCGATGTGACTGCACATTCGTTCGTTATCGCTAACAAGTTCAGTCGGTTTGCCTAAATGACTACGTGCTGGAATGGACAGGAATGTGGTGATTGCCATGGTCGTGACGGAGTATGTACTAAAAGCGACCTTTTGTGTAGTAATCGATTAGAGCAGTGCAGCACCAGTCCCAGCTCCTGGCCTCATTTTTCCACCACCCATACACATGCTAATGCCTCCTTCTTCACGATGGAGTACTTGCGTTCATTGCCGGTAAGTGAGCGTGAGGCAAATACAACCGTGCACTCTGGCCTGTCATGGTGAATCTGTCTCAGTATGGCTCCTAGCGCATAATCTGAGCCATCAGCTAAGATAGGGGGGTCAGGATCGAAAATGGCCAACGCTGAAATATTTACAATGTAAGACTTTACCTTGTCAAAGCTCACCTGCGCTGTTGAACTCCATTCAAATGTGCTGTTACGGAGACATTCTTATGTGGGCTCCACCACTGATGCATAGTTTGGCACAAACCTCCATTCCTCCAGACAGGCCTAGTGTGGTGGCGGTCGTTTGTGCAGGAGCTTTCATTTTGGCTCTGACGTGATCCTTGTCAGACAGCAGCCTGAGCTGTAACTGTGTGGCCCAGGAACCGGAGACTGGTTTGGTTGAAGTGGCATTTTTCACGATTGAGCTTCCTCCCATCTTGGCGAGCACGGCTTTCAGATTTAGGTCATGCTCTGCCGCATCCTTCCTGAGGACAATGACGTCATCGCTGTAGTTCTGAACACCAGGCAGGTCTTTCAGCACCACGGACGTCAGCTTGATGAACGTGCTCAGAGCACGGAATGCCTGGTGGTAGGCATTTGCTTAGTCGATTGTTGAGAACCTAGTAGCTCTGTGCAGATCAGAAAGGAGGTCATCCATGTGAAGCGGTGGATGGCTGTTCATTGATATTGCCTTGTTACGCTCGTGTAAGCCCACACACAGCATCACAGAGATGCATCAATTCTCTCTATCACACCCACTTCCACCAGCCTTTTTAACAGAGAGAGGGAGCCGACACAGCTTTTGCTGGACAGGATGTAGTCCTTCGCTGTCTTCGAATGAGACCTTTGGCAGGGCCCAGCTTTTCCCCTTTCTCTGGCCCAGGTTGTCTTTCTGCTACTGGGGCAGCAGGTGGCAGCACTGTGCTGTTTTCTCTGGACAGTTTCAGTGTTGTAAGCTAGTCCATGCCTAGCAATGGCATACCTGTCTTACAGTTTTTTACGATTGCTTTGACTCATTTTGCACAACAGAGTTTCAATGTGCAAAACTCTTAACACAGAATGCTATACTGCTCATTTTGGGTTCAAAATGTAATATAGCATGCAAAATAAAAATACCAGTGTCAAATCAGAGAATATTATATGCAAAAGTTTATCACAGCACCAGAACATTAGATATTTCAAACAATGAAGTTAAATCATTGCTGCATTTTCCATATACAACAGTCATCATGAAATAATGCTGCCAAACACAAAATCCTTCTGATAAAAAAAGAGTTTGAAAGTGTTTTTTGGTCATAACGCAAAATGCTATGCTCCTAATCTTGGGCTCAAAATCATATATAGCATGCACAATAGAAACAACTGAATCAAATTAGATTGTATTTCATGCTAAAGTTTATCATAGTGTCAGAACAGTGGATATGTTTATCATTGAAGTTTAATTATTGGTGCATTTTCAAATACAATGGCCATTATCAAATAATGCGGTCAAACACAAAATACTTGTTACCAAAAAAGACTATGCAATGGTCATTTCCTCATAAATGCTTGAAATTATGTACAGAAAGCATCCCCTGTGATAGACTGCAGTTTTGCGCTTGTGTTTTTATGAAAGACAAACAAAATATTAGATTAGATTATATGAATTTTAATCATTAAAGAAAAATCATACAGTAATGCAGTACTGTAAACTCAACTGTATTGTACAGTAAAAACAAAAACAATAGTAAAAGCAAAAA
Organism: Synaphobranchus kaupii; assembly: GCA_029718625.1. NCBI lineage: Eukaryota > Metazoa > Chordata > Actinopteri > Anguilliformes > Synaphobranchidae > Synaphobranchus > Synaphobranchus kaupii. Next base: position 4,938,791 of record CM056387.1, read on the forward strand.
CAGTTAAAGTAACAACAAACTTTACTGTAAAGTAAAAAAAAAACTAAAAAAAGTAGCATTTGCCTCTCCGCTGCATTTGGCCACAGAATTTTGTCGACGTCGCATCTGATGTCTTCGTTGGCAAGACAGCGCTGGTAAAATCTTTTAGAGTGCCTTATCCACCCTTGACACTGCTGGGCTGTAATGTCATTGCATGCCTCATCCATGGCCTGAAGGAGCGTTTCCTGCTCATATGGACACCTTTCGTATACCTTCCACCTCCAGGCCGAGAAAAACTCCTTGATGGGGTTCAGAAAGGGGGAGTAAGGTGGAAGGAATTGGAATCAGAACTATGGATGCACAGCCAATGCAGGATAGAAGTTTACATTGTCCCAGACAATGATGAACACCATCTGAGCATTTGGCTGTACGAGACGGTTGTACAGCCCATCCAAAAAATGTATGAGGCGCACGGAGTTGTATGCCCCCAGCAGAGGGTCAGGCTGACCAATCAGGGATGGATGTGTGTGTGCCCTGCCCAATGGTCTCAGGGCTGGGTCTAGGCAAACTAGGCATGTACAGTACGTATTACCTATATACTGTATATTTACTGTACATGGTCCACGACCATGACCATGACCACGATCACAACCCCGTTCACGACCCTGTCCTTCATTACCAACCTCAACCTCACTGACCTGCTCCATGTTGTCAGAAACTGTCAGTCAGGTTTCTAAGCAGCCTTTTATGTAGTGGTGAAGAGATTATCAATTGTGTTGCAATGCTACTTAACTGGGCAAGGTTGTTGGAAGTACTGAGACATGACTACAAACACCTGTTGAATTGATTTAGTGATCTGCATTTGTAGTAATAAGCATCTGAACATTGTTGTAATATTAGGTGGCTGTATTCTGAGAATGGAGCATATGATTTAGAGTTTGGCACTTTGTATTAACAGTTTTACTCTTTGTATGTCAGCATAGGATGTAGTGTCTTAAGGTAAGAATTCTGCAAGTCAGTTTAGCACTTTGCGTTAAGTTTTACACTTTGTATGTCAGCATAGGATGTGGTGTCTTAGAGTAAGAATTCTGCAAGTCAGTTTAGCACTTTGCGTTCACAGTTTTACACTTTGTATGTCAGCATAGGATGTGGTGTCTTAGAGTATGAATTTTGAAAGTCAGTTTGGCACTTTGCATTTTGAGTTTTGTACATTGAAATTCTGCTGCGCAAAATGAGTCAAAGCAATCGTAAAAAACTGTAACATACAGTGTAGCTGGCACTGTAGTATCACCATGCTGTACTGTAGCTGATAGCAGACTCAGCTTGATCCGCTAATCTCAGCTTTGTCTAAGGTAAGGTTTCAACTTATTTTACTGAACTCCTCTCCATTTTTATACACATCAGCACTCCTACAGTGCCCCCTACTGGGTAACTAATGGAAGGTAAGTATAACTGTAATACAAAAGTTAATTAATTGAAAAAAAAATGGACCTCCATTCCTGCATTTAGGCATTTTGACATTCAAATTTGACATAAGCGGCAAATGGGAAGCCCAAATTGGTTTGAAAAACTGGTAAAAAGGCAGGCTACTTCTGACAATTTCCCCTCTAAAATCGGTAAACACCAAACACCACAACAACTTGTCTTTGAATTATTACCGACACAGGGATGTTGTGAAAAGAATTACACTTCAGAACACTGCAGAGGCAAAAACCTTAGGCTGGAAATTTCTAACACCATAAAATGCTTATTTTTTAAAGTGAAGAAGAGTTTTGGGCACATCTAGTGGTTGTAAAATGTTACAAGATTTAGTGGAATAGGTGACTGACTGAACTATATAATAGGACAGAGTGAGACAGAGATTATGTTACATTATCTTATATTATTTGGAAATAAAATCCCTTGAAATGTGATATGTGTCCAGTTTTTCTGAACAGCCATTAGGGATCTGAAGACAGTTTAGAATAGGGTCGGTTGTAAAATGCATTGTCCTACAATAGTCCCCCACCCCCTTGAAAAACTCAAATGTGCTATAAGTGGCCAGAGTGACAGAAGGATCAAATCCCATTAAAATATTGAAAGCCACCTTATGTAACTTTTTGTTAAGTCCACAATAGGGCGCTTGGTGAATAATATTTATTAATTTTATGTAATAGTCTTTATATGTAGGACATATATGTTATATAACAGACAGATGTTGTTAACTAGTGGGACTGCACCCTTTGCTCTAATGCTGTGCTATTATTGGACCACATAACCTTGAGATATTTGATTATTTATCATTCATCATAAAAAAAGTTCCGCTTCTCTTTTGCTTGTTTAATAAGTCAGTAAAAATGCCAGTTGTGTTTACCTTTAAACTTGACCTCAATTTCTACGGGGTCACTGCACGGTTCTGCAAAATTCTTGGAAACCCCTCCATGGGTCTTGTATTTCACATGATGCCTAAGACCGGGGGGGGGGGTTTGCTAAAAATAGCACTGACATGGGCTGGGAAAGGGAACACTATGTACATAAACTGTGTACTCTTTCCCTCGAGGCCGTATCCCTGACTCCAGCAGCCAAAACAGTGAAAAAAGAGACAACGTTTTCTCTACGCCGTTAATCTGATATTTCCCAGTGTGTGATGCACCCGCTGCTGTGTGCTTTCATAATGCTTTTCAATCTCCAGCTGCTCGCCTTTCAAATTTTATTTTTCAACCGGTTTCAAAGTCCGTGGAAGATGTTTTTTTTTTATTTTTCAAAATTTCAAAAGCAGACTATGTGACCCCCCCCCCCCCCCCCCCCCACAGTAGGAATAGCGGTGTGCTATGGAATGTAGCCTAGCATGTGCTGGAGATCTGCCTTTGAATTTTTAGAGTGAAAAAAAACACCTCATTGATGTTGAACTGGTTGGTCTAATTGCCATTGTGTAGAAATCATGAGTCAGTTACACCGTTCTGTAAATTCCACACAAGGACAAATGTGCAGTCCCAACGTCTAACATAAATTAAATTATTTATACTCTACCCTTCATAAACCAAATAGTGGCCATGTAACCGTCTCATAATGAAAATCTGTTGGAAATATTTATTATAACCTGCATCCCCCAAAAAAATTTCTTTATATGAGTTAAAGAATGATAAAAAAGTTTCTCAGGACTAGGGATACTCAAATCTGGCCCTCAAGGCCAGCATTACAGCAGGTGTTTTCTTTGACCTGATAGTTGATTGATGTCCAAGATCTCTGTTTAAAGGTGAAGAATGAAAAGCAGTAGCTACTGGTCTCCATGGCCGGACTTGACCATCCCTGACTTAAATTGTGAGTGTGGGTATTCATGTGCCTCTTTGAAATGGAATTTTTCGGTTATTTTCTTTGATCCCATCCCCTCTCAGTGAGGTGACAAAATCTACAGCAAATTGATGTCACTAACTTGCGGGCAGTCGGAGAGGTGCCCCTGTAATAACATGGGCCATGTAGATATTTGGCAAACTTTTTGGGGGAGGACTAGCCTTTTGAAAAGAAACTGTTCACCCCACATGGGAAGGTGCCACTTTTATCTTTTTAATTATGGCCTATTGTCTTGGAAATTGAAATCCCTGACTCATAAACTCACATACACAGATCTCTGCTAGTTCCCTGGAACTGCTTCCCAGGTTTTATCCCCAAGCTACTAAATTAAAGGGTTAGTTCGGAATTTTGGACATAATGTCTCATTTATGACTTACCCATGATGTTGTTGATTGATGGAGACCATTTTCAGCTGATTCCATGCTGTCCTTCGTGTGGACATACACACGTTGCTAATGCTAGCGCAACTCTATGGTAACCGGTAGCATCCACTACCAAACGCACTTAAACACTCCACAGTGCACCCAAAGCAAATAAAATACGACGACAGTCTATCTGGGTTAATTTGAGTGTTTATACCATCATTTTTTAAGTCAAACTATCGTTGAATCCTTTACTTTGTGCTGACCTATATTCTCTGTGGAAGTACGGTGGCGGACCGAACGTGGCCATTGCAACTTGTTGCTCTTCTTTGTTGTTGTAGTCGACCAGTGCCGGCACTACATTCGTAGGTAACGTAAAGTATCGCTCCGCCGCCGTACTTCCACAGAGAATATACTGAACTCGCTTTCAGTAAGCTTTGTGGCCTTGTTAAATGTGACCAAGCTTAGAAGATGCTGTTGTGGAAAAGAATTTCCTGTAAAATGTACTTTAAAATGTAATCTGAATCAAAGCATGCAGTTTCAATGAAACCTGCTTCAGAAATACATATTTTAAAAAGTCACTGTTAGGGTGAGTTCCATTCAATATATCACAAAGAGAACAACAGCTCCTTGGGTTTAACTGGAATTGCTTAATGTCAGAGTCTTCTGAAACCACAACACCCAGACCTGCTGATTCTCCGAAGTCATTATGCTAACAGGTTCAGACCAGTTCTGTTTGAATAAAAATAAAGAGAGTTTGAAATAAGCATTGTCTTGTGACTTTTCCTGTCCTATTTAAAGTGGCCTTCATGTGCGTTTTTATGGGTTTTTTTTTTCCATCGGAGATAGAAAATCACAAGTTTCTGTTCTCAAATCCTCCATCTGCTTGCTTTCACCCTCCCGTGTGAACTGTGTTTTACTAAAAATCATGGGATTCAAAATGCAAACAACAACAAGAGATGAAGAGGTAGGTGGAGAGGTAGAGATTTTAGGTAGAGAGATCTTCCCTCATGTAATTGTTTTGTGTGGTGTTATTTGCAACAATTGCTTTGGTGATGGTGATGCAATGTGATGTCATTCCAATAAAGCACAATGAAATGAGAGAGAGAGAGTATACTTTTATTTGGAAATAAAATCCATAGAAATGTGATGAAATGAGATAAAATTAAATCTAAGAATATGATGAAATGCCAGAACAGATTTAATCAGAGAACACATTAACTCATCAACGACCACTAGTATTATATAATACTCATATATGGTAGTCATATAATACACATCTATGATACTCATGTATAATGCTCATATATGATACTCATATAACACTCATATTATCAATATGCTTCAAAAGCCTAACTGAAAATGCAGTTATCGGTCCATATATTCCATGGCACATCTGGCCTGGATATTGCTTTTTCGCCAGTTTCTGAATCACTCAGCCCATTGGTGAATATTCTCAGCCCATATTCTTCTCTGTTTGCGCTGTTTGCATTCCCTGAGAACTTTGAGTCTGACCTTTCTCCTACTGGCGTGAATTACATAAGAGGATGCAAGGATGCTAACAATGCTAAGGGTATGCTAACAGTAACATAGTGAAGCAATCATATTCTTCTAATTTTTTTTCACATTCCCAGTGTGTCACTAACCTAAAATAAGAAGTATTGCGGGACATTTTGGTTTGCTGTGTCTCTCTACCACATAAATCATTGTTTAGAAGAACAGTTTTATAAGCTGCCAGATATCCATGTTCACCATTTCCTGTACAAAACTATTACAATGTCAACCCAACCAAATGTTGAGCTCTCAGTGATTAACAGCTCAAATTAATTTGCCACTTTGTTGATCTTTTTCTCGCACACTGCTACTGACAATGCCCTTCATAATGTTCATGTTAACATCTAGCCAAAAAAATGTCAGTTGTTTTCTGTTTGCGCTGTTTGCATTCTCTGAGAACTTTGAGTGACCTGGAGTCAGAGAAAGTTCTTTATTAACTTTTAATAGGGCAGCAGCAGTTACCAGTGGACAGCGCTGCAAGGCTCCAGAACCAGGCGCCTCACTTATAAAAAGGTCTTACGATCAAATTCCATCTTAAATATAGTGGCTTACGCAGAAAACCATTACAAGTACGGTAGTTATTTATAAAATCCCACTTTGACGTGGATATGAACTTTCTATGTATCTCTACGTAAAGTTTACATTAGATGTAATTGATTAACTGCTGGTTGTGGGGACGTTTGAGGGTTATGCGTGAATCCCTGAAGTGAGTTGTGTTCATGTTTTAAGAATAACATCTAATTTATAATCAATTTTAGGTATGAAGAGTGCAGGAAATGTTGAAATGCAACCTTATTTAGAGGAAGATGGCTATTATTGGCCACATTCACAAGACGGGGTAATTGTAAAGACTCAGATATGCCACGTTACACCAACTTAAGCAACATTTTTGCTGTCAAGTTACTTTTATAAATCCAGCATAAGTACAACTTGAAAAATGATCTTAAGATTAAGTTTAAGTTTAAATCCAAGAACATTTTTCTAAATGGTGGTGATCTCTCTGGCTTCTGTAGTGCTCCACTCAAAATGTGCACCAGGGGTCTACTGGATGGCTTATTCGGTTAAGGCAGCACGGTGTGGTACATGGATGAGCCCCAGGTCACAGATGAAATCCGGACCACCCCAATGCCGACTGTTGCCGGTAGGGCAACATGCAATTGCTGATTGCATCACCAGAGTATGGGAAGGATCCGTCGGTTGGGTCCACGTTGGGTCCACCAGGATCCTGGTCAATTGGGTGCCCGTGGACTGCATGTCAAAGCCGCATATGAAAGGTCTTCCTCTGACTTCACTCTATGCGAGCTTGGCTGTAGTGTGTGGTGTGAAAAGAAGCAGACCGGTGACACTACGTGTTTCGGAGGAAAACCGTGGATGTTTGCACATGAATGCAGCTACGTTTGCAGAAAGTTTGCCATTCCAAATTAGGGTGGGAATTGGACATGGTCTGCCCCACAAAAGACACCAAATTTATTTTTTTAAATAAAATGAGAACCAGGTTGACGTGCAGCACACTTGATTCCTCTTTTCAAACATGTGCTCATGAAAACAAGAGTCTGTAATAAGGGATAATAAAATACAGTGACAGTTGTGATGTCACCCATCATAGAAATACTGCCAATCATGGGAGTGTGTTGGCAACAACCAACAGACCAACATAAGCAATGTCAATGGTGATTGGACGATTCCTTCTGGTTATACCTCTGGATGCTGTCAGGGAACACTAAAGTATGGCCAGAAAGTATCCAGTACTCTGGTTTCTATGAGAAAGGTGATGACATCAATGCTTACCCCCCCATTTTCTTGCCCCTGGTCATTTCCACAGGCATCCTGGAAGTACAGCCCGAAAGTATCCACCAATCACTGAAAGCATTGCTCTATTGTTACCTATGTATTTTGTGACTGGTTCTCAGATTTGTACATGAGTAAGGTAACAACATGGCTGCTTATCCATAATTTATCAGGTATCAAAATGAAGTGGTGTTACGAATTGTTCATTATCTTGATTTCATTGGCAAGAAGGAAATCCTGGTCCTGGCTCTGGAGCATGGTATGCAAGTTTTTGTTTTCACCTTAAAATAAACCAAGAACCCAGATAGGGTCAGTTATCTGTGTACTGAACTGCTTTAATTAAACACTTAAGAGGACCAGGGCTGCAGACCCCTGCTGTACCCCAGCGCACTAGCTGCCTGGACAGACTGAAACTGAACTGAGTTTTGAGAGCCTGACTTCCTCCGTTGGAAGAGGAAAAAAGCTCTAATTCAGCACAAAGTTCTTTGTCTCAGTGACACAATAGCCTGATAAGTTTGACCGTTCTGCAACCCTGTAGCAATGGTGGACTTGGCCAAGGTACATGTTTTGTTTTGACTGAGGAAAATGAGAGCTCCAAGGAGGTCCAGACCACCAAGCTCTTTAACCTCCTGTATTTCAATTTGATCTCATTATTGTGTTTGTTTTCATTTATGAGCACTTCATGCCACTGTATATAGTATTGCATATTGCATGGCACTTCATTGCATTCATGTGCCTTGGCGAGGTCATGTAACTACAGAATGTGTAATAATAATAATAATAATAATTCCACCTTCCCACATCTAAGGTGATACAAAGGTAGCTACACTGTGTGCTTATTTGATGCATTTTGCTGCTGAAAGTGAGATCCCATAGTAATTGTTTGGCAGGTTTTGTGGCTCAAAGCGCATTTACGTTGTGTGTTCATTTGGCACGTCGCTCATGCATGCCGCTGTGCTTCACATTAAAGTGCAGAGGGCCAGGCCAGGCCAGGGCAGGGCTCTCTGGATTTGAGCAGAAATAAAACGGACTCGGTTACCCACTGCTTCATTTGAGGCAGTTTCACTGCTTTGTACTGCATTTCTTTATCCTTGCCAGCTGGGTCTCCTTGTTGCGGCTGGCATGGAGACCAGCGGGGAAGTGTGGCGGGAATTGTCCTTAAGGGACCCAGACAAATACTGTGTTGACCCCACGGCCCTTCCTGTTTAGAAACAGTGTGTTGTTGATTGTTGTTTCCAGACAAAGTATAAGTAGCTCAACTCACAGAGAAGAAATGCATGCCCCATGAGAATGTATTATCAGTGGTTTAGAGACATTTAGGTTTAAACATTTAAAAAAGAATTTTTTTTTTTTTTTTAAGTGTGTGTTAATGGTACTGGGAATCAGTATTTTGTAAATAAATCATGAAATGGCAAATGTCACAGCTGGGATGATGGATGACAGTTCTCTCGTCTGTCGTTTTAACTCAGGCACATCTTTAAATCAAGATAGACATTTGTAGCGGTACCGTTTTCCCAAACCCCAGCTGATCAGGAAGGAGTCAGAGTACCAGTTCCAACTATATAAAATAAGGGACGGAGGATTACATTTTACATACATAAGCTATGATGCATTAAACAAATGCCTCTTCAATTTCAAGAAAACTAAATTGAAGAAAATAAAAATTGTAAATGTAAATAAAATAAACAAAACAAATAAAGCCTGCTGAGCTAGGCAATCATTTAGGCAAGTAGTATGAACTTGCAATGATGACCCAAGTTTAGATCTACTAGTCACCCTAACGCAGGTGACCTAGCATAGATGTTTTTAAATAGAACCTTGAAAATAGCTAGGCTTCCCAATTCTCTACAGCTTCATAGGCCTGACAACTAAAGCACTGAAAATCTCAACCAAAAAGTCCTAAAAGAACAGCTGAATTTCAAGCTAAAATAGAGCTGCTGACATGAGGAGCATAGTGACAGATGTTAGGATCATAAACAAACCTGACTGTGACATTTCCTGCCTCTTTCAATGCCAACAGGAAGGGTGTCGTCACACCTTCACTGGACAAGACAAAATGCACCACAGCTGCACTCAATGACTAATTAACTGGTAGTCTCCAGGACACTGATCAACAGCTGATCTAAATCGACGCATAATCAAGTGCTGAGTCAAAGAAAACTCAAATGGAGTTACGTAATCGAGATTGCTAAATCGAGAAGAAATAATCTAAGTGAAAATGAAAACGAAGACAACTAGCAAGCGCTATAGTGGGATAGGTGACTGCTACACATTTATGTTGAATTAAGTGTCAAGTGTTTCAGCAATCGACACTAGATTCTTGAAGACGAGGGCTGTGTCCAAATCAGCACCTTTCCATACTATTGGATTGGCTTGTTGAGTAGAAAGGACGAGAAAGTTGTTAAGTAGGCAAAATTTTCTCTAAATATAGTATAATTAAAATCCCCGTATGATACACTTACCTCCAGGGTTTCGCTGAGTATATTCGGGAGCACACTTTTCAAGAAGTACAAACATTTTGGTCGCATAAATATGACGTGGAGCTTCGTTTTAAAAAATGAGGCGCAGCTTCGCTGATGTTTTACTTCAATAACAACAAAAACAACACTTGACATGGCCGTGGTAGGGTGGGATGTCTTACGACACTTCCACAGTACGGTTGGAAAATAGTATTGAGGATATTTTTTTGCGTACTGCACGTCGCGGAAAAACAGTGCACATTAAACAGCACACATCTGCCAGTGCACTGTACACAGGAGACAGGACGCAGTAGATAGGGCTCTGATTTGGACACAACCCTGGGCTGTGAACGAATCAGAGCATACTGTATACTGCTTACTGCATACTGTTTAGTGACATGCAGTATGTGAAAAATATCCTCCATAGTAGGGGTGTGCAGCGATGCCACTATCTGTATCTGTATCTGTTCGACCATCAACATTATCTGTATCTGTATCTGTATTCGGATATAAACCGGAAGTGGGCGGGGCTTCTACCGGAGGTTGCGTTACATATAGAAAATATGTTTATATGTAATATCTTTTCTAGTCTAAAATGAATTGTTATTGCAATTTATGAGTAGTCACCCCCTCACTGTCTTTTTTTTCCTTTTCAAAACTTTTTATAAGAACTATTCTGTACTTTATATGTATTTATCTATTGTTTTGTTTTGTTAACGGTTGTTTTTGTTAACCTATTTGAATCCCCCACCCCCTAACTGAGGGACACTGAACAATAATTTTGGATAAGAACTGGAAAAAATCTGAGGTACAATGTATAATGAACAGGCAGTTTTATAAAAACATCAAACCATTCCATTATACATTTGAATGGATACTATTTCCATAATAACAGCCCTTTCAGCTTGTTGTGATTTTATATTGTACTTTTTTTGTTCCTTTTTTAGGCTAATTTACGATATGAACATAAATGATTATGTATAGTAATATTATTATCATTACTATTATTATGCTTTATAAAATTCAAGGAGAAGACTTAAGGGTTATAGCCTAATATTTTATTGAGAATTAACCACTCTAAATGAAAAAGGTTAAATGAACAGTCGAACGAGATGCATTTATATGCTAGCAGTAACAACAAAGTTCTAGAACACCTGAAAAGCTTTTAATTTGAGAAAATGAAAAAAGTCTGGATATGGCTGCATTTCAACAGCTTTTAATATGGTTTAAGTATTCCATTGGTTAAATTGATCACCGCGAGAAGCCAAAAAATTTTCATTAAAAAGTCATGTTTTCGTTTTATTAATTGCGTTGCAAGTTTAGGCTCATGGAATGGTGAGATTGACGGAATTGATTACGCAGCAATACGGAGGCAGAACGGACGTTCGGTACAGTTCAAGAATACAAACAACGCAACTAGCATAAATACAATAATGATTTTGATAACCAATATGTGACATTTCAAAATGGGACATAGGCTACTGATTCTAGCTCTTCCTTTGCTTTTTTTTAAAAGGTGTTTTTACATTCTGAAAAAGTGGCAAAATTAAGCGCAGCTAAATTAAAGCGAGCAGCATTAAAGGGATAGTATTGTTTGCATGCAAGATATTTTTCTTTTGCTCTCACAAGATTGACATAGGTCTATATAAACAAGGCAGACTGTTCGATTATAGCGAGCACGTTAAAGATATAGGTTGAGTATCTGTAATTTCAGGGACTGCTGATTGAGTCACATGGCCCATATCGAACGACTCCATCCCTAATTATATATTTTAATGTTTTAATAAACAAATAAACAATCCAATGCTTAAAGGAGCTATATGTAACATTTACACCGAGTGTTTAAAATGGGTACTGTAGTCCAAATTCAAAATATTTGGGAAAGTTATCTCCACCCACCCCTCCTCCCCAGACTCGAAGCTCAGGCAGGTTGCCAGGTTGACGACACTGAACAAACACGAGCGCAACAAGACATTTTGAGACAAGCACAATTATTCTATTTTGACAATGACAAGCGATGACGAGTCCTACACTGTAAGTTGATCAGCTAATGTATACGTTTGCAATTTATTATTTGCAAATTATAAACCAGCTCATGTGGATTTTTTATAACTCTGTCAATGTTAGCTAGATGCCTGGCTGGCTATGTTTACGGTCACACAGATATAAGCTAACGTTAGTGGTATGTTTAGCTAGTAACTATATACATATATATTTAAACCTTTAGCTAGCTAGCTAAATGAAAACGATGTTGAACTTAGCTTAGGCATTCGTAAATCTGCTGTTGGAGTGCCGGAGTACATCTGGTTGTTCGTATATTCAGAGCATTGATAAAATTGTCACTCACAATATGTTGAAGGTAACTTAGCTAACTGACTTGCCTTCGTATCGTCTCAGAGTTCCAGAGAACACTGTGGTCGTTCAGAGAATTGAATTCAGAGCATTGATATGTCTCACTCTACGAGCACTCCGGGCACTCTGACTGAAAGAGCTGGGTTGTCATTTCAAAACAACACGACAAAGCAATCGCTAACTCACCACAGTAATAGCCTACAAGCAGCAGCAATGCTGTAATCTAGGGATTAATCTAGCTAATAAGCATTTTTTTAAGTCAATAAGAGCGTCAATGTGCTTACAAACAATTCATTTGTGTATGATCTTATTTGGTTGATTTTTGTTGTCTCTCAAATGCAACAGTTAATTCCAAAATTGACCTTTCCATAGGCTGCATGGTTGCTTGGAAATCGGGGTCAAACATTGTGGAATGCTAGCTTGCTAGCTAACGTTAGCCTCGAAACAAAGAATAACTTACCTAGACGCTAGCTAGCTAACGTTAGCTACATCATTTCACTAAAATATCTATCTAGCAATCTAACGCTAGCGAAATTTGAACACATTCATTGATTCAGTCACAAAATGGAATAAACTCTTCTAAAACAGGTATCTGGTTTGCATTAGATAAGAGATAACTAGCTAGTAGCCGTGATAAAGCTCAATGCTTACCTGTTCAGGAGAAAATTAGCCAACTCGGCATCCATCTTGAAAGCTTTCTGGGCTCTCAACTTTCTCCATCTTTCAAATGCCAGTACAAGATTTACCCGTGTTTTAGCACGGCTCCGGTCGTGCAGCTGTTTCGAAAGAGGACGAGGCTTTTTTTTTTTTTTGGTAGAATCTAGTACCATCGCAGTTGATCCAGTTCGGTTGCTTGCTTCCATAGCTGCAGCGCGCTGTGTTTGTGTGCCAATTTGTTTCATATCAGGCAACCCGGTGTGTCGAAATGGACAGTGGGCAGAGTCAACTCAGAGAACAGTGAATCACACAGGACAAAAACAGACGTTCCGGCCCGGAACGGAAATTTCAAAGGAGAATATATTGGCTGTAGCATTGTTGTCGAAGAAGCCAGTATTTCGGTTTAGCATGTTTCCTTAATGTCTGATGAAATATCATGGTCATTTTACGATTTAGTACAGTAAATGTATTACATATAGCCCCTTTAATTCTGTAAAGTTCAGAAGAGGCATACAGACAGGTGAGCACTGAATCAAAGATTTCCCTGCTGCAATTTAATTATTTTCCGCATCCGAATATGAACTGGCAACTTTGGATAGGAAAGAAATCAGTTTCCAACCCACTATCCGTGCACTTCCGGATTTCTGGCTTCCGGCTTCAGGCACACCCCTACTCCATACTATTATCAGTGTAAATCCGGAAATGAGTATATGATTCACTGCATTTAGAGAACATTTCGCCTAATTAACAAAGTTCTCATCCAGTGTACTGAACGAGCATACTCAATAGTATAGAATGGCGTTGATTCGGACACAGCCCAGGTTCCCAGGTAGATTTTTCTACTGTAGGAATTTGGAATTATAGGATGGCAAAATCCTCCAAAACATTAGATCAGCATGCTTTGCCATGCATGTGTCCCCTTGCATACAGTCGGCTAATATTAGCATGCTTTCCTGTGCACATACTTACATTAGCATGTGTCCCCTTGCATACAGTAGGCTAAGATTAACATGCCTTCTTGTGCATATACTTACAATAGCATGTGTTCCCTTGCATACAGTAAAATTCAGGCCTTCCCTTGCCTACAGTAGGCTAACATTAGCATATTTTCTCTGTCTTGTATACAGTGAATAAACAAACATGCAGGAGTGTCTAGTTTAGCCCTCCTACCCTTATAACTCTCCTCCATAGGCATGGCACCCCTTATATAATGCATACTAGCATAAATACAATGGCATTTTCATATTACGCAAGTAATCAGAGCTCTTCTACGAAAATGGAGGAGAGCAGGAAGAACATTCTGTTCCGCTTTACAGATTTTCACACGGGAGGGTTTTCTGCTATTCCTGCAGTTTCACTGCCCGCTCTCAGCCCCCCCCCCCCCCCCCCCCCCAGGGAGGGAGACCCGTGACTGAGGGTGACTTTGATGCCTCAAATCACCATGGACAATGTTATTTTTAATCCGCTGGATTTGACAGTGAAAAGAAGGCCTCAGAGATAGACTGGACTAATAAAAGTGTGTGCCGGGATCATGTCATGTCAATTTTTTCACATAGATGAAGCTCTCTGCTGAAACTCTGGTCCAGTTATGTAACAGACGATCTAGAATGGAGGGTTGTGCCGTGACTCTATGTCTGATGGTGAAATATGAGGCTTATAAGCTCTTATGGTTGCGCAGTGTTGCAGATGTCTGCATTCTGGGGATATTTAACATATTGTACCTAAAGGGTAGCTGAGTGCTGACAGCTCTTTGTCTTGAATTGCATTCTTAAATCCTGGATGAACACCCAGTGCTTCTATTTGGTGAGGGATGGGCTGTCAAACATCCTAATGTAGGATCTCTGCAGTGTCTCTCCCTATAGTGGAATTCATTGCCTCTTTCAACTTAAATCACATACTGTAAATGATAACTGAGAATGTATTAAAATGTGTTACATACTCTAAATAGGCATTTTCTCAGATCTAACTTGTTGTTTTATTTGATAATCATAAGTACATATAATACTGTTTCACCTGAAAAACAGTCATCACATACATTTAAAAAACTGTTGAAGATTTAAAATACACAATAAAGCCCACAGGCTTATTTCCATTGTGGTCCTCTGGTGGGAGGGGACAAGTCCAGCAAGACTGGCAAGTGCATATACAGTTGAAGTCAGAAGTTTACATACACCTTAGCCAAATTAATTTAAACTCAGTTTTTCACAATTCCTGACATTTAATCCTAGTAAACATTCCCTGTCTTAGGTCTTAGGTCTTAGGATCACAACTTTATTTTAAGAATGTGAAATGTCAGAATAATAGTAGGGAGAATGATTTATTTCAGCTTTTATTTATTTCATCAAATTTCCAGGCAGTGGGTCAGAAGTTTACATACACTCTTTTAGTATTTGGTACCATTGCCTTTAAATTGTTTAACTTGGGTCAAACGTTTCGGGTAGCCTTCCACAAGCTTCTCACAATAAGTTGCTGGAATTTTGGCTCATTCCTCCTGACAGAACTGAGTCAGGTTTGTAGGCCTCCTTGCTTGCACACGCTTTTTCAGTTCTGCCCACAAATTTTCGATTGGATTGAGGTCAGGACTTTGTGAAAGCCACTCCAATATCTTGACTTTGTTGTCCTTAAGCCATTTTGCCACAACTTTGGAAGTATGCTTTGGGTCATTGTCCATTTGGAAGAGCCATTTGCAACCAAGCTTTAACTTCCTGGCTGATGTCTTGAGATGTTGCTTCAATATATCCACATAATTTTCCTTCCTCAGGATGCCATCTATTTTATGAAGTGCACCAGTCCCTCCTGCAGCAAAGCACCCCCACAACATGATGCTGCCACCCCCGTGCTTCACTGTTGGGATGGTGTTCTTCGGCTTGCAAGCCTCACCCTTTTTCCTCCAAACATAACAATGGTCATTATGGCCAAACAGTTAAATTTTAGCTTTATCAGACCAGAGGACATTTCTCCAAAAAGTAAGAACTTTATCCTCATGTGCAGTTGCAAACTGTAGTCTGACTTTTTTATGGCGGTTTTGGAGTAGTGGCTTCTTCCTTGCTGAGCAGCCTTTCAGGTTATGTTGATATAGGACTCGTTTTACTGTGGATATAGATACATTTGTACCTGTTCCCTCCAGCATCTTCACAAGGTCCTTTGCTGTTGTTCTGGGATTGATTTGCACTTTTCGCACCAAAGCATGTTCATCTCTAGGAGACAGAACGCGTCTCCTTCCTGAGCGGTATGACGGCTGCATGGTCCCATGGTGTTTATACTTGCGTACTATTGGTTGTACAGAAGAATGTGGTGCCTGCAGGTGTTTGGAAATTTCTCCCAAGGATGAACTAGACTTGTGGTGGTCCACAATGTTCTTTCTGCGGTCTTGGCTGATTTCTTTTGATTTTCCCATCATGTCAAGCAAAGAGGCACTGAGCTTGAAGGTAGGCCTTAAAATACATCCACAGGTACACCTCCAATTGACTCAAATAATGTAAATTAGTTTCTTTAGAAGTTTCTAAAGCCATGACATAATTTTCTGGAATTTTCCAAGCTGTTTAAAGGCACAATCAACTTAGTGTATGTAAACTAAGAGTACCAGATAAGATGTCAAGAGTCTTTTGATGTTGTTAGGTCACAGACATCAGAAAGTCATGGCATGCAAAGGATATGCGACTAAATATTAACAATTTAGAAGGCACAGTCAACTTAGTGTATGTAAACTTCTGACCCACTGGAATTGTGATATAGTGAATTAAAAGTGAAATAATCTGTCTGTAAACAATTGTTGTAAAAAATACTTGTGTCATGCACAAAGTAGATGTCCTAACTGACTTGCCAACACTATAGTTTGCTAACATGAAATCTGTGGATTGGTAAAAATTAATTTTAATTACTTCAACCTAAATGTATGTAAACTTCCGACTTCAACTGTACAATATCCATTTAAAACACATAAAAATGGAACTCTTGAATCTAAAAAGGATAAAATCAGTTGAGCTGCCTCTTGTTGGATAGTTATGATTGTCTCTACAGCAATTAAAGTAGTTGGATAAATATAATATGAGTAAGTCAGTAAGTCCCAACTTGATTTGTATGACTCGTTTCTCAACTGGTAGCTAAGTTATATCTCGAAAATGTGCTGGATGGATGCACTTGGTGGTGGACTCTTTTCTTGTCCCTTATAGCATTTCAGGGACATACAGATATGCTGTACAGCAGAAGTCCCCAACCCTGTTCCTGCAGATCTACCATCCTGTAGGTTTTCATTTCAAACCTAATTTGGCACACCTGATTCTAGCAGCTCAAAAAGATCTCTAGCTGTTGAATAAGGTGTGCTTAATTAGGGTTGGAATGAAAAACCGACAGGACAGTAGATCTCCAGGAACAGGGTTGAGGACCACTGCTGTACAGTGTTATGCAGGTGAGCCCTATTTTCCTCAAAGTTCTGTGGAAAAACAGAGAAATTTAGCCAAACATTTCAGTTGGCTCTGCCTCTGAAGCAGGCAGAAGTCCGCAATCTGCCTGTTTATTAAAAGCACGTTGGCAGGAAAGCACTTCCAGCTGGCTCTCTTTGTATCAAGTTTATTTTTGTATCTGGAAAGGTTTTATTCTTCCCCATTTTCTATGACCCAGGATCAGATGGTTTTTGTAAGGGTGGTTTGTGTGAACTTCAGGCACTCTGCACAGCCTTGGTTTGGGAGGGCATGTTTACCCAACTGTGTAGATCAATACAGCCCCAAACCACTGAGCCTGGACCAGCTCTATTACATAACAGGTGGGGTCAGGAATCAGGGTTAGAGCTGACTTAGCTGTTCCTGAATCAGTACGTGGGGATCTATCTGTGCATGTGTATGTGATAATGGAGGGGAGCAAGACTCCTTCAAAGAAAACAAACTCATAGCAACCAGGAACAAAAACAAAAGTGCAAAAACACCTTTCTTGCGGAGGAAACCAACAGGGGTCTCTTTACGGACCAGGCCAGAACAGGGTCTCTGTAGAGACTGGGCCAGAACAGGGGTCCCTTTACGGACCGGGACGGAACAGGGGTTCTTTTATGCATCAGGCCGGAACAAGTTCTCTGTGCAGACTGGGCCTGAACAGGGGTCTCTTTACGGACCGGGCCAGAACAAGCTAACATGTACACTTTTGTACATATACACTTTTGGGTCTGGGAATGTTGTTAACCAGGTCTGGCACTCCTATAAATCAGGCGGATGCACTTACTTAGTTTTCTAATATTGTACACAAATCTCTAGGTAAGACCATCTGCTAAATTAATGTAATATTCGCTGGCTAATAAACGCAGGGCAGAGGGCTACGAAGGGGGAAAATCACTGGGAATTGGATTGGGGGTTGGGCGGGGGGGGGTGATGAGACACTGGTATTTCCTGTTAGTGAGTGGTTGTATATTCACAAAACCTCCTGTGATATTTGAGTGAGTAAAAGTCACTTTTTCCAAAAGCAAAATTTTTAAAACCACATGGTGACATGGCTGAACGCATCCTGCGGTTCAATAAACTTCAGTTTTGGAGCTGAATTTAACACAGACTATAAATATGCATGACTGATTGCAGTGATATTCATGAATGGAAACTTTTTGAAATATTTATCTTGAATTAAAAATGTCTTCTAGAGTAGAGTTGTGTTTAGCAAGATACCCAGCCTCAGTGTTACTTTGGTAAATATCTGCCTATATAAAGTATAAGGAGAATATCTAAAGTGGCATGAGCATTAATAACAATCTAAAAAAATTAACAAGAAAGGTGACTGAATATTAAACAGTGAAAATAATTCTTTAATACAAAAATGCACGTTTTATTTTCTTGATACGGTTTAGCAGGCCTATCAACAATATTTAATACATAATTCATTATTCATCTGAATTAACAAGTGCAAACCTGCCTGACATTTACAAAGCTGAAGAGAGGTGTGGAAGCCACAGTACAATGTAGAAAAGAGACAGAATACAATTTTATATATTTTTTCATACCATATCTTAAAATACAATGACAATAGAAAAATATTTTAACAAAAAAAAAAAAAAAAAAAAAAGGCATTGCAGGCAAGACTTTCAAAAATACCATTTCCTTCACTTCCCAGTCTCTGTTGCGTTGCAGAATTCCATGTGACCTTAGTTAGTTTGACAAACGTCAAAATAATTCAAATAATTCAATTGTAGATTTCCTTTGTTTATTTGCCCATGATTTCTCTTTCTGTGAAATCAAGGGCAAGTAAACCAAAATAAATCTATAATTGAATTATTTTAATTATTTTGAGCAAAAAAAACTGTGCAACATTAGCAGGGGAATTATTTTCAATAAATAGAAAATGCACAACAGGTGTAAAATCTGGCAGGGTGGAATATTATAAATAGAAAATGGAAGAATTACAAGATGGGTGTTTCCGTCTCAAGACATATGACAGGCTACGGATGCCTGACGCCACATTTACCAAAGGTTTTAGCCAAGGATATATGCCAACATTTGAGAACCTGCCAATGAAAAAGTGCTATATTATGATTGTCTGTCAGGCAAACATTAAGACTGGTGGCTTGTGCTTTTGCTGCTGCTGCCAGAATGAGTGTTTGATAGCTTGGGAACTGTGATGGGGTCAGCCTTCATGAGGACATTCCCCACCAGCCATGTCCCCTTCCAGCTCACTCTGAGCCATTGGACCGGAAGTCCCACAACCCTAAAAAGAGGGCATCCATTGGTCAAAAATGACATCATCCATTCATCACCCGACACAGGGCTTCATCACCCCAAACATCTGGCTTCAAAATAAAAGCAAAAAACCCATCTCTCCTCACACCAGGGCACTGCATACATTATCAGGCCTCGTCTATGCTGACTCTCCCCCTGGAGATGCACACCTTCCACCACCCAGTCATATTGTTTATCAACACAGAAGAAACTTTGTATGAGAGGAATGGACTCTGCCACCAAGTACAGGCATACCAGGCCAAACAAGTGCTTCTCTCTCCACTCTCCACAGATGGTGCCTGGAACGTGATTTTATTTATATCAGGAAATACTGATTTTTCACACCACATGCTCATGCACACACGAGTTTCAAAGTGCTCACATTAGCGCCGCGCCAGAGTTTTTTCAGGGTATGCATTTGCTTTGTGAATAAATTAATAGCAGTTCACGGTGTGACCGTCTGGCACGGTGGGCGGGGCTCAGAAGACGAGCTCCTGCTGGATCAGGGGCTCCTCGAAGGGAAAGGCTCCTCCCCTCCCCGCCTTGATCTCACCCTGGCCAGGGCACAGTGAATAGGAGGCGACAATAACCAGCTCCGGGGAGGGGGTGGGTCTCTCCGGCTCGGGGTCCGACTCTGATTGACTGGTCTCGGGCTCATGCATGGAGGGCAGCAGTCTGGTGTGGCCGTGGCCATTGTAGGGGTGGGTGTGACCATTCAGCCAGGCGTGCTTCAGACAGTCCTCTGCCGTAGCCCTCTGCCTGCAGACACACAGAGGAGGGATCTGCATATAACATGGTGCCTTCTACACACAGAGGATGGATTTGCATATAACATGGCAAGCTGTACACACAGAGGATGGATTTGCATGTAGCATGGCTGCCTCTACATACAGAGGAGGGATCTGTATGTAACATGGCTACCGCTACACACAGGAGGGATCAACGCTCAGCACCCCACTCTACACCTGCTAAGGCTTAGATCGCCTATCAAAAAACAATAATTACCAATAATTACTTATTATCTATAAGTGAAATTAAGTAACGTGGGGTGTAAATTGTTTTCCAAAATAGACGTTCTGCATGCAAAACACTGAAAGCTGCACAAAGCTTGTTGGTAGAATTAACAAGCTAGCCAGCTACTGCATCGGAGATAAGCAATTGTGGAAAACATCAACCCATTAACGAATGCTGGAAGGTTACTAGAGTTTAGTGAGTTCCCACATTGAGCGCTATTTTTACACAGCACCTACATGCCCCAAAAATAATAATATATTTAAAAAAACATTGCAGGAATGTTTTCTTGGCTTTCATGCATACCGGTTGGTAGTTCGCCTGGGTGCTTTGTCACCCTGACTGGTGTGTTCCTGTTTTTTTGGGTCCAGCTCCTCATAGGCATTCACACCCCATCTTTCCGATAGAGGCAGAAACCATGAAAGCATACTTTGCTTCCCAGCTTTCATTTTCCCTCCAGAAATGACTCGCTCGGAGAAGAATTTTCCACAGCAATTATTCACCGCGTACTCAGTGCAGTATTTGACCCAAGATCTGAGATTTTACAGTGTTGGTGCTTCACATCGATGCCTTACGATGGCACCCCGGCATCCTATGCTAGAACGTGGTCTAAAACACTGTACCAGGAAGACTTCGTTCTATAAGTGTTGAGTGTGATGACACACACATAATATCTATAAAGTGTTATAATTATATCACACAGCCAAGTGTGTGTTTGCGTAAAAATTATTCATTACTATGATAGTCTTGTGGTAGCCTAGACTCTGCAAGCCACAATTCAGACACACTGCGATTAAAGTCAGGGTTGGAAATCGTCGCTCCTTGTGCCAATTAGTGACCAATTTTGACCTACTTTAACTGAGGGTTTATCTTTCTAGGGAAAAAATGCAATTCAGATTGAATCCAGATGACATTCATTCCACCAGAGAGGCCGGGATGTGTCCTCTGAACCACAGGTTACTGGGGTACCCTTTTGAGCAGAGCCTCACTTGGGGTTCCCTTTCACCAGAGCCTCACCTGGGGTTCTTGATGAGCAGGGACTTGATGAAGTCGATAGCCAGGGAGGACACGCCCTCGAAGACTTCCTGTGAGTAGTCCACATTGACCTGAGAGACGTTGAGGTAGGTTTCCTGCTTCTTGTCTCCCAGGAACGGTGACTCGCCGGTCAGCATAATGTATGTAAGCACCCCAATGCTCCTAAGGAAAGGCACGGAGACCAGGGTGAGACTCAGGAGCAACTCGGGGGCACATTTTACCCTTGACAGTCACTCTAGGCTCCTTCTTCATTAGGGTCATAGTTATGAGCATCTCTTAACCATCTGAAGATTCCATGACTGTGTGCACTTCATGTGTCCAAACTTGGAAACATTTCTTGTCGGCACTAAGCAAGTTCCTAGTTCATGTATAAATTATATATGTATATCTGCAAATATTTCTCAAATAATTAATTTAGACAACAATTCTTGAAGGAATCAAGTCACAGAATTTATCGAATGGAGTAAAATAAAGCAGGTTAACAATACAAGACAAAACGCTGCTACTAAAAATGACACACCCAAAAATGGATGATTTAGTCAATCAGAATGCGGAACCTTATCCTGTTAGATTGTACCCACCACATATCTGTCGCTGTACTGAGTGGTTCATAGTTCAGGATTTCTGGGGCTGAAACAGAATTAGATCCATTAGCTTCAATGGTCAAAAATAGACAGTGAGATACAATAGCACACAACACAAGTTATATTCACTTTGCTGGTGCTCTTATCCAAAGCAAGTTGCACATGTGAGAGAATATGTGCATCCACTTGAGTTATATTGGCTAAAGTGACATAGAAGGGGCCAATAACACTAGAGCACACATTCAGCATTTATATTGTTATATTTATTTTATATTAATATATTGTATTATTGTATTTATTTACAGTAAAAACCACAGGACTCCAGGCTCACCTACGTACTCCGGGGTGCCCAGGATCTCTCTGACCTCCTTCACATTGTCCATGCGCCTGGAAAGCCCAAAGTCGACGATGCGAATGTCCCCCAGCGGGCGAGAACTAGTGAGCAGGACATTCTGGGGCTGGAGGCACAAAGACACCAGAATTCAGCCTGAAAGCCACAGCAATGTCCACAGCAGAGCATCAAAAGCACATAAACTGCTTGCCTTGGTCGTACTTGACCAGTGCTTGAAGTGGGCCGGAATGGACCGGTACGCCATACCGGGACTTCTACATTTTGCTCATTTGAGTACCAGCACTTTTTCTAGCGTTCCGCTACTTTTCATAAGTTTCACAGTGTTTGTGCACCCGTCAGATTCTCTTTTTCTCATTCCCACAACAGTCACTGTATTGTAGTCCACAACAATTAACTCAACCGAGCTCAACCACTGGCATACAAACAGACTTCATTACCAGTACCTGCTTTCACACTGCTTTTATGCAATGCAACCTGTCTTTTGAACATGTTAGCTTGGCTCAAAAAATGGGAAGTTCCAGAACAGACCATACCGGAACTTCTATATGCATGTACACGAGTACCAGCACTAGCACTTCTCTATACACGAGTACTCCTATATGAGTACCAGCACTTGTTTTTTCCACTTAAAGTATTTCACTTGACATAGACTGTAGTTCAGTAGATGTGCAGATAAAATGAGAATCTGGACATGCATACATGTCAAAGAGAAACCACCACATGTCATTTTTGCTTAGTGATAGGCATTCTACAGAACCGTATACTCATCTTCATGAGTATTCATGAGTATGAGTATGCCTTCTTTGGATGATTCACTTTGTTTTGTTTTTGTTTCTCAGCCACAAGCAGGTTTTTCTAGGCAAATAATTTGAATTACTTGGAGATGGCCAAGTTAAATATAAACATGTTTTAGTGAAAAAATCCAAGTTCAAACTGAGCTTGCCTCGGTTCTCTTGGCATGACCGACTGCATTGCATTTCTATTGGGACACCTCAGTTGATTCAGATTTAAGGAAACAGAAAAGGGAAGATGGTAAGTTGTAAACTTATGATCCAATAGCCTACTTTGTGCTTGAATTCCAGTGAAGACGAACACCATGAGAATAACACAATTCCTAGACTACAACAGCCAAGTTCTAGAATCTGCTCTATAAATCTGTGTGTGTGGTATTCTTTGGTTGTCAGTCTTGGCTCATCAATTAAGCTTATAGGCAGAGGCCTACAAATGACTTGATAGCCATACCAGTGTAATCATGGGCAACTGCTCACTAACTTCCTAAGTCTGGGAATCAGTGCATCTTTCAGCCCAACCCTTGCATCTTCCAAATAGTGTTCATTTTCTCGACACAAGCAGACAAAAGCTTCACAACAGTACCAAGAACAGTCTGGACTTGCTGGCCACACAATTGCGTGCGTGTGGCTTTGCATTCTGTAACACATTCTTTTGAAACGTCTCAAAAAGGGAAACATACAATAAACAGCTTTAATCCCAGTTAAAGGCTCTTTATTTTACATTTGTGGGCGTAAGCCTCACTTTATAAACTGTCATCAGGACGAATAACACAAAGTATGTGTTTTTATGGTCCAGAGATGTCACATCTAGAACAAGAATTTGTAGATGTCCCAGTGATTAATGGTGAAAGGCTGCTAATATTAGGCTTTATTGTTGAACAATCTCTCCTGCCATGGGCTGTCAGAGTGTAGAAGCTCTGGACGTGTGTGCTTAAGACACACCCGCTGTCTCTTTTTAGCATTTGAAAATCAGTACTTTCGGACTAATCATGAAAAAAAATCACATCCCTTCAGCCGCCTATTAACCTGACCTTCAGATCCAGGTGAACCACGTTGTTGTGGTGGAGCCAAGCCACGCCCGTGAGGATTTGCCTGGCCAATCGGATAACGTCCTTCTCGGTGAAGGCATCATCGTTGTCCCCCACACACTGGTTAAAGATCTCCCCTCCGGCAGCACTACATGGGAGAACAGCAGTCTTGAGGATCAAAAGCATCAGACGTACACACACACACACACACTTGCATATATTCGGACACACACACATGCGCAGATATACAGTACGCACGCACGCACGCACGCACGCACGCACGCACGCACGCACGCACGCACGCACGCACACACGCACACACGCACACACACACACGCTTGGTAAACAGGCAGGAGCTGAACAATGAGCATGTCATGATTGTAAATGTGGTTTTCAGATGGGGGCTGCTCTGACTTCAGCAGTTTAAGTGAAGAGGTCCCTTTTCTAATAAAGAGCTCTGCAGAGGATCTGTGTTTAATACATTTAATTAACTATTGTTCTAAAAAGCTGCTGAATTCTGTATGCCTGCCACCGCACTATCCCCCGATCCCTTTATTACATCCAATTAAAATGTACCAGACACTCGGGACAAACAAAAAACCTATTATATTGAAACATGCGACTTAAATCCCCGCAGTAACATTCTTCTAACCTGTCCGACCCCAACCCCAATGGCCAAGTGTCAGCCCAGATCCCAGGGGTCTTTTAAATTATGTAACGGTCCTCATATTGTTCTTGGGCGTGGGAAAAAGGCCAATTTTTTGTCGACAGACAGCATGTGACTCCTGCAGAGGTCCAGCAGACACACCCATAAATCAGCACAAATTAGCTCCCACTCCCAAAAGGTCATTACCGAGGATATCAAGTTAAAAAAACCTGTACCAGGCCAGATAAGGCCTCATTGTCTAGTATCCTCCAGATAAGAGAAACTTACAACCACAGCAAACAGTTATTGCAAATACCACACAAGTAAGGCAATTAATTCAACATCCGAACATTATGGCCTGAAGTCAGCTAGTTGCAAAATATCTGGGAAATTTTCTGCTTCTTTCTTTGTGGAGTGCATTCCTCTCATGGATCAGTTCTCAGTCAGATGTTCCTCTAACAAAGAAGAAAGTTTCTCAAAGTGTCAGCATTGATAAGATTTTGTCCCCATACTCTGAAATTCACTGACAAAAATACAGTGTCACCCTCTCCTTAGCTTTGAAAACAGGGTTTTTTTAATCTGCGTGGCTGTTGCCACTGTGCTGTGCAATCTCCGTTGCATGGGACACTAGACAATTTGGTTTGTGTTGGTCACGGCAGCATTAAACCGCGGAAGGCTAGAACATTCCAGGCACACCCATGCCCCGACCCGACATCTGTACCCCCACCAATGCAGAGGAGGCCAAACAAAATATCCAAAAATCAACAATATGCTGAGTGAGTCGCTGATTTAAAAAAAATAGAAAACAAAAACAAATCCGTGCTAATGTAAGGCTCATTTGTTAATAACACTTATTTTATTGAGCCAAAACCATCTGAAGCCTTCATCCATTTTAATCACTACCAGTGAGGCTTTTGTTATTGCTCTTAAACATCCCCAGGAGATGGAAGCCGATTATCACAAGTGAGACCCATCATATGCAAATTAGACGTGCTGAAATACTGTTATTAAGAAACACTTTGTCACAGCTTCTGTGCCAGATGCCGGCTTCCGTACTTGCCTAGTGGATCTGAGCTCATTCAGAATGCCAAGAGGCTGCAGTAAAGAACGCAAGGCCTACACACACACAGAGTGAATTTCCAAATACCAATCACATGTTGCACTTGCTAACAGCAGACAATGGAGATTCATCCATAAAGATCTGGATTTGAAAATTGAGAGGGGAGGACTTGTTTTAGGAGATTCTGATGAAATCACGATCGCAGTGACTTCCTGGATAACTCTCACAGCCTGCTGGCTCAGGTTTAAGACCGCCTAGAATAGTGGTAAAGAGGTTGGCTGGTGTCAGTCACATGGCTGATGCTCACATTCATTCAACTCAGCTACTCTTCTTAATCCAGGGGTGTCCAAGCTTATCTGAAACGGGGCAGGTCTTTGTTCTAGCCCAGAACTAAAACACCTGATTCAACTAATAAAGGACTGGCCTGAAGACTCTGCTTGGTTGAATCGTGTGTTTTACCGCTTGGCCCCACACCAGCTCTTGGACAAGCAGTCCCTTGGCTCGATCTGGTGGGAGTCTTTAGACCCACACATACCATGGTCTGTAATGACCTTGGATCATGAGCAGGAATTCACTGGCAACCGTTTTGGTGACAGATGGTTGACAGAATGTCACATAATATGAAGAACAAACATAAGTTACGTAAGACAAATGGATCACCATTTAAATTTTATTACTTGCTATGGGATGAGGTTGGGAATAGCGTAAAATGATTCCTTCTTCAAATAAACCGATTCTTCATCTGGAGAAGAGTAAACAGAAGCAAGCCTTGGAGCTGGTGTGTTAAAAGCTCTCGGTCTTCCCACACAACTCCCTAGTGTGGATCCAGCAAGTACACATTTCTCTTCTTTCTTTAATGAAAATCTCAAGAAGAAGAAAAAACAACAGATTTGACCAGAGATTTTCTCTCGTCATGCCCAATTCTACAGGCAGAAGTTAGAATACCAAACAATCGTTACCTTTGACTTGCACTCTATAGCCACAAGCAACTGCGTGAATTCAGTTTGTTGGCTTAGTTACTCCAAACTGTACAGCAACCTAAAAGCCACCTATTTCTTAACAAAGCAAATAAAAATGTATAAACACTATGTTATATATGTTTCGACAGTGTACAGAGACCGCAACACTGCGTGTATGGAGGAAAGTCGTGGAGCCGGAGTTTGTGTGTTGGCCTGCTTAATGACACTGGACATCTCGGGACAGCGGGGGTTATTTTTAATCATGGCTGTATTCCACTTTAATTCACTTAATTCGTTTGATTAATGCAATGATTCTATTGAATGTCTTAATTTGATATGTTTGCTTGTGTGTTGTGTGTCTGCCCCACTGTCTATGTCTTCTTTGTTGTTGCTGGTGGCTACAACTGAAGTTCCCTAACGGGAAAATAAAAGTTATTCTATTCCATGCTATGATTTTTTTGCAGATTTAATTTCAGGCCAGACATTGCCCCTTAAGGAGTCACAGACTTATCAGAAGACTGTTGACCCCTGGCATTTACAGCAGGAAAAATGAAGAGACATAAATCAGGAGTGAAGGTTTTTCAAGTTACATAAAGATGCCCCCAAATCCCTTCATAAAAAGCCAGATTACATCTTAGAACATGAAAGAAGGCTTTGCAAGAGAAGGGGGTAAAAAAAGCTTTTTAGCTTATTTCAATTAAAATGTGCTGGGAAAAAAAACAGATCAGAGTCAGAACGATTAAAACAGAGATTCTTAAACCCTAGGAATGCCTCCAGTAAAGGACAGCTCCAGTCAATAAACCAGTCCTCCGAAAATTATGGAGATGGATTTTCATAAACACAAGCAGTCGTTAAGCTGCATGGGTAGCTACTGTTTACCAGCCATGCAACAGGACCCATGGATCTGAGATCCCCCTAAATCAGGAATCACCCCATAGGCCTTTTATGCTGACTCACACACTGATACAAAGGTTCTGGAACAATCTTAGAGATGGACAGTAAAGGCTCACCCATTTCAGGACATCTTGTCAACTTCTGCTCTTAATTATTTAACTAGCCCAATCATTTATATAGTCTGATACAACTGATAAAGTCAAATATCAGACTGCACATGTCCCCTGACCCTCTTTATGTGTCCTCTCTCCTTTTTATGGATTTCCTTTTAGGATCATGTTATAGGTATAGCTGTAAAGATATCTGTAAAGTTTTCTGTATACTGCCACTTTCATTTACAATACATATTTTATCCTTTTCAGAAAAAGCCTCTATGTTGGCACTTCATGCATGAAAGAACCAAAAGTGTCCAAGAAACATGCAAGTAGAACCCAGCTGAACCGCAGCTGATTGGAGAATCTGTTCCCCTTACAGTGTCTCCTAGTTCCAGGTTCGTTGGCGATTGAGTTCCCTTCCCACGGCCGTGGCGCAGCACCGTCAGCCCTCCCGCCCCACCCTTAGAGCCACGCTGCGGGGGCAGCTGGGAAAAATCTGGCACCCATTTGAGAGAACTCACCGCAGGCTGTGGCATTTCTGATGGCAGCTCCAACACAGACGCCACCTTACTGCCACAACACACAAACAACTGGTGCACGGGTGGCAGTGTAGTGAGGGGTGGCGGAGTAGAATGCCGGTTAAGGGTACTGGGCTTGCAACTAGGCGGTAGCAGGCTTGATTCCTACGTGTGTCACTGCTGTTGTCCCTTTAAGCAAGGTACCCAAATTATATAAATATCCAGCTGAATAAATGGATTGTATATTTTAAAAATGTAACCTGTGCAAGTTGCTCTGGATAAGGCTTCTGCTAAACAGCTAAATGTAGAAACAGTGGGTAGCAGAAAGAATGTGGGTCCCACCCCTAGATCTGTGCCCAAGGAAACACAGCAGAAATAACATCAACTTAAAGAATATCTAGAGCAATACAGACACTTGTGAAGGTCTCATTAAGACAGGAATGTTCCCGCCTCTGCCTTCAGCTAATCTGGCTTGCGGGTGAAATCTGGGGCCAAACACTGGCTGTAACAGCAGCACAGGTTTTCTGACAAGCTTCATTCTGACAGCTTAAAAGAAAAGAAAGAAGTGATCATAGGTCCCTGCTGCTGTTTTCAAAGATGGGGGCAGGGATGAAGAAAATACAGGATCAGGAGGAAACCTGAGAAGCAGACGGGCACCTGACCCGACCCACAAAAACATACAGACAGAAACAATTAAGCCAGCATTTTGACTTTGGATTCTGATGTTTTGGAATTCCTGGGGTTAGCTTTTGCAGCCACGAGGAGCGGGTCAGGTCTCTCATGTCAGCAATGCCAATGGCGCCGTTCCTTGACCGGACCGCATGCGGGAAGGTGAAGGAAAACAAACGGCGGGATCTTTGCCACCTCCTGTGCTTTCAGAGTAACTGGAAAGCGGACATGTGGGACTGGTCCATTACTGAAGGACCCGGTTATGTGGCCCAGCATTTTTCTTTTAGAAATATTAGCTTAATGCTAAGAAATTCACATAAGAATTTCACCCACCATAGTCGACACAAAATTAAGTTCTTAGTACGCAAATCAGTTAATGATATCTGGTTTGTGTGTGTGTGTGTGTCGCCTGTGCGTGTGTGTGCTTGCATGCATGAGTATACGTTTTCTGTTTGTTTACGTGTGGTTTGTGTAGCAGGATTGGCTCTGTGCATGGAAAGAACAGACAGGCCTCTGCTAAAGTTCCCTCAGAGAAGGGGAAACCAAACCTCAAAATGGAATCACAACCACAAAAGTGATTAAAATGTCTCCATGTCCGTCTCTGAGACCACACTAAAGGTGTGATTCATCAGAAAGAGCTGCAGGTGGGCGTGTACAAGCAGATTCTTAACAAAAGTAGTAAATGTTGAGTTCAGAGAATTCCCCATTACGGTTCTAGTGCATTGGAAGGGATGTGGTTTTGGTTGCCTGTGTATGTGTCTGCATTTTGTGTGCGTCCGTGTGTATGTGTGTGTGTGTGTGTGTGTATGCGTGCTTGTATGTGTGTGTTCATATGTGTGTGTTTGTCTGAGAGTGTGTGTGTGTATGTGTATGGAGAACATCACTTTAGATTCACAGTGTGGTTTTCAGAAAAATAGGAGCACTGTGGACATGATATTCACTGCACGGAAACTTCAGGAAACAGTAAGACCCGCTCATGACCTTTGCGGATCTCTCCAAAGCATCAGACATGGCTAATAGAGAACTCCTGTGGGAAGACTGACTCAAGTATGGCTGCTCTGCAAAGGGAAAACATCATGCGTCAGTTCTATGACAGCATGATGGCCCATGTGACCACAGACCAAAGGAAGAAGGTATTTCCAAATGAAGACCTACACCTTTACACCACAACAATGGTCTATCAGGCGGTCCGTATCACTCCTGCATAACTATGAGACATGAACCACCCACAGCCACCAGATCAATGTTCTGAAGGCATTCCACATCCGATGATGTCAGCGCATCCTGGGGACTACCTGGCGTGACCAAGTGCCTTATACTGCCAGACTTACAAAAAGCCAAGGGCAGACACGTGGAGGCCAGAGTCACCCAGAGCTATGCCATACCATTGGGTTTCCAACAGGACTCTACGGGCCTCGTATGATGGGGGCCAATGGCATACTAAGCGCTGTAAAAACTGGTTGGGAACATGACTTAAGAAGTGCAGCGGAAATCACGCAAAGCTGGAGAACTCTACCCCCCCCCCCCAACTTTCAAATGGTCGCCCCCAATATGTTGTATTCGATGGCACTGTTTGTGCGTGCATGTGTGTGTGTATTTGAGCACTCTGCTTCCCTCTTTTGGACTGCCGTTTTGACCCAAGCAGGAAGGGATGGATGTAATTTCTCTCTGGTTTCCTCAGAAGCAAGTCCAAGTTGAGGTCAGTAAAACTCAGAACCGCATTTGTACTGACCACAGAGGCTGGCTTTCACATGCAACGTGGCCTGCTTGAGGCTTTTTAAAAACAGAACAAACTAAAAGAGCAGAAAGCCACACAGCAGGACTTCACTAAAAACACACTGTGAGAGCCAGGGGCAGAGAGAAGTACGGTAAGTGCCTGATGCAGCACCACAACACCCACATTATGTGAGGATTTACAGGTCCTTAGGAATACCGCGTAATTGGTCCAGAGGCATGGAGATTGGCTGGTGGCACGGTGATTGGCAAGGCTGGTGATTGGCCCAGGGGCATGGCAAGGCTGGTGATTGGTCTAAAAGTATGGGGAGGCTGGTGATTGATCCAGAGGCATGGGGAGGCTGGTGATTGGTTCAGAGGTATGACAAAGCTGGGGTGTTGGCATGTTGAAATAAATTGGCACAGTGGTCACAACTCGGGGTTACAGTTAGAGTCGTACTATTCCATTGGGGAAAGCATACATCTTTCAAAGCCAGAGCTCTCCAAACACCAGGGCATGACTGAAATTTATATTTTATTTATTTATTTGCATTATAATTGACCCTGGCCAATTTGCATGCTGAGGAGTCTCCTCCATTTCTTGGTCAGGCACTGACTGAAGAAGAGATCCCCTAATGTTACTTATCACAGCACTGTCCAACGGGTGAACACAGTCACAGCTGCGATATGATCACATCCAGTACAGATTATCCAGTGTCTATGATAGGCTACTTATAAGGGGAATTATAGTGGTTTCGGAACAGTGACTTTTTCAAACCAACCGGAAACCAGCCCATGCCTACTCATGAGATGAAGATAACGTGTGGGAGTTAGCAGATGCTCTGAGTGGAAGACATGTGATTGACAGCACTGTTAGCACCAAAGGATGTCGGTGCTTCTACTCCAGAGAGATAAGGTTTCATGTCACGTAACTAAGAGATGCGAGAAATGAGACATCCATCCCCATTCTGCCAGTCCTGACGCTTAGCTGAAAAAAAAGCCATTACTTATCAAAATAAATCAATTTAAATCCCCAGATGCCCACATCCTCTGCATCAGAGGTTTTATGACGGCAAACTATCAAACCTCCAAAATACGCAGAAAAAACGTAAAGAGAGCAGGCAGGCAAACATACCCCAAGTGGCATTTTTCATTATCATTTTCTTTTCCGCTAATTTCAAACCTTATCATTTCATACATATTTTCCCGGCAAGATGGTGCCAGTTTCACTGCATGCTAGGAAAGATTATATGACCTTCAGCCTGCATCACCTGTACAAAGTATGCTTGTTGCCCTCTTAAAGGGTGCACATATACTGTAAATGTGCATTTTTACTCGACAGTTGAAGAAAACTAGGGAAAGCTGAGACTAAGACTTTCAGGAACTCCACTACTTTCCTGTTAATGAGTGAAATAAAATCTGATATGAAAATATACAAGGGGTTTGGGTTTTTTATTACTCTTTTTTCTTTTTTGTTATCACTCCGAGTTTGGGATACACACCAGACTGACACTGAGGCCTTTTACCTTGAGGGACAGAAATATGTGAAGGATGGATGTGCGTTGAGCTAGGGTGGATGTTTTGGGTGGATGTCCTGTGAGAGTAACCTAGCATGGAAATGTGCTTACCACTCCAGAACCAGGATGATCTCATTGGTGGTCTCATAGACTTCGTGGAGCGAAATCACGAAGGGGTTGGCTTTGGCGGACTCCAGCACCGCAATCTCATTGATGATGTCCATGCGACAGTTTTCCCCCTTCCGTCGTGTCCGCAGAAACTTGGCAGCGTGTTCTTTTCCCGTTACCTTCTCAATACACTTCTTCACCACTGCAAACTTTCCCCTGGGGGCAGATCGGAAAATCACAAAACCTGAAAAACCTTTTAAGCATCATTTAAGTTATCCTTTTTCTAAATATTTATTTTAACCTTTATTAAAACAGGAAGGTTAATGAGAACATATTTTTCTTTCTGATACAACATGGTAAAGACCTGTAAGTGTTAGGAGAAGATACAACATGGTAAAGACCTGTAAGTGTTAGGAGAAGATACAACATGGGGGGCATCTTGGTGGCATAGACCTTTGTTGCATGTCTCCCCCTTTCTCACTCCCATTCTTCCTATCTCTCTACACTGTGCTGTCCAATAAAAAGCTGAAAAAGCCATACGTTACAGCCCTGCCATTGGGGGTTATAAGAACTTCAAAAACTTAAATTTAAAAATGCCAATCCTTTTAGGTTAATACGGGAAAAAATAATCAAAAGCGTACCAACCCCACTTTGTGGACTGCATTTCCCATCATGCATTCAAATTGCAAACAACAACGGTATCGTTCATGGAAGAAGATGACGGTACAAAGAAGATACGCTTGTGGGCGAAACAACAGGTCCATGCGGACACAAAAAAACTACTATTTCACGGACTTCCTAGGCGGACGTCCACTCACGGTCCGCTTTGTGTCTACTATGATGGCATTTAGGTCTGCATGGACCCTGCAAATATCCGTATGAATACTTTTATTGGCGACTATGAAATGGCCCTAAGGAAGCGCAATGCCTAGAAAGAAAGTGTCAAGGAGTGGGCCCAGAGCAGGACAGGGGTCCGCACTAGTTTAGTCAAACAGTCCTGCGGCTCTTTCACACCGATGTGCTGCACATCACGGTGCTCCTCTGAACTTACAGGGAGAGACAGCCAAGCCTGCAAGACGTGCAGCCTGTACCGGTCACATGCCGTGGCTGAGACACTCCAAAGCGCCCTGCATAACTGCCCTAAGGGAACCCTGCATAACTGCCCCAAAGCCCCCTGCAAAACTGCCCCGAAGAAACCCTGCACAGCTGCAATAACACAGCCTAATTAGTTATCATCCATATAGAACAATGCATGTTGCTAAAAATGTTATTTTCTTTTTATCTTGGCTTGACATTTTTCTTTCTGCGTGTTTCTTGCCCTGAACAGAGGTGAGTAGGCAGGTTTTAGGACAGAGGAGGAGTCTTCTTTGATTGGAAACACAGAACCACAGCAAGGCTAAAAATCCTGAATTGTGCACCTTTTAACTTAATTATTTAGTATTGAACCATTCCTTGGAGGAACTGGGTCAATGTGAGGGTGTGGGCAGGAAATCCCATATACAAAATGAGGACTGTGGGAGGACCACACACAAAGGCCATGGTTGTCAGTTTCTCATTCTTACAGTTGCTGAAGGAGACAAATGAAATTCCCAACGCCTACAGCCAGAAATTTGTCAGGGCACTGCCCCCTCGTGTCAGCCAGACAATGGGCTCTAGCATGCTGGCTGGGGGCCAAGACCGCCCCTGGACTGTCTGGGACCACCCCAAAACACTGTGGCCAGCTGGGGGGATCCCACCAATCCAAGTGTGCCTGCCACTCCCAGCCATGGGTAGTATCGGTTCACTGCTACTTGCATGGAAATGGAATTGCAATCTCAATTACAAAGCTGGTGCCTGGAGTTTTAACCTCACCCTTTTTTTTTAACCTCACCCACCATTCTTATTTCTTCATCAACAAGTGTCATAACTATGCCATACATGCAGCATAGAACACGAGTAATGTGCATTGGTAAAAAAACATATTTAGAATTTTTGAATCCAGAAATGGGTTGTTAAAAAAGCAAAGTCAAAAAAATAAAATAATAATAATACAGCATTTGTGTGAAATAAATAATTGGTGCTGGCCCTAACAGCCTAAATTAAACTACCCAACAACCTAGTTTAAAATCACGTCCTCGGTTGTGGAACACAATGCTTTGCAGATGGGGCCGGTGCAGCTTTTGACTGAACAGAGCCGGAAGACCACCAAGGCAGGTAATGATGGAGGACTGCAGAGACGAGCCCCGAAGGCACACTGCAGAACGCCTCAAAAGGCACTCTCTGTGAACTCCAAGGCGGCCCAAAAGAGGAGATCAGCTGCTCTTTAGCTTGTTACCTTGTTTTTGGGGAGGCTTGGCTAAAGCTTGACCTGTTAGGATAGAGTTGATGTGTAGGGTTTTTGCTTGGATGGGGGAAGGGGATGGGTTTGGGGAAAATGTTTTATTTTTCCCCCTCAAATAGATGGGCATATACTCAGTTTTCAGTTACATGTTTAGTGACTACGAACAGTTGATAAGTAACATCCCTGGTCTTCGATAACTCTAAATCTGCAACTTTCAATGAAGGCTAACACCTGAGTTTGGAATTAAAGGAAGAAGCCTCAGACTCTCTACTTCACATGAGAAGAAAATTATTTTGCAGATCATTTACAGGCCTTGAGTGCTATGAGCTGGCAATATAGCCTAAAAAGGCAGTCATGTTAAAAAAAGTAGATATATGACAGAGATGGCCCAGAAATGACTGTGGTGAAGATGGTGTTAATCAACTTTAGAAATTGGTTTTCCTGTGGAGTCTGCGTTTTCAGTGTTACTGAAACTTAACTCGGGGGGGGGGGGGGGGTGACTCAAATCTGAAGAAATGCAGTAGACTGTTATCTAGCCTTGTTCACACGGCCTGCTCTTCCTGCTTACTTGTGAAGCAACTTCCCCAGTAGTTCTAGAGTAGTTCCCCCGCTCACCAACTAGACTGAACAGCTGAACGACAAGATCAAGCACCTCAAAATTACAGGGCGTAAGCATTAATTTGAGATCTCAACCCACTCATTTTAGGATATAGGATATACGTCAACTCTGGCTCCTCCGTCATCTCTTCGAACCGCTAACCGGTCTGAGCCAACATACGGTTGGGTTGGAAACTTGGTTTGAAAACAGAAAAAATTTATGCAACAGATACAGTAATAATGTAAGAAAGACACCGTCTAGGATAGTCACCGCTGCACACTTTAAAGCACCTGTTTAAATGGCATCTTTGTTCAACAAACTGAGCATTTTTTTCTGGGTTGGATACCCATAATTACACTTCATCTAACACTATACATTATTTGACACTTAAAGCATTATATCCTCAGCCTCCCTCTTGCACCTACTACGCCACTTAATAATTGTTGTAGATTTACATAATGGCTACTATTGGTTGTGACATTGATAACTTAATTTCGTCTCTGCTGTTTGCCTGAACCTTTTTGTACTTTTATGAATCACTCTGGATATGACTGCCAGCTTAATTTATGTAAATAAAGAATTGGTAAAGCACAGAGTTCACAGCATATCTAAATCACGGCACGATGGCAAGGAATCTCAGGCAGCAGCATAACCCAAACCAACTGAGTTCAGTCTTCTGGAAATCGCTGGTGACAAAATAGCGTATCCATTAGAAAAGGTTAAGCGGCCTTCTTTAACCTTTTGTGTTCTGACCCGAACCCGGAAGGGGTCACGCGAGAGCCTTCAATAAATGTGCCACACTTCCAGATAAGAACCATGGCCATGGTGAACTAGAGGCTGAATACAAGACAGAGGTCAGGAACCTGGGGTGGGGGGTCAGGGGGGGGGGGGGGTACATAAATTAGATAAACTAGTCAGAATTTTTTAATTATACACACATTAAACATGTGGAAGATCTCTCCAGTTGCCCAACCAATGAAAATTGGGGTGAGGAATATTGACATCAGAGCTATCAACTTTACAAAACAGGTTCTCCAGAGCAGCAGCAATTTCTCTTTTATCCTGTCAAGGACAATGACAGAAGAAACTAGTTATGAGTTTGCCTGTGGAGATAGAAGAGGGATTGAAAGTAAGGGGGGGGGGGGGGGGGGGGTCAACATTAAGTGTCTGAATTCTACAGGAAATCGATTTAGGCCAGAGGGTGGATAGCTCCCCAAGCATAAAACCTCACAGCAGAGATAAACCCCTCCCCCAATCTTGACAAACTGCTATCCTGGGCCAGCTGGCATCTGTGTAGCTCAATTAATGAATGAAATTTATTAATTAATGAAATTTAGGGGCATGAACCTTGGGGTGCTAGCCTGGCAGGGTGGGGCGACAGAGATCCCAGGTGACCCCAACCTGGAGGGCCCTGGTCGCCAGCATGGTACGTGTCCAAAATATTTCAATCCCTGCCAGAAGCCATGGTAGAAATGTTCTTTCTTAAGCCTCCTCTTAAAGACTGGAAAATCCTCAACTTCCTCAAATCACTAAAGTGGGTTTAGTGATACAAGGCAGCACATTGTATCAGCAATAAAAGACACACAAAAAACAGCAATGTCCCTGCTACAATTACAAGTCTAGATGTACTATATGTATTGGGCCTGCTCATATAGTGGATGACTGACTATTTAATTCCTTGCTAACAAAACTATAAATGCATGTTTAAATAGGTGGGGGGAGTGTACATGTGGACTGGTGATAAATGGCATGGGTTGGTGGATTATTGGTTAATTGGTGAATGGGTCCCTTGAAAGTGTGCAT
This sequence comes from Synaphobranchus kaupii, assembly GCA_029718625.1. Classification (NCBI taxonomy): domain Eukaryota; kingdom Metazoa; phylum Chordata; class Actinopteri; order Anguilliformes; family Synaphobranchidae; genus Synaphobranchus; species Synaphobranchus kaupii. Next base: position 4,975,662 of record CM056387.1, read on the forward strand.
GTGTGACTACTTGTGGCAAAAATAGCTGACCGTACAAAAACCATCCAAACAAACCTGGTTAAGACTCCTAGCAGCCCTCAGGACGCTGGCATACCAGTAAAATAAACATTCCTTCCTGTACTAAATGGTCTGTGTATGAACCAATGCCAGACTCCTCAGCACAGGAAAGAGAGCGATCTAATGGGTTTAGTAAGGAATGCAGCAGGCCAACAGAAAACAACTGGGCTTCTTTTATTTCTTCAATGTCATGGGGCTTTAAAAATTTGGTCAGCTGCTATGATATATAGTTTCCGTTCACCAAGCAATTGCTAAACCTATACATAGAGCACTGTGAACTGTAAACCTATGTGGTCTATTATCTTCAAACGCATCCAACTGCTGCGTGCATCAGTTAACTTCACAATATGCTGCCTGTAAGCCCAGAAAACAAGATAGCATGCAAACTCGTTGTGCTTTCTGCCTTTTGAGCTCCCTGCTCTTTGTACTCCTGCAGAAAGGAGAGTTTGTCTGCCTATTTTAGTGAAAGACTATTTTCTTCATGTGGTTGTCTGTATGCATTTCTAAGCCTGTTGAATGCCCACCTATGCAAGAATCTAAGGGCTGGACAATCGAACTGGGCAGGAAAATGCCTTGACTGAACTCTAGCGGGAAATGGCAGGGGAACACAACTCTAGTAGGCTACAGACTTCTTTGCGGAGGTCGGCACTCTGCAAGGAAGCACCAAACATGCATAACCTGAATTGCTCCTACTCTTAGACAGAACATTACATAACATCAAAAACACAGACAATGATGCTTATACTTCAGCAAGGAAATTTCGGGCAATTTTGATATCAAAACTAGTTCCCAACCAATCTAAAAAATAACCTTTAGTAAAAGAATAGTGATGACAAGGTTATTTTCATAGCCTCACCAGAAAAGAATGCTTAGTCGGACACCTGTTTAACACCAAAAACAGTGATAACGCACTACCGCTGCAGTCAGCATCACGCCATATGCGTGAGGCCTCGGAGATGTTTAGGATGACAGATTTATATGAAATATCTGCCAATAGCCTATGGACTGCGTCAATTGCATTTTAAACAGAGCGCAGACTGGCGCACCTAAATGTCCAAGATCTCACAAGCAGTATTCAAATGAACAATCAGTGGAGCCAATGATGCCACTTTAAGCAACACAGTCACGACTCACGAGAGGGTTTCAAAGTTTTTGATCCATCGGATTTGAACCGCTGATATGTTACTCAAACGATCACTGGATACACTTACCGAGCGGATTTATTTAAGAAAGCGGTGTTAATTTTTTTCCTGCAAAGTAAGGCTTTGCCTACTGGCTAAGATCAATTGAATTTCCAACGTTTTGACTTCATGCACAGGACATTCTTAGTGCGCGAATCAATCTCAGACATATCCACAAGCATAATGAGCTTACCTGCCCAATGGTTTACCGACAACGTCGTAATTGCTCTTGAAAGGGTCCATCCTTATTCGGGTTTGGATTTTTGACACCATTCCGTTCTTGTTCATCATTGTACAATCTGGCATATCAATCCGACAACGAGGGGAAATTAAACAAATATCTTTGACAAAGGTCTGTAGGGTTTTTTCTTCTTTTAACATTTAAGTCTGTTTCATCTTCAGTCCATAATGTCCGATACACGCGCGTAAGACAATAAATAAACCAACGGAATTAAATCGAATTAGAAAAAAAACTAAATTTAATTTAATACGATATCATCAAACAAAATAGTAAATGGCTATATAGAATTATATTAAACGAAACTCATGCCTTCAGGTTGCCTTGGCTGTTTGAAGTCTTCTGTTGTATTGTCAACGAGGAGCCGGACATTCCAAACACAAAGCAACTTTTCAGGACCAACCCCTTTTCTAATGACGTCACGATACGGCAGCCAATGAAATACCCATGAATTACTGAAGGGGAAAGTTAGAGGCGATTCATATTCTTCCTCGTGAAAAGCTTATGACTGGAAATAGCTTGGCTATGCGCAGCAGAACTAAAAAGTCCTCATTCCTCACATTTTAGTTAAACATATTTAGTGAAACATATGGGGAAAGTAGCTAAAGTGTGTGTGTGTGTGTGTGTGTGTGTGTGTGTGTTGTGTGTGTGTGCGTGCGCACGTGCGAGAGAGAGAGAGAGAGAGAGAGAGAGAGAGAGAGAGATATATATCATACACTACTCACAAAAAGTTAGGGATATTCGGCTTTCGGGTGAAATTTCAGGATGAACCTAAAATGCACTATAACCTTTACAGGTGAAATTAATTTGACCTTCTCTAAACTTTTGAATGCACATGTCCAACTATTCAATGTTTCAGTACTTTTTGCACAACTTGCTGTTCTCTAACAAGGAGCTGAACGGCAAAATTCACAACAGGTGTTTGATCCATGAATCGACCAATAAATTTCCTGGTTCAATTAGAATTGGTATTTAAACAGTCCTCTTCATCATGCTGTTCACATTTTGACATCATGAGACCAAGACGACACCTAACAATTGATCAACAGTACCTCGCCATTGCGAGGGTTCAAACAGGATGTTCTCAGAGGGAAGTGGCCACTGAGCTTAGAGTGTCACAGAGTGTCATCAGCAGGTTGCAACAGAGATACAGAGAGACTGGAAGAGTCACAGAAAGGCATAGAAGCGGACGTCCTTTGGCCACATCCCACACTGATGACCGCTTCATTGTGAACAGTGCCCTGCGGAACCGGATGATGAATGCCACTCAACTCCAGGCACATTTAAGGGAGGTGAGAGGCACCCAAGTGTCACGTCAGGCCATTCGAAGCCGTTTACATCAGCGTGGTCTGCGTGCTAGACGACCTGCAAGGGTACCTGACCACACCACCAGGCACAGGCGTCATCGTCTTGCATGGGCCAGGGAGCATTTACGCTGGACGAGGGACCAGTGGGCCTCAGTGCTGTTCTCTGATGAAAGTCGATTCACGTTGAGCAGAAATGATGGCCGCCAACGATGTTGGAGACGTCAAGGAGAGCGCTATGCATCAGCCACTGTTGTCACCAGACGACCCTTTGGTGGTGGCGGTGTTACAGTGTGGGCAGGTGTGTCTAGTCAATACAGAACTGCACTACACTTTGTGAATGGTACAGTGACAAGCCCATACTACCTGAATAACATCATTAATCCAGTCATTGTGCCCCTGCATGAACAACACAGGCCTAATTTCATCTTCATGGATGACAATGCTCCAGCTCATCGAGGTCGCATCATTAGGGAAAGGCTGCTGGAGACTGGGGTACCTCAAATGGAGTGGCCTGCACTTTCTCCAGACCTGAATCCCATAGAAGACCTATGGGATCAGCTGACTCACTGTGTAGAGGCTCGTAACTCTGTACCCCAGAACCTCAATGACCTGAGGGCCGCCCTTCAAGAAGAGTGGGATGCCATGCCTCAGCAGACAATAAGTCGACTTGTGAACAGCATGAGACGTCGTTGTCAAGCTGTAATTGATGCTCAAGGGCACATGACAAATTATTGAGACATTGACATTTTTGTTGTGGTATACCTACCACTGTTGTTGGCTTTTGTTTCAATAAATTGTTTGAGATGAGGAAATCACCATTGCATGCTTTTACTTAAATGCCCTACTTTCATGATATGTATAATATCACTGTAGCGTGAACTTACATTTTCCATAAATTTCACCCGAAAGCCAAATATCCCTAACTTTTTGTGAGTAGTGTATACTGGACTAAGTATTACTTGCCCTTAACAATCCTTGGATTCATTACTGAATTTCCCTATAGGCTATGGAGTGGCAGTGGATTTCAAGTGCACCTTCATTAAAAAAAAGAAACACATTAGAGGAATATAGCTCCCCGAGTTAAACATATTTTGTGAAACATATGGGAAAAGTAGCTAAAGTATGTGTGTGTGTGAGTGAGTGTGCGCGTGCGTGAGAGAGAGAGAGAGAGAGAGAGAGAGAGAGAGCGAGAGAGAGAGAGAGAGAGAGAGAGAGAGAGAGAGAGAGAGAGAGATCCTATACTACTGGACAGTATTACTTGTCCTTAACAGTCCTTGGATTCATTACTGAATTTCCCTATAGGCTATGGAGTGGCAGTGGATTTCAAGTGCACCTTCATTAAAAAAAGAAACACACTAGAGGAATATAGCTCCCTGAGTAATCTATTATGATTTGAAGACTGGGGAGCACATAACCACAGAAAGGACAAACATTGCCTGAAATGTAGAGCAGCACTTGCACACATTATAACATGGTTTCTGTGATATCTTCAGTGGAGAAATTCCAGAATTTTGTGAGTAATTGGTGTTTACTGGGAGCAAAGCAGGCAATCGGATAGCCAAGCGCTAGCTGGGAAAACCTGTCACCTAAGTGCCAGGCGCCACTGAGTGCACCAGACTGGTGGTGTCTGATGGCTACAGTCAGGAAACAGTCAAATTTACGCTCTTTTCGTACACTATTGAGAAACGACAATAAAAAGCAGAGGGTCACAACCTGAGAGAATACATTTTTGGTGCAGTTTCCATGTTCTCATTGCCTTGATCCCGTGCCCTCAGTCTATAAGCTTCAAGATTCACTAATAGCAGGGCCACAGTGCTGCTGTCATAGTCACGTGGAAGCGGAGCACATTGGCACATATGAGTCTGTTTCTGTGCCAAGCATTCTAGACCGCCCTGCCTCTTACTGGCACCACCAGGCATGTCGGCACCTGGCTGCCAGTAATTAGGCAGGATGAGTTAATTGACATAAACTATGCAATTAATTATTGGTAAAATTCAAATGCTGCTTTCCATATCAGCATTGGAAGCTCAAGCAGCAAACCCCTTTGACAGAGTGGGTTTAAAATCTCTGGTCAGGCTATTTTGTGTTGCTGTGAATGGAACCAAAGCCAAAACAGTCAGTTGAAAGAAAACATTCCAGCAGCCAAGAAGACATCGGAAACAGGTGGCCTAACCATGTAGCACTTAGTTTAGCATTGTTACTTTAGGGCTGTGTGTGTGTGCAAGCAGTGACCTCACTGCTGACATCTGGTGAAGAGGAGGTCAAGGGTCAGAAGGCCTATCCAAACACAAAGCAGCAAATGAACCCACTCGGTCAACAGCTTCAAATTCATTATTATTATTATTTATTTATTTATTTATGATTTATTTGATAGGGCCAGATACAAATACACATTGACAAATTGAATACACAATTATCAGATGTGTTGCACCATAGTGTTTGTAGCTTACACTAATTTTCAACACCCGTCCCTAGAAGGGCTTTTGATAACAGAAAATTAGAAAAGAAAGAAAAAAAAGTATATTTAGGACATAAGATACAGCAACCTGTTATACAGTACATCAGACTTAAATATGATTATACAAGAGTTTTCACATGACTGAAATGAGAATTCTGATGTAATTTTATGCATTAAAATTTTGACATGACTGCATACTTGGTGTTGAATCAGCCATGACTTGATGTTTCTCTTAAAATCATTAACATTTTCGCTAATTTCAGGTGTTCAGGTAATGAATTCCAGAACGTAGCACCTTTCACAGAAAAAGATGACTGGCCAAGAGATGTTTTACAAATGGAACACTACAGTTACCATTTGCTGCCCCTCAAGTAAGTCTAACACAGCTTTGCAATCGCTTTACATATTTGCAAAGACATTGTGGAGCAAGGCCATTTAAACATTTTTTAAAAGGTTTCATATATGCAAACATACATACGAAAATCTGACCCCTAACCTGGAACATTTTCTGAAGCAGGCCCAAGCCTCAGCAAAGGCCACCCTCCTGTTGCCTGACAGACTAGTGACTGGCAAGAGACAGAATAAAATAAAATAAAAAAGTTTTGAATTAAATTTAAATATTCTTTAAAAATTAAATAAAAATTTAGGCTGGCGAAAGACAAATGTGGATGGGAACATTCCTGCCAGCACGCAGTTGAACTACAGCCATGATGTCTCCCCTGAGACCAGCTGTACAACAAAAGCACTGTTTCGCTAAGGGAAGTGTTCCATTAATTTTCTCTCTGTACACAGCCCCAACATATGGGGGTTGGAATTTGCTGCTCTTCTCTCCTGTAATTGTTTTTAAAATACACTCTTCCTTCAGTCTGCACACAGGGATGTTCTCTTTTTGCCCAGGACATCTTGTATTGGCATTATTACATAACGGTTTTCACCTGAGGCTCTGCAGCTTGGCCTCCTCGGCAGTTGTTTCATTAGGCCAGATACCCGAGGTCGTCAATGACGATTCTGCTTGAATACAATTCTGAGCTTTTTCTTTCTTTCAGACAAGAAAGCTTGGCCCTGGAATTATAATCCAGCAGAATAGTGTTGCACCGCCTAGCTGAGCAGTTTCTGCCCCACAGGACAACGTTTAGTGGCTCTGCTTTTTAAAACGGCAACAACAAAGCAAAGTACTGTCATCATGGTAGCTTCGAAGATGGACAGCTTAGACTGCATTTCTCCTCTGGAGAGAACAGGAGGATCAGAAAAGTCACCAATTGGAAAGGCAAGAACAAAGTAAGAAAATAAACACAAACGGTGTGGGGGAAACTCGAACAGAGGAGGGAATAAGACACAGCTCAAAGCAGTCAACAAATTCCCTTTGTGTTGCCAAACAAAAGTCTGCAGTTCAGTCGTAAGATTTCAAAATTGTTCTGTGCAATGACTGTTGTGTGTCTGCCTGGGTTGTTTTTGGTTCTTAAGTTAAGAGCAAATGGTTATTTACACAAGCCAAGGCTTTTTCTAATGAAAGGGTTACACTCAGCTAGGCTATGCCATGAGCCTGCTGTGCCACACCATCCTTCCCTGCCAGTTTCTGCTGGGAAACATCCACAATACAATCCAGTACAGCCCACAATGTTTTCAGTAAATATCATTCTGACAGCATTATTTCTTTCCTTTACCTGTCCAGTCATTATCCCCTTAGCTCCATGAACTGCCATGTTAAAAGGATGGGGAGGTGTGGTCTATGATGTGCTGTATTGATGACTGGTATTTCATCCATAGATGCGACACACATGTAAAGTTGAGGATGTAGGTTCACACAACATTATTAGTCCCTGCCTTTTTTAGGTTGACCCAAACCACGGGACTATTGGGGTTTGCACATAATTCTCAACCTTGTAGATTTCCAGGTAGAATTCAACTGAGAAAGAAAAGCTAGCATGCATGCACCTGAGCTGGGATCAATTTCATTTCAATCTTCAATTGCACATGCTGTTCAATGGGGATTTTTCGCCAAACAAAGTTCAATTCATTTCCAAAATTGACTGAATGGGAACTGGCCCAAACCCTGGCAGATGCACAAATTTCTATTTTTCATTTGAGACCAAAATAAAATATAGACAATAAATGGCCCCCGTTTATAATGTCGGGGGATGTCTTAGACTTACTAAGATTGGTCAAACACGCACACATGCACACATACACACACACACGGTCACAACAATTTTGACAACAAAGGGACCAAATTTCTCTGTAATCCCACAGAGGTGAGTTATTGTGCTGAGAGGATTACCTAGCAGTCATCCAGAGGCTGAGGAGTCACACAACGCCCAGTAAAATGGCTCAGTGACATACTGGTCTGACGTTCAACCACAAAAGCATGCAAATCTGCAGCATTGGAACGATCTTTCTCAGTATCCCTTTCAAACAGTGCCAGGTAAACAATACGCCCTCCTGAGCTTCAGACATGCTCAAACAGGTTACCACACATGAAGTTACAAAACAAAACAAATACATGACAAAGCAACATTTTGACAAACATGCTCACTTGTATATCAACTAAATAGGCTCTATCCTCTCAGCCATGGCCCGAAATTGGTGCATCATTATGTAGGCCCAACATCCAACACACTGCTTGAATCCTAAGAGGATATTCATTAAAAAAATAGTTATTTAAAATAGCTAGTAAAATAGGTAGCCTAAGCAGAGAGATAGTATAGTAATATGCAGTTCAGACGGGCTTGGTGAAGCATCTAGGCCACCAGGTTGCCTAGATGACAGTACCCTAACAAGTACCCTAACAAGGCATAGAACATCAAACCAGAGCGTTTACATGCAGTTTCAGGGCAACAGCACAGTCATCTCAACTCACATAACAGCTCTATTGCCCTGATTTACCCTTCCCAGACATCTTTAACAAAAGGATTGACTAAGGAGGTAAGTTTTAAGCCTACACTTAAAGACAGAGTGTGTCTGAAGTAAGCGTGTTCAGCTTTCGGTTGGTAAAAGTACGGACTTGATTCATCCATGAAACGTTATCCTTCATTTAACTTTCCAAATATTTGTTTGCTTTCTGAGAGAGCTCGAGTATAATCTCAAGCTCCCATTTTTTAGATTTTATAAACAAAATCATCAAAAGTGCTAAATAAAATATGGCTTTGGCCCTGTACTGGGCCACAAGTAAAGCTAATTTGGTCTGAAAGGGATAGTACAAAGGTTCCCAAATCTCTCCTCGGGTGCCCCCAGGTGGATCCAGGCATTTCATGTGTTCTACCTCAAGCACACCTGATAATCAAGCCCTTGATTAGTTGTATCAGGTGTGCTTTAGGTGGAACACATGAAATATGTGTATACAGCTGGGGGTACCCGAGGAGAAGTTTTGGAACAACGGGGATAGTATATCGCCAGATCTGTACCAGCACTGACCCCTATACACTTTGCATGCGGACACTGCCTCAGTGCCAGTACGGACTCATTGTGTGTTTGGAGTCTGTTACATAACCAGGCCAGATGTTGATAGACATGTTGCCAGACATTTATTTCTATCTGGGTATGATGACAGAAAAATACAGCATACAGATTATTTGAGAGATTGGTGATTGGCATCTGTTTTGATTGTTTTGGCATCTGTTAGAATCAGTGATCATTCCTGACTAATTGTAGACTTTGACTTTTGTATAAACTCTAGATTAGTCATTGGTTGGGCACAAGTCAGGTGACGATGTCATTTAACTAGCCAAATGCCAAAATGAATGAAGATCAAGATAAAAAAAAAGAATGACTGATGCCAATTAATGACTCAATCACTTCTGCATAAATTAGTTTCCAAAAACAGCCCCATGAGTATAATTTCCATACTGCACACAGGCACTTTTAATAGGCTTTTATACTGAATTCACTAATATGTTTACAGGCAATATGGTTTGACCATAACCATATGTATATCCCCTCCCTTTTTACAAATGTGAAAACCTTTATTAACACCTTTGCTATTAATAATGTTTTATTTGCAATTTTTCCTCCCTCGTTAACGTTTCCACTAAAATTGGCCTTGTGTGAAATGTAGGCTACAGTGCGCCCCAAACTTAAGGCTACTGTTCAGTTTGAGTTTGGGTAGCTCTCTTGTGTGAGGGGCTGCAGCTGTTTTTTTCTCTCTTTGGCTAAACAGGAGATCATTTGTTGAGTTGCCCCAAGCTGTACACTCCCCAATGACTTAGTTCTCCCCTTCTTGAAATGCAGCCAAAGCTAACAGCTTACGGTGAACCATCCATAATATGCTTCACTTTTCCAGTGCATGGAACACATTGGGTATGCCTGATAAGACCATCCAGTTAATGCCAAACAAACAGCCGCAGTTTGAGATCACACCCTCCGGCTCACTGCAAATAGGAAAGAAGTGACTGACAGTTTCAGAACATGTAGCATTCAGACAGTTTCAGAACATGTACATGAGACATATCAAGGTGTGGTGACATGATTGGAATTATATGGCTGTCATACAGGGCAAATGAGAGGCAGGTACAATAGAGTATATTGTTTTTAAACAACCACACATCGGTTGTTTAATAAACACAGACACATCTTGAGTTTATATCCCCCATCCATAACCATGCTGGCCAAGGCACAGCCAATAGTAATTAGCTCAGGTTGAAATTGTAGTCCAATCACTGGCTCTCGTATCTGGACCTTCCACACCCACATACATGGTCGCGAACTATTATGAACTGGAATGGTTGTTAAATGTTTGGTATTGATACATTTGTAATTCTGAGACTGAGAATGCTCCAGAACGAACACTCATGCAAAACATTTACGACACAATTAAAACACATTTCTGACTTTAACACATATTTTTACAGTCAATTCACAACAAAGAAACACTTTTAAAGATGGACAAACGCTCATTCCTCACAGCATCTGTGGCAGAAAGCGATTTGCCGATTTAAAGCTATGTGTATTTCCAGTTCAGAGCAAGATGAGAGAGAGGGAGAGGGAGAATAAAAAGAACAGAGATGATATTAATACTCTGAATGTAAGACAGGTGACCACATCTGTCACATCTCACCGCTGTCTCTGAACCTCAGGCCTTTGGGAGTTATGCATGTACAGCCCAAAATATACTTGTTTCTTGTGAAATTACACAATGCCACGTACACGCTACCCACAAATGAAACACAAAAAGGTGTTTGAGTTTGAAACAGCTACTCTTCCTCTGCCTCAGGACAGGCGAAACGAAGTCCCCACGTTGCGTTGTCCAGTCCATGTACAGTAAAGAACACTGAATACCAGGTAAAAGAATTGCAAGCTGCATATTTAAGTCCAGAAAGGAACATCGACTGTCTGCGTAAATTGTAAATCAGCTAACACATGCACTCTTGACGGCTCATAGGAGGGATAAGGTTCAGATGTAAAGCTGAATTCTTGTGGCCCCAGAGACATTTTGGGTCTGAAAATCAGTATGACCTGATTAATCAGGAAAAGTCCACATCCCTAAAAATGGGCATCAGGGTCTGAGGGCCTGTCCTGGAGCATTTGGTGAGGTTTCTAACTCATCAGACAGAACAGACAGCCGGACAGACGGTGGAGCAGCTGCAGGCGCTCAGTCGCACGACCCGTGCTTTCAAAGACGCCCCCCCATCACCGCCCCCCTCGTAAACCGGCAGGCCGTAAACTTGCCACGGCAACTTCACAGGTCTTCTGGCTGGCCACCTTTAGCGAAGCGTGCTAATTTGCCATGCTTCAGAGGCCGGTTTGTTTACAGACTCTGCGGGGTCAGAGTCCTGCTGCCGGAGAAAAGGGTCCATGTGGGTGGCACTTTGCGGCTCGTATAATCGCCCTGACGCGCTGAAATACATTGAGAGCAAGTTCAAAACAAAAACACCTTGTCACTGTAACGAAGCACCTGGGATACAGTACAAAAGAAAATAGAGAGCAATTACAGCCCCCCGCTCCCCCACCCCAGACTTTAATGGCCTTACTCTCTGGGACAAAGCTATCCCAGCTGGCATTGCAGCAGATCAATCTCACACCTGCTACCTGGATGGCTAAACTACAAAATAACAGGGAGGTATAAACCTTTAATTCATTGTTTCTTTGCTGTCAAAGCAACGGTCATAGATCAGGCTTATTGTAATGACAACCTGCCCAGGTGGGCTTCTGTGCAATCTCCATGTTTGTGTGGGATGCTGAGGCGGTGTGATTAACCCTCACAAACCTAAGAATATTTTGCCCAATTTTCCATCCTCCTCCTTTTTAACCCTTTGAAGAGTAGGTTTTTTTGGAATGTTTTTTCAAAATTTTAAGTCAGCGTTCTAAAACTCCATTGCTTTCAAATACAGGTACATCAGCATTAGAATGTTCAGTTAAAACATTCTAATCACATATTTGTGATGTACAGGTACATCAGCATTAGAATGTTCAGTTAAAACATTCTAATCACATATTTGTGATCTCATGGCTTCTCATACCATAGCTATGCTGATGATACTCAACTCTTCCTCTCTTTCCCTTCCTCTACCCCACAGGTTAAGGAGAGGATATCTGCTTGTCTGACTGACATCTCTGAGTGGATGGCTACCCATCACCTGAAGCTCAACCTTGACAAGACAGAGCTCCTCTTCATGCCATACAAGACCTCCCCACTACATGACCTCTCCATCACTGTTGACGGGACCATGGTGGCTGCCTCCCTCTCTGCAAGGAACCTGGGGGTGGTCCTGGACGACTGGCTGGACTTCAAAGAGCACATCTGGGCGACAGCACGGTCCTGCAGGTTCCTCCTGTACAACATCAGGAGGATTCGACCGTACCTGACCACCTACTCCACCCAGCTTCTTGTCCAGACCATGGTCACCTCACGCCTGGACTACTGCAACTCCCTGCTCGCAAGCCTACCGGCCTGTGCCATTCTGCCTCTTCAACTGATCCAGAATGCAGCTGCCCGGCTTGTGTTCAACCTCCCGAAATTTTCCCATGTAACCCCCCTGCTGAGGTCACTCCACTGGCTGCCAGTTGCAGCCAGGATCAGGTTCAAAGTTCTGACCCTGGCCTACACTGCAGCCAATAGGACAGGCCCGCCTACCTGCAGGACTTAATCCAGAACTATGTTCCTGCTCGACCACTTCGCTCTTCTACAGCAGGGCGACTCGCACTTCCCCCCGTCTGTGTCAACGGCTCTCGCTCGTCCCGACTGCGGAGCTTTTCCACCTTAGCTCCTCAGTGGTGGAATGAACTTCCCATTCCCCTACATTCTACTCGAACCCTGCCTGCATTCCATCGAGGCCTGAAGACACACCTCTTCAGACTCCACCTTGACTGATATTTTAACCTAGGACTTCATGGTACTAGTTCGCTGTGTTTTCCTGTCTGTTATAGTTTATAATAGTATTTAGAATAGAAGTGTAGTATAGCTGATTTACCCACAGCTTACTGTGAACTACAGTCAACGTTCATTACTAGGGATAGCTGCTACATTATGGGAAGGATGTGCTTTGTCTTGTCTGTTCTGTAGTGATCTTGATGACGTCTCTGTATGCACTTATTGTACGTCGCTTTGGATAAAAGCGTCTGCTAAATGAATGTAATGTAATGTTAAAGGGTTGACTAGTCTACCTTTTGCCTTTACCATCAAGTTATGGCTCATTTTTTTCCAAACAGTCTCAGCTACACACAGCCATTTCATTGTATTATATTTATGAGCGTCGCAAACGATTAGTGCGCAAAGCAAGTTCTGTCGGAAAACCTCTCGCTGTAGCCGACCATGGTCGGCAGCAGCAACCACGTGTCCCATACTCAACCAATCACATGCACACACCTGGAGCGCCCTTTTTAAGCCAAGAATCAGTTCTCCCTGTCCTGCTTGAATGCTGATGCACTGCTCTTTGTTTGCTAACGGCTTGTGTTAAAATAAATTTGCTGTCACCCTCCACCACCCCAGCTTCCACCTGTTGTTTGGATCTGCTTTAGTATGGGGGGTTTCTGGTCATCTCCTGTTTAGAGGGGGGAGATGCCTGTGCTCTGGAGCAGTACTAAAGCAGATCCATTCAGCGCCAAACTAAAATAATTATGCACCACATTCATTCATTAAACATGTCATTTAAATACGTGAGTTGTCCTGACAGAAATGTGTATAACTGCAACGAAAGACCCAAAATAGAAATAAAAGGGTAAGTGAAATTGTTGTATTTTAATGACAGCTGACACACAATGTGTTACAAGAATTTTTTATTTGTTTCTGTCACACCAAGGTTCCATGATGTTGTCCATCAAAATTAACGACCAAAGAATGGAAGGAGTGGTTTTTCACTTGTCAGTTTTTACTAGTAGATTCATGGTAAACCCCAACCCACTTTGAATCCGCATATCTCAGCCTCTGTTTACCAGAGTAAAGTGACAATGCAAAGGATCAGTACCTAATGTGACAAAGCCCTCGTGTTTGTCTTGGGGGTGCTTATTTTTATTTTCCTACGCGTTGTCTCCATAAACAGACACCTTTATCGGGACAGTCAGTTTCACATAAAATATAACTAAACCATGTTATATAATTCATATACCCCAAACAAAATATACTGTAGGAAGTGCAACACAGTTTTATTCATCTACACAAGCTTGTATAAAGGCAACAGAGGATAAGAGGCCATATAAATGTCATATAAATGAGGAGAAGATGCCATATAAATGTGATCATTAATGACGCTATGCCAGAATGGAGTGGAGAAAGAGCGTGGGAAACGAGAATGGAGAGATGAAGCTGAAATTACCTGTAGGCTGGCAGTTTCATTCAAAAGCAGCAGCTCTGAAGTGATAGAAACTGATAAGTGCAGAGGAGGTATGTTCTACACCCACAATCACTCAGGAAAGCAGCAGCCTGGCTTGGGAAAGTATCATAACCTGTGAAGGCATGTGGAGTACGTAGCGTAGCATCATTAGGTCAATCAGAGAACTGCCTGCCCGCCCTACTGTATTTCCTAGTAAACACGTTTGTAGGGGAAAATTAGACATTACAGAACAAAATCAAGTTAGAATTCAGAGCTACAGTTGTGGTCAAAAGTTTACATACACTTAGGTTGAAGTCATTAAAACTCATTTTTAACCACTTTCATGTTAGCAAACTATAGTGTTGGCAAGTCAGTTAGGACATCTACTTTGTGCATGACACAAGTAAGTTTTCCAACAATTGTTTACAGACAGATTATTTCACTTTTAATTCACTATATCACAATTCCAGTGGGTCAGAAGTTTTCATACACTAAGTTGACTGTGCCTTTAAATTTTTTATATATGGTCGCATATCCTTTGGCTTTGCATGCCATGACTTCCTGATGTCTGTGACCCAACAACATCAAACGACTCTTGATATCTTATTTTCTGGTACTCTTACAAGCGATACTATAACGTCTAGTCCTCAATATATCTTAATATATTGTATATATCTCTGATACATTGAGACAACCATTGGGCTGGGTTTCCTTGCATATATCTAGAGAAAATAAAATCACATAGCAGTTGCAAGAACACTTCCTTGAGTAGATCCAGCATGTGGATCTACTCAAGGAATGGATGTGAGACTACATCTGGCACTGGGCAACATCAATTTACACATTAATCAGATACTCAGATAATGGTTTATGGAAGTGTGACGTATTTAATACATGCATCCTCTTGTTATTCAACCACTTCCCTGTGAGCTTTTCTGCATTTTGTGATAAAAAGTGTCTGAGAATTGTAATGTTTCTGAAATGGTCTCTCTGGTTAACTTTTTTCGTGCATGAGACTCAAGCAAGTGATCACACCAAGTGATGTACAGCAAAAATGGTGGTGTACATTTAACACCCTAGGGTGTTTATATCAGTCGGTCGGCTTTGAGTACCTGTCACACATGAATACCTTGCAATAAACTCCGCTTAGTTATAAAGGCAGATGTCTTTTGACAAAAAGTAAGAAGTTCTTCAAAAATGCCCCTACAGAGAAGCAGACGAGCCAAAGGCATGTTGAGAATGTAATCTGTTGACATTTTATTCTTTTCACACAGAGCTCTGTATACGGGCAATGATGCAACATTCAGGGCGTCTGTTATCAAATGTGAGGCCGCTCATTGCTGGACACACAATGGCAGTTCAGGTAAGTTATGGCTTCTACATTTTTGTACATACAGTACTTTATGACAAAACTGACATAATATCAAATCCAGGATCTGTCCTCATGTGATGAGTGAGGAGATTCCCATTTTATACACACAGCAAAAATGGTGGTATACATTTTACACCCTAGGGTGTTAAGTGTACACCAGCAGTGTTAAATTTCCACCAACATTTTTCTGTGCAGGCCGTTTACAAGAGTGTTTCACCGTTTCATTTTTACACCCAGCAGCTGTACCAGAAGTGTTCCTGTCTCATTTCTTCCTTGAGAAAAGATTGGCGTATTAACTTTTAGATCAGAAACCCTCCAGGAATATCTCGTTGCTGATGGTAACCTGGACTGTCTTCCATCAAAATTACACAAACCACCTTTTTTCCAATTGATTGCCCCCACTCCTTAAAGAGTTGAAGTTACCTGCGCAGTCCTGTGATATTGGTGAAAGATCATTCCATTGTCCCATAAATTAGCAAGCTCTACTTGTGCTTGCCTGTTTAAAGAAATGCTCTCATGACACGAACATGGAGATTTTTCAGAGAAACGCATCTTAACACAGGTGGGGAATACATGTGACAGAAAATAAAGCAGAGAGGTGGAGTAGCGGGGTGTTAGTAAGGCCAGCCTCCACACCTACAGAGGCGGAGAACACAGAGAACACACACCGTCTTGACCACGCCTGACATGGCAGTTTACATTTCTATAAATACAGGCGTGTAAACACAGGGCAGATGGTAAACACAGGGCACACGTGAGAGAGTGACAGACTTTTGACCTTTTACTGAACTATCACAAAGTCAATCATACCCCAAACAATCCAAAACCAAAAAAATTAAGAAATCAAATAACAAAAGGGTTTTAATAAAGACCAAAATACAGAAACAGCAAGATAACATAAAACCAGTACTGGGGGGTATAGGACTACTGCAGGATTACTGAGTTAGCTGGGTAAATGCGATGAGTAAAATCTAGAATCTTCCCAAATCTGGAACATTAACTGAAGTAAAAAGAGCTGTTCCGAGTTTTACTCAGTTCAGTTATCCAGCTAACTCAGTACTCCTGCTTCATAGCATAGCCCACTGGTTCTTTGTAATAATATTCATATTCCACCCTAAGGCACATAGCGTCCTCCCAACCCCTCCCCCTGAGGATGCCCGCTCATTCCGCTGGCCCCCTCCCCCTAGTCCCGCTCCTCACTGTGAGCCAGAATGCCAGTTTCACTTGCCCAAATAAGAAACGGAACAATGAAACTCCACACCTTTGCTGAAAGACATACCTTGGCCTAAAAAATAAAAATCCCAGGCGTGGAAGCCACCCTCACCCTCACACACACAACACGGACACACCTCCAACAAAAACAAAAAAAACACAGCAGCCAGCAGAGACAGATTCCAAGTGATGTCATGCATATAGTATGGTGGAACCATGAGTGTTGGAATTCACTCATCATGATCCTGATAAACAGGGGCATTCCTGATTGATCAAAGCAATAGCTGACTCACCTGCAGAGCACGTATTGTTTTGCCACTGCAGATTCCCACACTACTGGTCTGACTGTAGTGCTCTGACATACCTGCATGCACCTGAGTATGCAAGATTAACAGCGTTAACAAAAAGAAAGGATTATGCAAAAGCATTTTAACGATGTTCCAGGTTCAATATTTAAAGACTAAAGCTTTGAGTATTAGAATATTAGAATGCTTAGAATTTATTATTTTTTAACTCTGTCACAAAAGAAAAGGCTTTACCTTCACAATCCCTCTATTTAGTTGAACAGAAAGTGTTAGACAGCTATGAATTCCATCACATTTGACAGAGTGGAATGGTATTGTGACAGTAGGTCTATGGCATTAGTTTGCCAAGGTATGCTAATGGCGTGTTATAGCCAATACATGGAGCTTCATGGTATTCCATGCCCAGGTGAGCAACAACAAGGTAAGCTTTGCTCAGGTATGCAATTCTTTGTTATGTTCTACTAAAGTGGTGCTATAACATCATAACATCACTGGACCCAGGGAATTTTACAGTAACAAACGCACATATGTATGAGGGGCCGTTTAGGCCATAATTCATTTTGGACCTCTCACATACATATATTCCCTCTCTCTCGCATACATATGTTCTCACTCTCACATACATATATTCACCCCTTCCCCACCCCCCACCCCTCCAGTTGGTGCTCCTGCTGCTCTATTACACTTCCCCTAACTGTTTTCTCTCTCTCTTTTTTTCACATTCTGCCGGCGGGGCTTATGCCCCGCATCTCGAGAGTTGCTGTCCGGCTTCCTGTCCGTTGCCGCTTGCCCCTCCCTCCTTACCACCGCTGCCAGCTGCTCCCGCCGCCATCGGCGCCCGGTTCCCCACCATCACTGCCGCCACATCTGGACTGTCATCTAGCTGCTGCAAATTGTATTATCATGGACATTGGCTGTTTTGACCATGTTGGTCCTTAAGCCCTAGACCCTGAGCCGACCAGAGGAGGATGGGTTCCCTCATTGAGTCTGGTTCCTTCCAAGGTTTCTTCCTAGTTACACCAGGGAGTTTTTCCTTGCCACTGTTGCCTTTGGCTTGCTCTTGTGGGGAGTTTAGGCTGGGTTTTGCTGTTTTGCTGTGAAGTGCATTGTGACAACTTGTTGTGAAATGCGCTATATAAATAAATATTGATTGATTGATTGATTGATTCTCACTCTCACATACATATATTCAATCTCTCACATACATATATTCCCTCTCTCTCGCATACATATGTTCTCACTCTCACATACATATATTCAATCTCTCACATACATATATTCCCTCTCTCTCGCATACATATGTTCTCACTCTCACATACATATATTCAATCTCTCACATACATATATTCCCTCTCTCTCGCATACATATGTTCTCACTCTCACATACATATATTCAATCTCTCACATACATATATTCCCTCTCTCTCGCATACATATGTTCTCACTGTCACATACATATATTCAATCTCTCACATACATATATTCAATCTCTCACATACATATATTCTCACTCTCACATACATAATTATATTCAATCTCTCACATACATATATTCCCTCTCTCTCACATATATATGTTCTCACTCTCACATACATATATTCAATCTCTCACATACATATATTCTCACTCACATATGCTCTCACTTTCACATACATATATTCTCACTCTCGCATATGTTCTCACTTTCACATACATATATTGTCACTCTCAGATACATATATTCTCACTCACATGTCTGTATACTAAGAGTAGAATGTATGTATGTCAGTGTGAGAATATGTAAGACTAAGAGTAGAATATATGTATGTCAGTGTGAGAATATGTAAGACTAAGAGTAGAATATATGTATGTCAGTGTGAGAATATGTAAGACTAAGAGTAGAATGTATGTATGTCAGTGTGAGAATATGTAAGACTAAGTGTAGAATGTATGTATGTCAGTGTGAGAATATGTAAGACTAAGAGTAGAATATATGTATGTCAGTGTGAGAATATGTAAGACTAAGAGTAGAATGTATGTATGTGAGAGAAAGTAGTGCAAATCTAAAATAAAAGTCAGAATTGTATTCTGCGCCTTCTCACAGCAAAGCTGACAGTGAGATGAGAGCGCTATATAGACCCAGTAACATTAACTCCAGTGTACCTCAAGACCTCCAAGAATCCTTAGCAGGCCAGCTTGGACTTGGTTGGAGACAGTCTGCATGATATAACACTCGACAACACTTTGGCAACTGGGACTCTAGGTAGAGGAAAAGGTAAAAAATTATTCAGACACTGAAATCTAAGTTTTATTACGAGATGTTCAGTAAAGGTAAAAAAATAAAATAAATAAAAGATTTAGTATTTTCAGTAAAAAGGCCTGGCAGATTACATGTGCTGTCAATGCAGAATCACCCGTCACAAAAACTGTTAAAGTAGTGAAAAAAATGGATTGACATTAATTTGGAGGCAAATACATGCATAGCTGTGCACAAAAGCACCACAGCTACAGGAGGAGGCCAAGGACAAGCAAGTTAACAAATATATTCTTACCAATAAGCCAGCCGTCTCTCACAGCACCATTCTGCAATGGAGTGCCAACTGAACTGCCCCGAGGAATGAAGCTGTTGTGGGTCCCACCAGGCCACCGTGCCACGACGTTGAGCAACACAAATTTCCTATCACATATGAGCTGCACATTGATGGAGCGATAACCCTTTCTATTCATATATGCTAACGCATCATCGAATGGAGCCTTGATGCCTGCGATTGCAGTCTATGGCACAATAAGATTGGGTAGGTTGGCAATTTCATAAAAGCCGCGCTTTACCTCCACCTGGCTTTGCATCCTGTAGGGGAACTGGATGTATGCTGGCATTAGCTGTATTATGCCGTTGAGCACACCAGGTAGTATGCGGCTCAGGGATGGCTGTTGACAATCTCCCACAGAACAGTCCCCGTGCATAAGAAGCCAAGTATGGCAAGGACCTGTACATGTACGGGAATGGCATCGGATCCGTTTGTCAGCCTTCTCAGACTAGGCTCCAAAATATTGCACAAATGCAACAGAATTGGTCTAGGTAGTCAAAAAGGTCTAAGCAGCCATTCATCAGTCTCAGCCAAAAAATACACTCAAAAAAATATTTAGGCCCAAAAGTTAAAACTTATGCATTTCAATTACATGTCAATTTTCCATCCAATTTGATCACATAACTGTGATACTGAAGTTCCCTACCGGGAAAAGAAAAGTTATTCTATTCTATAACTCCAATGTCAAAGATGACATTTCAATCCAGATTTCAAACAGATTTATGTTGTCTTTAATTTATATGGATACATAAAATGTTTTATTTTTATATACTTTATATAGTTTCATTTAAATTGTATGCTAAATGTTTATGAGGGCCAAGAATCATTTTTTTGAGTGCGCAATCCCTAATTATGCATTCTCTCCAAACTTCTCCAACAGCCAAGATCAGCCATTGCAACAGTGGGTAGTGGCTACAGACCTGTATGTCACTTTTAGTCCCGAAACATACCCTATGTATGTACGCAAATGGCAATGACAACGCGGGGCCTACGCACTTTAAACGCATTGCCTGGTTGTACATTCCCAACGTGCGTTCTGATGTCCCTGTGAAGGTAATAAACCTGAAGTCCTCAAGGGGGCGATCCAGGACAGTTGTGAAAGATTGGGCAGAAGAAAAACACAAAACAAAGACAGCTTGATCCTGTTGTTGCCTGCTATAGTGTCCCTCGCTGCAACTCTTCACTCTCCAGCTCATGCTTGCGTTGCGTTAAAGATTTCAGGTGACAGATTTTAGAACACAACGATGCATGAAATCAATCTTCAACTGGTTACCATATAACCATGTCCTCTGAATCAGACCATTTCTTATTGGTCGATTCCTTTATCAATGACAATGCTATTTATACTTGACTAACTCTCTATTGTAGTTATGGTAAGCAGGCATTCACATGTTGCTTCAATATCACACTGTGTAACACTGTAGCCAGATGACATTTTCCTGCAGCTCAGCTTTATGCCATTACTTCCTTCCAGGTGAATTGCAGCCTTGGTTTAAACCCTGAACTTCGCCAGTAAGCTCATATAGCCTTTTTTCGGATAGCATCCACCATTATATTGATAAAAGATTTAAACTTTTTTCCTGTTGTACAATGAGTTCTTTGTAAAAAAAATAAATCTTTTTTGCTTTTTCCAACAGCTCGTGCACCTGTGCCAGCAAGATACATCGCTGTTCTCCCTCTCTTTGACATGATGACACAGTGAGGTTATCTGTTCACCCTTCCACCTGATACAGATTGGACTCCAAAGCAGGAGTTTGCAAGTCCCAACCCCCATACACAGGCAGCCGTCCCAGTCGACACAGGGTTAATCGTGTCTGGGGAGGTGTGCTGCTGTCAGAATGCAGACATACATAGGTGTGGTTCTTCTCTGTATCAGCCTTTTCTCCTGTAGTCAAAATATTTTACAGACTGTCTGTTGCCAAATATAATTAAACATGATTCAGTAAACTACTGGGTCTCATTAACAGGTAGAGAACTGGGTAGGAGGAGGTAGATCAGCAGGCTTGTGGTACCAACCAGATCTACCAAATTCAAGGCTTGCATCCTGCAGGCCCAGTATATCCGATCCTTGAAAGAAATTCTTGCAAAATGTCTTCCAAGACGATAGAAATCCACAGATGTATTGTGGTTCATGATGAACAAGCTTCATAATGGGATATAACGATAAAAATCCAGTCAGCTTGCTTGGTTTTCAGTGGCTTTCCCCAGGCCTCTGCTGAGACCATCCATATTAAAGAGGCTTACACAGATCCTGTGGTACCTTTCCCCAGCTTCAATGGCGGACTTGTGGAAAATGAACTGTAATGGTAGAAGTTATTAAAAATATATTCTGAACCTGGGTTGAAGGGATAGTTGAGGATTCAAGCGCAGGTTGTTGATATTTTCAGCAGATAGTATATAAAGTAGAAGCAACAGCAGCCATCTTGAAAACAAGAACAGCTGCAGCTGTGCTATGCACTCTTTTCAGTTCAGGCCACTAATGGTGCTGTCATGTCAGGCCCTGGCCTTTACGACCTTCAGTCCTTTAAGAAAAATGGCCACAGGAACAGAATATGTGCAAAAAAACAAAACAAACAGAAAAACAGAAAAATGTATAACATTTCCCACACTAAAATCACTGGCATTTCCTGAAAGCTTAGACTGTGTATACAAACCCAACTTCTATAACCCCAGTTCTGAGCCCATGTCATGACACAAGGGGATGTGGATGACGTGGACGTGAACGTGCTCCTGCGTACGGCCCCCAGAATATAGCTGGGTCCTGAACTGTCCGTACTTCCACCACATCTTCCTGAGAAAGGCCAGTGGCTGTTCTGGTGTCCAGGCAGCTCTCCCCCCTGGAGACACGCTGCATGCGGGCAGCAGCCCGCTGAGGAATGCGTTAGTGACTCCAGGCAAAGAAGGCCGAGCTTCTGCAAGACGTTTTGCTCTTTTACATATCAATGTTGTCATGGTTCAGATTTAGATCAATATTGAGAACTAGCTTACCAGACGGTACACATCTCTGTTAACCTGTAAAAAAAATAGCTTACATGCTACCTGAGGCAGTGTCACAGTGGACAGTACACCAGAGAGTTATCTCAATGTACAAAAAGGGAATCATTAAATAAACATACACTTGGGCTAGTACAGTTATATCTGTTTTTCTAAGTACACTTAAATGCACCTGATACTAACTTATGCACTAAAGTAGGGAAAGTCACGGAACTGCCAAAAAAAGGCAACAATCACAGAATCCGTGACACCCACGACTTCCGTGGCAAACACCAAAGTGAAGCTAGAACTCTTGGTGTCATTTTAGATACTGATCAAAATGTTAATAGCCACATCAACCATGTTACAAGAACAGCTTTCTATCACCTTAAAAACATTTTAAAAATAAGAGGGTTTTAACAAAATCTGACTCAAAGGAACTAGTTCATGCCTTCAAAACGCTGAACTTTCAGGTCCTCTGGCAGCGGCTTTTTATCCATTCCAAAGACTTATTTGAAAGCTGGGGAAGCACCTTTCTGCTTTTATGCACCAAACAAGTGGAATGCCCTGCCTGAAGACCTGAGAAATGCCCCAACATTGAAGTTTATGTACTCCCTGCTGTTTGTAAGCGTGTATGTGTAAGACAGTGTCTTCAATTTCTACCTGTAATGATACAACTGTCCACTGGGGGGCAGAGGAGTAAATTAACACTTGAATTAGTCTGAGATGGGTCTGTGATGCACATTTCACTCCAGTACAAACCTGACTCACAACATTACTATAACATTCCTGCAACACTCTCACACTGCTACAATGTTGTGGAAATGTTAAGATAACATTGTCTTTTGTCGGTGCCGGCCCTAGCAAATCTGGGGCCAAAAGCCCCCTCCACCCCCGACACTCACACACACATCACCACCACTGACACAGTATTAGTGTTATTAGTATTAGTGCTAGACACAGTATGCAATGGTTCAAATCCACCCAACTATATTACATGCCCACTTACCAATTAATAAACAACGCATAGTGTTTTATACAAATTCTAAAATATGTATTGTATGCAAACACACTAATTACAAAGAAAGTGGCAGAGAAATATATTAACAAATAAATGTAATCAAACTACTGGGAAATGAAGGCTAATAAATCATAATAATAATAATAATAATTCCTAAAGAAATAATTAAGCAATAAAATAAAAGCAATAGTAATAGTAGGAATTTTATAAATATGATTTGCAAATAGATAGCTATAGGCTACTGAAATAAATTCATTTAAATGCAAACCAAATCAATGTAACGGATCTTATGCAAAGTGATGCAAACTCGGGAAAATGTTTACTTTTTAAATTCATGGCATATCAGAAATTGACTAAACCAGATGCTGTGTTTACAAATGCAAATGAGTTTCATTTGGAAAGTCACAACCTCTGGATAGCTGCCTGAGCAAGCAAGCAAGTTAGCTTGCTAGCTTGTTGCATCTTTGATGAGCCTGCGATTGTAATTCACGTAATGTTTATTTGACAAACTGATATTACCAGGATACATTCTCTTTGTTGTTTAGTGTCTATGCATACCAGAAAATATATGTTGGGGAACGAAACCGTCCTTTTTCTTTTGTGAAATTTCAATTTGGTCATCCTCTCTGAATGCTAGTGAGGGCTATTTGGGTAGCTAGCTAGCTTGCTTGCCTGCCTATTCATTTGTCTAATCTTGTGGGAGCAGGTTTGTATCAAATAAGAATAATATCCCCAAAAACATTCAACTCTTACCACATGTCTGTGCGTTTGCGTTTTAAACAAGGGGCCAAAGCCGGGCTTTTGTTTTGAAGCACACTTCCTGGTTGGGCTGGGAGCGGCCATAGTGCCCTTGCTCACTAGCGCCACTGCGGTTGGCTCCAATATAGGTCTTTCACCATGTAAGTCAATGGCAGCAATGTTGTCAAAATACTAATTTTTTCCACAAGAAAATGTAATGGCAATAGGTGCTTTTCCATCAGGACCAGAAGGGGGAGACAACAATCATTGGTCTAAAACGCGCCCTGGCGTCTTGGGACCTTTATACAGTCTATGCTTGGGACAGGGAGACACGCTGTATTTTTGAGTGGAAGTTGATGGAGAACATCCCTTAGTAGCCTACCGTGAACAAGCTGTTGTTTTGTGGACGCTGTTCGTAACATAATAAATTGACTGCCTTACTCACTCATTTTCAACATGTTTTTCGTCACATATTAATTTTGGAGCGAGTTACGCTGTGTCTACTACGAAAAAAATACTGTTTTGTGAGATGAGACAGCAGGGGATGTTGCAGCTACAGTACAGGCCCAGCGTCTCGGAGCAAGCAGCCAAACTGTGGGTTAAGTATATGAAATCAATTGCTCCATACCTGTATAACCTTATCAATTTAGATATTAATTTAGCTACTCCACCCCCTCCCGTACGCAATCGCCGTACTCCCCCTTCGATGAACGTTACCATTGCTTAGCAATGCTGGGTGGCTAGCAAGCTAACGATAACTCACGGCATTGTCAAACATCAATTCCATGAGGCTGTTCTCATGGAGTTTTTGAAGTTCAAGCTTCATCCGAAGTTCATTATGTGCATTCTAGGCTATTGATTAATAACATAAATACCGTTATTTTGCCTTAATGATGACACTAAATGAACAAAAGCTGTCAGGTTCGGAATCCATAGGTTCAAGCATATTTTCTTTTATAATGTCCTGCTTATGGAAATGTGACCAACGCGTTTTACTAGCAGCTTAATGCTTTAAAAATAAGCCCACTTTCCCGGGAAGACTGTGAAAAGTGTGATTTACAGCAGGTGAAACAGACCTGCTCGTGCATGAACTTAAAGCGCACATGCAGAGAATGGCATTAAAATTATTGTGAATTAGGCTAATTGTGTAATGTGCTGCAAATTTGTTTTCTTTTCTAATTAGACTCTTAGTTTTCTTTAAAATAGTTTTGTTCAGTTATGGAATAGGTCAAATCAGCGGCGTTTTAATAAACTGAGAGTAGGCCTATGGAAACCTGGTCACTGTAATTTATAAAATATGAAGGATAAGGTTAAAATTCAGTTAAAATGGTGAAATTTAAATTATTCACAGTTTTTTAACCTTAGGCTATCGAAAAAACCTTATGCACAACGAATCCCGGGGACTGTAGCCTAGGCTATTTGAAAAACAATAAATGCAATATTCACTGGACAAGGTTTTGAACTTTTTTCAGTCAAAACCATTCTATTTACTTACAGGTTGTTGGCCTAGATGAAGAGAGCTATATTGTAATGACATCTGAAGCGCATTTGCAGCACTATGAATGTTCATCTATTGCAGTGCGCAAGTTTTCCATTGAATGACTTGAATGGAATGATTGAATTAACGCATTAGGTGTAAATGACAATTTGCGCATTAGGCTTGTTATAGGTGTTATCAGCAAAGTTTTTAATGGATAGCCATTGTCCCGTAACAGAAGATTGTCCCCCCAGAATTCGTAGCTTGATCCAGGATAATTGCAAATAGTCTATACATGTAACCTTACATGTACCATCGCACATCGCCTGGATGTTGATGGAGTAGGCTGAAAGCAATTTAATGCGGCATTCCCCTTTGCTGAGGGACAGGTATGTGGTCTTTGATCTATGGACCCTTTTATTATTATGCATTTATTTATATAGCCTACACAATAATAATATTTCACATTGTAACCTTGATATTTTTTGTCATGCTCATCTTAAGACCAACCCGCCCTGTTGACTTGCTATGGGCGCAAGATTACTCAGTAGTTAAACGACATGAGCGTTGGGTGCTATAATGATCCCTGCACCAGGTGTAAGATAGCAAATACACTTGCGTTTGGGTTAGCGCCGCTTAGCGCCGGGTGCAAGATAGGGTCCTATACAGTCAAGCCGGTAAGTCTGCACACCCCTTTCACCTTCTCCACGTTTTATTATGTTACAGACTTATACTACAATAGATTGAGTTCATTTTTTGCCTCAAACATCTACACACAATAGCCAATAATGACGAAGTGAAAACAGGTTTTTAGAAAATATGCAATTTTATTTTACTGACAAAAATAGGTTATTTAGGGGTTACATATCTGTACACACCCTTAGCCTAATACTTGGTTGCTGCACCTTTGGCAGCGATTACAGCTTCAAGGCGTCTTGGGAAAGAAGCTACGAGCTTGGCACACTTGTTTCTCAACATGTTTGCCCATTCCTCTTGGCATATCCTTGCAAGCTCCGTCAGGTTGGATGGGGAGCGTCGGTACGCAGCCATTTTCAGCTGTTTCCACAGATGTTCAATTGGATTCAGGTCTGGGCTCTGGCTGGGCCACTCAAGGACATGCACAGACTTTCTCCGAAGCCACTCCTTTGTTCTCTTGGCTGTGTGCTTCGGGTCGTTGTCATGTTGGAAGGTAAACCTTCGCCCCAGTCTGAGGTCCAGAGTGCTCTGGAGCAGGTTTTCTTCAAGGATCTCGCGGTGTACTTAGCTGCATCCATCTTTCCCTCTATCAGGACTAGTCGCCCCGTTCCCGCTGCTGAAAAACATCCCCCCATCATGATGCTGCCACCGCCATGCTTCACTGTAGGGATGGTATTAGCCAGGTGATGAGCGGTGCCTGGTTTCCTCCAGATGTGACGCTTGGTATTCAGGCCAAAAAGTTAAATTTTGGTTTCATCAGACCAGAGAATCTTGATTCACATGGTTTGAGAGTCCTCTAGGTGCCTTTTAGAAAACTCCAAGCGGGCTGTGATGTGCCTTTTACTAAGGAGGGGCTTCCGTCTGGCCACTCTACCATAAAGGCCTGATTGGTGGAGTGCTGCCTGGATGGTTGATCTTCTGAAAGGTTCTCCCATCTCCACAAGGATACGTTGGAGCTCTGTCAGAGTGACCCTCGGGTTCCTGCTCACCTCCCTGGCCAAGGCCCGTCTTCCCCGATTGCTCAGTTTGGCCGGGCGCCCAGGTCTAGGAAGATTCTTGGTGGTTCCAAACTTCTTCCATTTATGAATGATGGTGGCCACTGTGCTCTTTGGGACCTGTAAAGCTGCAGAGATTTTTCCGTACCCTTCTCCAGATCTATGCCTTGACACAATCCTGTTTCTGAGGTCTGCAGATAATTCCTTTGACCCCATGGCTTGGAGTTTGCTCTGACATGCACTGTCAACTGTGGGACCTTATATAGGCAGGTGTTGGCAATCCCCAATCATGTCCAATCAATTGAATTTATCACAGGTGGACTCCAATTAAGTTGTAGAAACATCTCAAGCAGTATCAGTGGAAACAAAATGCACCTCAGCTCACTTTTGGGTGTCATATCAATGGGTGTGCACACTTGTGTACATATGATATTTTACATTTTGATTTTTAATAAATTAGCACAAATGTCTAAAAACCTGTTTTCACTTTGTCATTATGGGCTATTTTGTGTAGAATTTTGAGACAAACAATTAACTCAATCTATTGTAGAATATGTCTGTAACGTAATAAAACGTGGAGAAGGTGAAAGGGGTGTGCAGACCTTCCGGCTTGACTGTATATATACAGTGAGCACCATAATTCATTGGACAGTGACACATTTTTTGTTATTTTGATGTGGTTTAAGTGCAGACTGTCAGCTTTAATTTGAGGGTATTTTCATCCATATCGGATGAAAGGTTTAGAAATAACAGAACCTTTTGTACATAGTACCCCCCCCCTGAATTTTTGGGCATCAAAAAATATTGGACAGTTTAACAAAATGTAGAATAAAATAATCATTTTTAATATTTGGTCACATATCCTTTGCATGCCATGACTTCCTGATGTCTGGGACCCAACAACATCAAAAGACTTTTGATATCTTATTTTCTGGTACTCTTACAAGCGATACTATAACGTCTCTGCATTTGAATGGATCTCTATGGGAATTGGGGGATGGGACTAGATTTAGCTGTAAATTATGCTGGAACAGTATGGAATACATGTTTGGCAAAATGGCTCTAAGTCATCAAGGGTCTGAGGTATCAAACGAGCCTCAAACCATCACTCTGCTGTCAGATATCCAGTAGATATGGATGGATCAATTTAAGGGTCGTTTTTCCTGACAAATTATTGAACTCTGAAGGACATGCGACCAAATATTGAAAATGATTACTTTATTCTACATTATGTTAAACTGTCCAATATTTTTTGATGCCCAAAAATGGGGGGGGGGGGACTATGGACAAAAGGTTCTATAATTTCTAAACGGTTCATCCAATATGGATGAAAATACCCTCAAATTAAAGCTTGTGTTTAGGTTAGCGCTGCTTAGCGCCGGGTGCAAGATAGGGTCCTATATATATATACAATGAGCACCATAATTCATTGGACAGTGACACATTTTTTGTTATTTTGATTCTGTACTCTATCACTTTGAGTTTGAAAGGATGTGGTTGAAGTGCAGACTGTCAGCTTTAATTTGAGGGTATTTTCATCCATATCGGATGAAAGGTTTAGAAATGATAGAACCCCCCCTATTTTCGGGCATCAAAAAATATTGAACAGTTTAACATAATGTAAAATAAAGTAATAATTTTTAATATTTGGTCGCACATCCTTCGCATGTCATGACTTCCTGATGTCTGTGACCCAACAACATCAAACGACTCTTGATATCTTATTTTCTGGTATTCTTATAAGCGATACTATAACTTCTCTGCATTTGAATGGATCTCTATGGGAATTGGGGGGTGGAACTAGATTTAGCTGTAAATTATGCTAGAGTACAGAACCAAAATAACAAAAAAATTGTCACTGTCCAATGAAATATGGTGCTCACTGTACGTTTGCCTTGGTTTTCACTTCATTATTGTAGGTAAGTCACTGCCTTTTGCCTTTGGATGGCTAAGCAAACTTTAGCTAGCTAGCGAGGTCCATTTTTAGTGGGCCAACCAAGTTACATTTAATTTGATTACAAATACATTAAAAAGGATTACCTTATTTTTGTGCCATGGTTCATCTCAAACTTTCATCTTTCTTTTTTCCCCTCTTGTTGTGACCCTACAGGTAGTGAACAAAATATTGGAGACACCCCTGAAAAATGGCTTAAACTTTGAAGCATGTAAACCACAATTACAAAAGCATCTACACAGGTGATTCCTATAAATTTTAATTTGCAGCATGTGTCTGTTTAAAAGAAGTCTAACCTGCAGCACTTGCCTGCAAGGTAAGTATCCAAAGCAAGATGAGGATACTAACAGAGTTCCAAAGGGGCCAAATAGTTGGTGCCCGTATTGCAGGTGCATCGGTCACAAAAACGGCAAAATGATTTAAGGCTGCAAGGGGAACATTTATGACAACATTAAAAAACCTGGACCCTGAGTAATGGAGAAAAGTGATATGGTATCTTTTACTCTTTTTAATACATCTGGACGGGTTTATGTTTGGAGAAAGCCTAAGGAGGCATTCAATCCACAATGTCTGTTGCCAACTCTTAAGTATGGTGTTGGTTCTGTAATGGTATGGGCAGCCATTTCATGGGACACATTGGGTCCGATGATAGCTCTCTCTGGACGTGTAACGGGCAAACAATATGAAACCATTTCATAAGACCAGGTGCACCCTATGGTGCAAACACTGTTCCCTCATGATATCCCCATATTCCAACATGATAACGCCCCCATACACACTGCTAAAAACATTAAAGAACACGAGGATGAAGTCAAATGCCTTCCATGGCCTGCACAATCACCAGATCTAAATATAATTGAACCTTTATGGGAAGTTCTGGAGCACAGAGAGCAAACTAGATTTCCACCTCTTTCATCCCTCAAAGAACTGGAGACTCCTCCTTGAACAATGGGCCAATATCCCACTACACACAGTTCAGAAATTGTATGTTTTCAAGGCAGAGGGTGGGCCTACTCGTCATAATTACTAGATATTAAATTTTTGCAGGTGTTTCCGATATTTTGTCCACCCACTGTATATCTGCTGTGAGCATAGCTTGCGATGAGTCATCCACCTCCACGCAACCTATTCCGTTTTGACTGCCTATAATTTATTTATGTTATATTTTATTCTGTGAAAAATAGGTACACAACACAATCGAATGAAGAAAATAATACAATAAATAATAATAATAACAATAATATAATTACATATAAACCCCCCTCCCCCATTCCATTCCTTCATAAGTTTGGGGGCCCCCTAGTGGACGTTGGGGGCCCTACACACTGAGCATATCTTGGCCGGTGTTGTGAGTTGGTTGTGCAGGTCCAGCCAAGTTGATCCAGCAGAGGACGACAGAGAGGCAGCCCCGTGACTGAAACTGAGACACACCTGCAGGATTAGCACACTTTATTTATAGCGCCATGCAAATGAGGGAGTGATTCTAGCTCCTTTCACAACTCAAAAGGATGGCCCCATGTCTGCTTATAGACCTGCAGGTGTCAGGAGGGGTGAACCAGACCGCAGATAATGTTGCTGCAATGTTGCAGAAACTTCCATATTGCTACAGAAACCTAATGATAATGCTGTGTGTTACAGACTGGTACGAATGGGAAAGGGAGAGCAGCACAGCCAACGTTCTCAATGTTTCTTTCACGTTGCAACAAGGTTATCGCAAAGCTGCAGCTCGAGTAAAGTAATGTATATGTATTCTGCTGACGTAGCTGCAGGTATGAAGAGGGATTGCCAGTGTGAATATAATGTTCTGATGACATTTGTGTAATGGTGCAGCAACATTTCACATTGCTGGACATCAACACAGAGGCAACAATGACTGGTCAAATCTGCAGGTGTGGGTAGGGCTCCTAGCCATTACATTTACATTACTCATCACACTGTGACTGTGTGACAGTGTCATTATGAGGGTTGTGTGTGAGTGGGGTTGAGGTGGAGTAGCAGTTGTTGCACTGTAGCGTCCTTCAC
Source organism: Synaphobranchus kaupii (assembly GCA_029718625.1). Lineage (NCBI taxonomy): Eukaryota > Metazoa > Chordata > Actinopteri > Anguilliformes > Synaphobranchidae > Synaphobranchus > Synaphobranchus kaupii. The sequence continues at coordinate 5,006,976 of CM056387.1, forward strand.
AGTTTCTCCTGTGTAGCTCCAGTTGTGTAGGAGCTGAGAGAGCAGAGTCACTGGAACAAGGTGCAAAGATACACAAAGCTGTGCCCATCACATCTGGGGATTTACAGTCACTGGAGGGACAGTGGAGTCGACACTCATATGTCCTTTACAAATGATCTCATTCTGTTCATGTGTGCTGCAGTGTTTTTGCTTTTATCCTTGTGTGTGAATGGGATTATTGGTCACTCCTGCCTGCTGCTGCTGACATACCTGCATTATGAGTGGGATAGTCTCATTAGTATCAGTCCCTGATCTCTTTTTAAGCGCTGCAGCCGCTTCTATACGTGACATGTGTGTCTGTGTGTCCATTCGTAGCATGAGATTTAAAACAATCAGGAGGCCCCATATGCGTCACATGCCCGGCAATACAATAGTAGCTTGAGAAAAGCATGCCCAGCTTCAGACAGCTCTATCTCAAAAAATATACACAGCTTAGATATTCACGTAGGAATCCTGGGAACCAGATGCATATCTATATATAATATGTCTTGTGTAGCTTAAAAACTGTAGTTGTGGTCACAAGTTAGAAAATGGGTTTGAAATTGAAATTACCAGCTGCCGCTAGAGATTTGAACATTCCACCATTTGTGTGAATGTGGAGCATGGTTTTTAAACAACACTGAATATTTTACAAACTAAAAATGTCACAGCTTCAATATTTACACCATAGGAATCCTGGGAACCACATGAACATTTTGATACATATTATGTCTGTGTACCTTAAAAACTGTAGTCATCGTCACAAATTAGAAAATGGGTTTGAAATTGAAATTACCAACTGCCGCTAGAGTGGAGTTTTGAACATTCCACCTGTTAGCAAGGTGAGTCGCCATAGCAACCCCCCGAAGCAAATTCAATACAAAATCTACCACCAGTGTTCTGCTGGACCCAGTCAGTTATGGAACGGCCCAACAATCCATGCACCCTCTTGTTGAGTTTTGAATTCCATTGTTATTGTTCAAGTAATAACTGTAATCTTGTACATGTAAACAACACACACATTTTCTATTGCATTTTTTAATACAATTGCTCATAAACCTGCACCGCTTACGTCACCACCTGGGTGTGATTTTTAATGGTTGGGACATATATCAGAAAGGATAGATAGGGCACATACAGCTTCAACACTTCCATCAGCTTATTGGAGAAGAATTAATTCGCATCTTAAATGTCCTCCAGTCTATGAAATGAATGTTGTTACCTAATTAGCGCTGATGGAATGGAGCTGGAAATAATCCTGAACTGCTCTGATTGGCTGAGTGCAGAATCTCCTCCCTCTCCATCTCCCTGACCGGCCCCTTATAGCTGGGTCCTGGAGCCTCTCCTCTCCTCACACTCTAACCTGCTCATCTCTCAGCTGGACAGTAAGGGCCGTTCACACCACACACATGGACAACATGCTGGGGACACTCTGCACTCTCATCGCTGTGCTCTCATGTAAGAAAGAACCCAATGATGCCAACAACTAATTCAAATATAAAATTGATTTAACTTTCAATGTTGGAATAAATGACATTAATATTTCATTTTGAAATGTGATGTTTATTTTCTCACAAAAGTGTCTTATTTCCCAGGTGTGAGTGGAGTGACAGTGGTGACACAGAAGCCTCCTGTTCTGACAGTGACTAAAGGAGACACGGCCAGTATGGACTGTAACCTCGGGACTGTGACCAATGATGCTGTTCGCTGGTACAAACAGGTTCCAGGTGGAGTTCCTCAGTTTGTGCTGTATTACTATCATGCTGGGAGCATTCTCATTTATGGAGCTGGTTTCTCCTCCACTCTTGTCACAACCAGTCAACAGACTGCGTCTGATAATAGATTGATAATTACCAATGTGGAGGCAGGAGACTCAGCAGTGTATTACTGTAAAACTTGGGACGGCTCTGTAAAAGAGTATGCATCACAGTGATTCACACCATGACAACAACCTCTGAGTTTCGCTTCTGATACAAAGCTGCTTCAGAAAGGAGAGAACTTCACACTCAGAGCAGGATGTGAATTCACTCAAGCTGAGCCAGGACTTCTCAACCATGTCAGAACCAGCATAAATCCGAGAAAACAGGTGTCACAAATCCGTCCTGGAGGGCCACAGTGTCTGCTGGTTTTCAGTGTGTATCACCAGCAGTGATTCATTCACTGACTGGCTAAAGAATCCACACACCATGATCCCACAGCCTTAAATGGCTGCTAATCGAAGGGAAACCACAAAATCCTGATACAGCACTCTGTAACTCTGAACTGTGTGGATGTACCCCCAGTCTGCATCTGCATCTGCGTCTCTTAGCATCACCACCACATGCTGAATCAGCAGCTCCCGAGCGTTATACTGCAAAAAGTTTCATAAATCTGGCATCTCCAATCCCACCCAAATTTGGAAGGTCCAACTCACGAACCACACACACCAGGGCGAGGGCGGAGGGAGGAAACCCACTTTTGACCCCACAGGGGTCGATGAACAATGCTATCCCTTGGACAACGCAAGTGAATTGTGCGCTCCACCTGCAGGGCTGCTGGCCACACTTGGCACTGGCACGGGTCAGATCCGAGGCCGTGGTGTTCACTCATGAGCTACCCAGCAGCCCAGGAAAGATCAGGAATCCTGCAGGATTCTGTCCCCTCCCCCCCTGACACGCCCACAGTAGGAGTCACACAGCATCCATCAGGATTCACACATGAGTGACTCTCTGGCACTCTGTAATGTCTGGACTACTGTAAAGCCTTACTTAGGAGACTCCACATTAAACAGCCAAAGCAGAGCAGCACCCACTGCCATTCACAGGTTAATTTACAGAGTGAACAACTAATAATGTGAGTTGGTGCTCAAAGAGAAGAGTTCAACACCATCTTTCACAAATCAGTTCCACAGTAGAGTCATCACCTGTGCGGGGAGATGCCCCTGCTCCAAAACAGGCCCCATCAACCTCCCTTATTTTAAAAAAAAAAAGCCCAGATAGATAATTTAATCAACTAAATTTGAATAGTCCTGAGAGCCATTTCAGCTGCAGAGACTGATAAAGTATGATCTCTGTCTTTCAAACCGTATCAATGATGGACATATTTGAACACACAAAAGCACTAGCCTGTATACAGTACACAGATAATATGGTAACATGATATACCTACAGTACATTTTTTGCTGCCCCAAGAGCAGCATTACCCTGTATACATTATCCTGATACTAGTGTAACATAGTATACCTACAGTACACTATTGCTGCCCCAAAAGCAGCATTAGCCTGTATAGTGTACACTGATGCAAAGGTAACATGATATACCTTCAGTACACTATTCCTGCCCCAAGAGCAGCATTAGCCTGTATAGAGTACACCGATACTATGGTAACATGATATACCTACAGTACTCTATTGCTGCCCCAAGAGCAGCATTAGCCTGTATACAGTACACTGATACTATGGTAACATGATATACCCACAGTACGTTATTGCTGGCCCTAGAGCAGCATTAGCCTGTATACAGTACACAGATAATATGGTAACATGATATACCTACAGTACATTATTGCTGCCCCAAGAGCAGCATTACCCTGTATACATTATCCTGATACTAGGGTACATTACATTACATTACATTACATTTATTTAGCAGACGCTTTTATCCAAAGCGACGTACAGTAAGTGCGTACAGAGACATCATCATCATTACAGAACAGACGAGGCAAAGCACATCCTTTGCATAATGTAGCAGCTATCCCTAGCAATGAACGTTGACTGTAGTTCACAGTAAGCTGTGGGCAAATCAGCAACACCACACTTCCATTCCAAATACTATTATAAACTATACTATTATAAACCATTCCAAAAACTATTATAAACTATGCTATTATAAACCATTCCAAATACAATTATAAACTATACTATGATAAAACATTCCAAATACTATTATAAACTATAATAAACAGACAGGAAAACACAGGGAACAGGGAACTGATATTCCTAGGTGAGGATATCAGTCAAGGTGGAGTCTGAAGAGGTGTGTCTTCAGGCCTCGACGGAATGCAGGCAGGGTTGGAGTAGAACGTAGGGGAATGGGAAGTTCATTCCACCACTGAGGTGCTAATGTGGAAAAACTCCGCAGTCGGGACAAGCGAGAGCCTTTGACACGGAGGGGGGGAAGTGCCAGTCGCCCTGCTGTAGAAGAGCGAAGTGGTCGAGCAGGAACATAGTTCTGGATTAAGTCCTGCAGGTAGGCGGGGCCTGTCCTATTGGCTGCAGTGTAGGCCAGGGTCAGAACTTTGAACCTGATCCTGGCTGCAACTGGCAGCCAGTGGAGAGACCTCAGCAGGGGGGTTACGTGGGAAAATTTCGGGAGGTTGAACACAAGCCAGGCAGCTGCATTCTGGATGAGTTGAAGAGGCAGAATGGCGCAGGCCGGTAGGCTTGCGAGCAGGGAGTTGCAGTAGTCCAGGCGTGAGGTGACCATGGTCTGGACAAGAAGCTGGGTGGAGTAGGTGGTCAGGTACGGTCGAATCCTCCTGATGTTGTACAGGAGGAACCTGCAGGACCGTGCCGTCGCCCTGATGTGCTCTTTGAAGTCCAGCCGGTCGTCCAGGACCACCCCCAGGTTCCTTGCAGAGCGGGAGGCAGCCACCACGGTCCCATCAACGGTGATGGAGAGGTCATGTAGTGGGGAGGTCTTGTACGGCATGAAGAGGAGCTCTGTCTTGTCAAGGTTGAGCTTCAGGTGATGGGTAGCCATCCACTCAGAGATGTCAGTCAGACAAGCAGATATCCTCTCCTTAACCTGTGGGGTAGAGGGAGGGAAAGAGAGGAAGAGTTGAGTATCGTCAGCATAGCTATGGTATGAGAAGCCATGTGAATGGATTACTGAGCCAAGAGACTTAGTATACATAGAGAACAGCAGAGGACCCAGTACAGATCCCTGCGGGACTCCTGTAGACAGGGGACGGGGAGCAGAGACGGAACCCTTCCAGGAGACTTGGTAGGATCTATCAGTGAGATACGAATGGTAGCATGGTATACCTACAGTACACTATTGCTGCCCCAAAAGCAGCATTAGCCTGTATAGTGTACACTGATGCAAAGGTAACATGATATATCTTCAGTACACTATTGCTGCCCCAAGAGCAGAATTAGCCTGTATAGAGTACACCGATACTATGGTAACATGATATACCTACAGTACATTATTGCTGGCCCGAGAGCGGCATTAGCCTGTATACAGTACACAGATAATATGGTAACATGATATACCTACACTACCATATTCCTACCCCAAGAGCAGCATTAGCTTGAATGAATGAATGAATCTTTATTTCGAACAATTAAAAAAAGATAACACATTAAAAAGAAAAATATAAAAAGAAAATTTTAATTAAAATAATTTTTAACATAACTAATATAAGGCTTGCTCGAAAAGGGCTAGGAAGAAGCAAAGGCTTATCTAGTCCTACCCCCATTCTCAACTGTTAAACAAAATCATTTTGTTAAACAAAATCACACCCACACACTACTCCATCATTTCTGTTACACTAACAAATTACCATACACAATAGATACACGTACCCATATTAACCACTTTCCTCCTCTATATATTTCTTAAAGATTTTATTTTAGTATATTTTCTTAAATTGATGAATGGTTAAACTTTGTTGCAGTTCCAACTCAAGTCCGTTCCACAGATTAACCCCACTGCATGAAATACACATACTCTTCATAGTAGTACGAGCATAAATCTTCAAATTAAATTTGTCCCTCAAATTATAACCCCCTTCTCTATTCAAAAACATGTTTTGTATGTTACCTGGTAGCAAATTATTTCTTGCTTTGTACATTATCTGAGCTGTTTTAAATTCAATCAGATCCATGAATTTCAACACGTGTGACTTCAAGAATAGATTATTTGTGTGATCACAATATCCTGCATTGTTTATTATTCTGATGGCTCTTTTCTGTAGTATGTGTAATTGCTGTAGGTTGCTTCTGTAGGTATTACCCCAGACCTCCACGCAGTAAGACAAATATGGCAAAACAAGTGAATAATATAGAGTATGTAAAAATTTTTGATCCAAAATCTGTCTAGTTTTTCCTATTACTGCAATGTTATGTGCCAGCTTTGCACTTACATACTTGATATGAGGCTTCCAGCAGATTTTGTTGTCCAATATCACACCTAGAAATTTATTTCCATATACTCTTTGAATGACAATGTTATCAATCATTACCTCCACTTGAATTTTCGTATTATAATTACCAAACAACATGATTTTAGTTTTGTTCAAATTTAAAGATAATTTATTTCGGTCAATTTTTCCATTTCAATTGTGATGTCCTTCAAAAGCTGTTGTAAGTCCTCCCCAGCACAAATAATATTTGTATCATCCGCAAATAATACTAATTTCATTATTTTGAAATAACTCTGACAATGTCATTAATATATAGAATAAACAATTTTGGACCTAAAACTGATCCCTGGGGTACTCCGCAAGTGATTTCCACGCAAGATGAATTAAACATACCTATATTAACAAATTGTTGCCTGTTACTTAAATAACTACTTACCCAGTTCAATCCGACCCCTCTGATGCCATACCGTTCCAATTTATCTAATAATAAATTGTGATCGATGGTATCAAAAGCTTTTTTAAGGTCAATAAACACTCCCATTGCATACATTCCTTTATCTATACAGTTAGTAATTTCTTCAATTAATTCAAGTAATGCCAAAGAGGTTGACCGGTTAGATCTGAATCCATACTGGCTTCCAATTATCAGATTGTGCTTGTCTAAGAATGTGTCTAGTCTTGCAATGAAGAGTTTTTCCAGAATCTTTGAGAATTGAGAAAGTAGCAAAACAGGTCTGTAATTAGTAAAATGGTGTCTATCCCCGGTTTTATATAATGGAATTACTTTTGCAGTTTTCATTTTGCTTGGAAATTTACCAGTTCGGAAGGATAAATTACAGATGTGAGAACGTGGTTTAGCAATGACTTTAATAACTTCCTTGACTATTTTCATATCAATTCCGTTGCAGTCAGTAGAGGTTTTGCCCTTACATTTATTTACAATATCGATGATTTCTTTTTCATCTACTGCTCCAAGAAACATTGAACTTGGATTTCTATCCACATATTCAACCTCATTATCCAATTCTGCTCACACACATACAAAGAACTTATTAAAACCATTTACCACATCATCCATCTTTTTTATAGTTTTATCATTGTCCACAAAATACTGTGGGTAACTATTGTTTCTAGATCCATTTCTAATAATAGTATTTAAAACATTCCATAAACCTTTGGTATTATTTTTGTTATTTTGTAATATTTTACTATAATATTCCTTTTTACATTTCCTCATAATATAAATTAATTAATTTTTATATTTTTTACATTTCATTTCAGCCTCTATGGTTCTCAGCCTAATAAATTCCTTATATAGTGTGTTTTTCTTTTTACACGCATTTTGTAAACCCGTTGTTATCCAAGGACTCTCTAAATGTTTTTGTTTCCTACTAAAATGTTTAATTGGACAATTTTGATCATATAGTGAATTCAATTTTTTTAGAAACGTTTCATATGCTTTGTCGGTATCATCTTCTTCATAGACTATATTCCAATTTTGTTTTAGTAATTCATTTTTGAGTATGGTTATGGACTCTTCTGTTCTCGCTCATTTACCATTACTGCAGTTGGAATCCTTAACCTTCCTATACTCGCATTCATAAACTAAAAAGACGCAAATGATCACTGATGTCATTAATCAATAAACCACTCATTGAATTCCATTCCATATTGTTTGTGAAAATATTATCTATTAGCGTAGCACCATGTGTTGTAATTCTGCTAGGTCTCGTGATTGTCGGATATAAACTCATACTGTATATTGTGTTAATAAAGTCCCCAGTCGCTTTATGCTTTTTTGGATTCAGCAGATCAACATTGAAATCCCCACATAAGAACTTAACCTTTTGTGTTGTTTTTGTAAAAACTTCTCCCATCCAGTCCCTCAAAATTTCAATATTGGATCCAGGAGCCCTATAAATACAGCTCACAATTACATTTTTATTTTTTTCCACGAAAATTTCAATAGTAATACATTCAAATATATTATCCACAGTAGTAGACATGTTTTCCACCACTTTAAAACTAAAACATTTATCCACAAACAGAGCCACTCCCCCTCCTGTTTTATTCTTTCTGTTCATATAGGTCAGATCGTATCCATCCAGATGAAAGTCCAGTCCCTTCTCAGGGCTAATCCAAGTCTCTGATATGGCTATTACATTGAATGGTTTTTTGAAATGGCTGAGATATTCTTTAATGTTTTGGAAGTTTGCATATAGGCTCCTACTGTTAAAGTGGATAATTGAAATCGTATTATCTGACTTAAACGACCTATTCAATTGATCATCTGTGTAATAGCAGCAGTTATTGTTGATGTTGATAAAAAAATTATTTTCCGGATCAATGTCGTTTTCAATATCTTGTGACTTGTGTTCATCATAGGCAAAAGTTTCTAGTCCATTTTTTTCATATTCAGTAATCATTGATGAAAGTTGATCATAATTTACTCCTGATGGAGATGAAAGAATGCTATCAGTTGTCATGGTAGTCATGGCTGTCATGGTAACTTGGTGTTTGGGCAATAGTTCAGTAGTTTAAATGATTGATTGGCCTCATTGATATTCTTCCAAGTCCTCCATGTCTCTAATGACCAGCACTTTAGCTTCCTCTGGTGTAGTTCCATTCAGTTTTATGTATATTTTACAATTCGCCGTCTATGTTGATTGAATCTTTCTTTCTTTTCGTAGAAATCGAGCCTTCCTGGCGATCTCAGCATTTCTTTTAGTCAGATGGTCATTCAAGTAGACGTTAGAGCCCTTCAGCTTCTCGCCCTGCTTTAGGAGAGCGATTTTATGCTTTCTGTTAACATTACATTACATTACATTACATTACATTACATTACAGGCATTTAGTAGACGCTCTTATCCAGAGCGACTTACACAACTTTTTATCACGTTTTACATAGTATCAATTTCTACAGCTGGATATATACTGAAGCAATGCAGGTGAAGTACCTTGCTCAAGGGTACAACGGCAGTGTCCTACCTGGGAATCGAACCTGCAACCTTTCGGTTACAAGCCCAGTTCCTTAACCATTATACTACACTGCCGCCCAAAAATGATGACCGGTTTGTCAACCTTGTTTCTCCGAGGTAAGGGATGACAAGCCTCTATGTCATTTCTGTCCACTTTAATTCCCTTCGAGTGGAGAAAATCAGTCACTTGATTTTCCATTGTGTTCAGATCCTGCTCATCGGGTTCCTCTCTGTTCGTATCCGTCACCGCACGGGCATATGGCCAGTATCGTCAGCATAGGTATGGTCTCTAGCCCAGTGACAATGACATCATTGATCCTGGTGTATTGTTCAAGGTCAGCTACCCGTTTCTCTAGATGGTCAATCTTCTTGTCCTTCTCCATGATTAGTCGCTTCAGGACTTTGACTTCATCCATCACCTCCAATAGCACTTTCTGCTGCATACCAACAGTTTTAATCTCGTTCCGACTTTCACTGACCTCCTCTGTGAGAAAGTCAAGTGCTCACTTTATCTCCTCTATTTCACCCTAAATTTTTACCGCCATCCCTCTTGCTTGGTGCAATATATGCCAAAAAAAAAAAGAGGAATCCCGTTCCAGCTTTAAAAATCCACTCCGCTCCAGGTGATCCACGCAGCCAGCGCAGGCAACTGACGACGACCAATCGCAGAGCCCAACGGAAAAAACGATAGTGGAAATGCGGAAGTGCAGTGCGATGAAGAAAACAAAACAAAACAAAACAGCCGCTGCTGCAAGTTAATAAACGTCACTAACTTTATGAGTTTTGCTCTGAATACAACAAGCGTAGCTTTACAAGTAAGGCGGATACAACGCACACATGCCAGTCACACACACACTCAATACACACCCGTCCGAACACACAGCAGGCTAGGAGTTGCTGTGGTGCCCCGCACCTCCCAAGGCTAAGCTTGTATACAATATGCTGATACTACGGTAACATGATATACCTACAGTACATTTTTTGCTGCCCCAAGAGCAGCTTTACCCTGTATACATTATCCTGATACTAGGGTAACATGGTATACCTACAGTACAGTATTTCTGCCCCTAGAGCAGCATTACACTGTAAAGAGTACACTGATACTAGGGTAACATGATATACCTACAGTACATTATTGCTGCCCCAAGAGCAGCAGAATTACTCAGTATACATTAATAGGCTGATATTAATATAGGGTAACATTATATATGCATGCAGTAAAGTTGTCCGGCCCCAAAAGCAGTACTGTATAGTAGGCATCATAAATGCCGAACTGCTATACCATATTATGTCTGCCCCAAGAGCAGTACAGCAGTACTATGTATACAGTACACTAAAACAAGGGTAGTATGATATTTGCCTGCAGTACAGTATGCCTGATCCAGGTATATTGCAGTACTATACAATACCAGCAATAGTGCATTAGCAAGATATGTGCCCATTACGCTACTGCGCATTGTTGGGCCAGGTAGCTAGCTAGAATTAAACTCAGTCACTATTCAAATTGTTAAGTTACAAAAGTTCAATCCTTAAAATGTTAGATAACATTAGCAGAGCTAGTTTACATTACTGCTCTCTATTGGGCAAGCTAGCTAGCTAAATTAAGCTTAGTCACTTAGAGCAGTAACTACTGATCACTATTAATTAACTAAACTTAGGTAAACTCATTTAGCCAGTTCATTATTGTTAATAATAATAATAATAATAATGATAATAATAAACCCTCATCTCAAAAAGTGTATCGCACTTACACGATATGTCCCTCATTTTTTTTAGCCATGGGTCCCGCCTCGTCTCTGATTTCATTGGCCATCTCACTGGACCATTCGTATTCCTTTCTGCCCTCAGAACACCTTTGATTAAGTAAAACTACTACGAACCTCAAATATGCGCCCTCTAAGGGGTAAAGGGATCATATTCGGTCATGGCCTAAGTCTGTATCAGTGTGATGCCTTGTTCTTTGATTGGCTGAGTGTTGAAGCTCCTCCCTCCCATGTCCCTGGCTGCCCCTTATAGCTGGGTCCTGCATGCTCTCCTCTCCTCACACTCCAACCTGCTCATCTCTCAGCTGGACAGTAAGGGTTGTTCACACCACACACTGACAACATGCTGGGGACACTCTGCACTCTCATCACTGTGCTCTCATGTAAGAATTTTGCTTTTATATAACAAAGTATAATTGCATATGATGTGAGTTTTACATGAAAAGCTCTTACTTTCTGTTTCTTCATTCACAGGTGTCAGTGGTCAGACACTTTTGACACAGAAACCCTCAATGCTGAGTTTAACTAAAGGACAGACAGCCACCTTGGACTGTAATATCGGCCCAGTGGATACATACAATATTTACTGGTACAAACAGGTTCCAGGCAGTGCTCCTCAGTTTGTGCTGTACTTCTATCGAACCCACGGCTCTCCCACATATGGAGCTGGTTTCTCCTCCAGCCGCTTTACCTCCAGAGCCCAGAGTAACACAGCTTATCAGCTACTAATAACTAATGTAGAGGCAGGAGACTCAGCAGTGTATTACTGTGAGAAATGGGTAAACTCTGTGAGTGAGTTCGTATCACAGTGATTCACACCATGACAAAAACCTCTGTGCAGAACATATACACTTCTGCTTTTCAAAGATGAAACATGAAGTCAACCTGAACCAGAGTCGGCCTCCACCCCGAAACCCATCCCATCTCAGTGAAATTCATCAATTATTTTTTTTAAAAAGAAAAAGAAAAAAGAAAGGTAGCAGAAGAAATTGTCCTCTCAAAGATGCAAAGATGCACCACATTCTTCTTGACAGACTTGAGAAATGGGTTGGCCTCTCAGCCCTGGTTCTAAACTGGTTTAGGTCATATCTGACTGGGAGAAGTTTTTATGTTGCCCTGGGAAGTCATATGTCAAACCAATTTGAGTTATCATGTGGGGTCCCCCAGGGGTCCATTCTTGGGCCTTTATTGTTTAATTTGTATATGCTTCCTCTAGGGGATGTTATTAGGAAGCATAACATAAATTTTCACAAGTACGCTGATGATACTCAACTGTATATTTCTTTATCACTCGATGACTTCGGTCCTCTTAGTTCTTTGATCCATTGTCTGGAAGATGTAAGTTTATGGATGTCCCACAGCTTTTTAAAACTAAATGGAGATAAAACTGATATTTTAGTCCTTGGTGCAAAGGCTCAGAGAGTAAAACTCTGCAGCTATCTAGACTCTTTTTCCCTTAATAGCAAGGCGCAAGTAAGAAACTTAGGAGTAATCCTAGACTGACCTTAACTTTGAGGCTCATATAAGAAATGTGACGAAGGTAGCCTTCTATCATTTAAAAAACATTGCTAAAGTGCGGAGCTTCGTTTCACAGGCCGATGCAGAGAAACTTGTGCATTCTTTTATTTCAAGCAGACTAGATTATTGTAATGCCCTTTTCTCAGGTCTTTCAAAGAAAATGATTGGTCGTCTGCAGCTAATTCAAAATGCAGCAGCAAGAGTTTTAACAAAGACAAAAAAGAATGAACATATTAAACCTGTCTTAAAGTCATTACACTGGCTATCTGTTAGGTCCAGAATTGATTTTAAAATAATTTTATTGGTTTACAAATCTCTTAATGGCCTAGAACCACAGTATTTACGTGATATGCTCTTAGATTATGAGCCTATTAGATCCCTTAGATCATCTGGCACAGGTCTTTTAATTATTCCAAAAGTCAGAACCAAAACTGTAGGGCAAGCAGCTTTTAGTTTTTACGCATCCTTTCTTTGGAATAATCTGCCAGTCGACCTTAGAAAAACAGAATCAGTACAGAGTTTTAAGAAAAAACTGAAAACATATCTCTTCAGTGCAGCTTTTGATTAAGAACATTTCTTTAATTATTTTACTTTGATTTTAATGTACTTATGTTACTTTTATTTTCTTTGTTGTATGGTTTCTGTGTAATTTGCTTGTGTAAAGCACATTGAGTTGCTTTCTGCCTGAAATGTGCTCTATAAATAAAATTTTGATTTGATTTGATGTTAATGAAACAGAAACATGATTACATAGATTGACATTTACTAAGCACTTTAATTATTTCAACAGTAGCCCCCCAGTAGTCCAGAACTCTAGTAGCCCAAGCTTTATTCCATCATTCCATCAATAACAATTTGAATGTGAATATCATGTGGGGGTAGCGCTGAACAATATGTTTCTTTGCTGCCATTAAACCGGCAAGCAAAACTATACGTTGCTTTCCTAACAGGATATGTTAAATGCTTCCTCAATTGTTTTCCATGACACAGATGATGTCTCATTCATCCACATTTTAAGAGGGCGCATCTGAAAAGATTGGTAATAAAAATTAAAATAAGGTAATGACAGCCCACCATTCGATTTGGAGCATTGCAAATTCCTATATCATATTCTGGGGTGCTTAAAATCCCATATAAATTTCCATACAGTATAATCCGATAAACATTTTCCCAAAAACCTACTAGAGGGGACAAAGGAATCATCATCGGTAAAACATTCATTTTACTACTCATATTCTTGTCTGTAAAGAGGCCAGGATTACTGTCCATCTGTTCAGATCATGCTCAGTGGTCTTCAGGGTTTTCTCATAACTTTTACTATACCATGTAAGGAGGCTTGCATATTCATGCCCAAATATGTAAACTGGGTTTTGACTGCAATTAATGAGGGAACAGATATTTTTGCCTTTATCATTAAGAAACATCGGGGCTGATTTTGTCCAATTTATGTTATATCCGGAGAGAATTTTATAACCCCGGAACTTCGTGGACAAACTGACACGGATTAAAATTGTTGTGTTCCAGAATTACAGATGTGCTGTAGAGATTTACATGTGGGTTCTGTTAGTGAATTAAATATGTGCTGTAGAGATGTACATGTGGATTCTGTTACGGAATTACAGATGTGCTGTGGAGATTTACATGTGGGTTCTGTTAATGAATTAAATATGTGCAGTTGAGATTTACAGTCAAGCTGGAAAGTCTGCACACCCCTTTCACCTTCTCCACGTTTTTTTACGTTACAGACTTATACTACAATAGATTGAGTTAATTTTTTGCCTCAAACATCTACACACAATAGCCAATAATGACGAAGTGAAAACAGGTTTTTAGAAAATATGCAATTTTATTTTACTGACAAAAATAGGTTATTTAGGGGTTACATATTTACACACCCTTAGCCTAATACTTGGTTGCTGCACCTTTGGCAGCGATTAAAGCTTCAAGGCATCTTGGGAAAGAAGCTACGAGCTTGGCACACTTGTTTCTGGACATTTTTTCCCATTCCTCTTGGCATATCCTTGCAAGCTCCATCAGGTTGGATGGGGAGCGTCGGTACACAGCCATTTTCAACTCTTTCCACAGATGTTCAATTGGATTCAGGTCTGGGCTCTGGCTGGGCCACTCAAGGACATGCACAGACTTTCTCCGAAGCCACTCCTTTGTTCTCTTGGCTGTGTGCTTTGGGTTGTTGTCATGTTGGAAGGTAAACCTTCGCCCCAGTCTGAGGTCCAGAGCGCTCTGGAGCAGGTTTCATCTTTCCCTCTGTCAGGACTAGTCGCTCCGTTCCCGCTGCTGAAAAACATCCCTACATCATGATGCTGCCACCGCCATGCTTCACTGTAGGGATGGTATTAGCCAGGTGATGAGCGGTGCCTGGTTTCCTCCAGACGTGACTCTTGGTATTCAGGCCAAAAAGTTAAATTTTGGTTTCATCAGACCAGAGAATCTTGATTCTCATGGTTTGAGAGTCCTCTAGGTGCCTTTTGGCAAACTCCAAGCGGGCTGTGATGTGCCTTTTACTAAGGAGGGGCTTCCGTCTGGCCACTTTACCATAATGGCCTTATTGGTGGAGTGCTGCCTGGATGGTTGATCTTCTGAAAGGTTCTCCCATCTCCACAAGGATACGCTGGAGCTCTGTCAGAGTGACCCTCGGGTTCCTGCTCTGGCCAAGGCCCGTCTTCCCCGATTGCTCAGTTTGGCCGGGCGGCCAGGTCTAGGAAGATTATTGGTGGTTCCAAACTTCTTCCATTTACTAATGATGGTGTGGCGCCACTGTGCTCTTTGGGACCTGTAAAGCTGCAGAGATTTTTCCGTACCCTTCTCCAGATCTATGCCTTGACACAATCCTGTTTCTGAGGTCTGCAGATAATTCCTTTGACCCCATGGCTTGGAGTTTGCTCTGACATGCACTGCCAACTGTAGGACCTTATATAGGCAGGTGTTGGCAATCCCCAATCATGTCCAATCAATTGAATTTATCACAGGTGGACTCCAATTAAGTTGTAGAAACATCAGTATCAGTGGAAACAAAATGCACCTCAGCTCACTTTTGGGTGTCATATCAAAGGGTGTGCACACTTGTGTACATATGATATTTTACATTTTGATTTTTAATAAATTAGCACAAATGTCTAAAAACCTGTTTTCACTTTGTCATTATGGGCTATTTTGTGTAGAATTTTGAGACAAAAAATGAACTCAATCTATTGTAGAATATGTCTGTAACGTAATAAAACGTGGAGAAGGTGAAAGGGGTGTGCAGACTTTCCGGCTTGACTGTACATGTGGATTCTGTTACGAAATTAAAGATGTGCTCCTGAGATTTACATGTGGGTTCTGTTAGGGAATTGCAGATGTACTGTAGAAATTTAGATGTGGGTTCTGTTGGGGAATTACAGTTGTGCTTTAGAGATTTGCTTGTGGGTTCTCATATGGAATTCCATATGTGCTGTTGAGATTTACATGTGGGTTGTTTGGGAATTAGAGATGTGCTGTAAAGATTTACATGTGGGTTCTCATAGGGAATTACAGATGTGCTGTAGAGATTTACATGTGGGTTCTCATAGGGAATTACAGACGTGCTGTACAGAGTGCAGAGTTGTGTCAGCAGTATTTTGCAGTTCCCTCTTGCTGTACTCAAACTGAGCTGAGGTTTTTGTACGGCGGTGTGTATCATCTGTATCACTGTGGTATTCGGCCAAGGCACTAAGCTGATTGTCACTGGTAAGTCTCTTTTCATTTATTTTAAAACTCTTTTCAATATACAGAGTTCCTTGCCATTCTGCATTTTTGTCTGACATAGACTGCTGGATTTTGTAGGATATTTAATAAATTATCAAATGCAGCTTTGTATATGTCTGTTACAATTCACTGTTGAGATACAAATCCCATACTTCACGCCGTAGGGAGAAAAGTTCTACTCAGTCAGTGTTTTTATTCTCTTCAGATTCCACTTTAGAAATATTTATAATATCATATAATAGCCTACAAATGTATTCTGTAACCTTAAAAAATTACTGTGAAATTTGTTTCATAACCGGAGTGTTATAGCCTAATGACTGAAATGATAATCATTAATTTAGTTACTTGGTGTTTCTGTGTACGACAATTATTAATCCTCAAGATATAATATGACTTACAGATTTCTTTGAACATTACTAAGCCTGTCAAACATTTGGTGCAAATCACGCAAAAGAAATGACCAGTAGCCTCATAAAAAAAACGTCATTCAGTCTATTTCTGAGACACATTAAGGTCGTTCAAAATACAGCTTCTCTGGAATGTTAGCCTGTAAATGTTAATGCCCGTGTAAACGCATTTCGCGGTCACTATTATGCGCAGCCTGTCGATGAGCCCAATATCTTAAAATTTCTCTTTTCCAGACTCTTCTCTTGCCGCGCCTACCCTCTCTCTCCTGCCTCCATCCAGCGAGGAGCTGAAGACACAAAAAGCCACGCTGGTGTGCCTGGCGCAGACGTCTGTGTTGTTCGCTGATGTCACCTGGACATCGGACGGGAGCCGAGTTACTGACGGGGTTTTTACCAGCGCCGCCGAACCGAAACCCGACAAAACATTCGGTTTAAGCAGCTTCTTAACCATCACGCCCTCCGAATGGATTAGCGACCGCGTCTTTACCTGTAAAGTATCTGTCGGGTCTGAAACCTCGGAGATAAGTATCAAAAAGTCTGATTGTAGTGAGTGAACTTTGGCTATTGGGAGACGCAATTTTGTTGTTATTTTATTTTGACCAGCGTGCTTTTCCATTTGCAATAGTCTAGCAACCCATTATCTGTAAGTTGATTTATTGCGATACCTTCAGATCATTTTAGATAATTTCAGGGACAGACTTTCAAGTTTAACATTTGTAATGTTTAACATTATTTTATAAATTTAATCATAGAAAGTGTGTTTTGGTGATCACTGCGCTTGGACTGTGTGTAGAGATTCAATAAAGACCGTTGCATGTTTAAAAATGTTGCAGTTTATGTGCATATGTTTTTGATCGGCAGACAGATTACAAAATAAAATCAAGCCTGTGCTGTTGTTCAAATGTTTACTTATTAAATCTTTCTAAACTAGAGTAAAGACATAATCAAACAGTTTGTTTGATTTATCAGTATCAAAAGCAGGGGTCTGCTACCCTGGGTATGGAGAGCCACAAGGCCTGCTGGTCTTTCTTGTTACTGGACTTAATAGATCCATTAAAGCAGGGAATTGCACAGGTATCTCCATTCACCTAGTTTCTTGGGTTCCAAATTAGTTGCTGATTTTAAAGTTAAAAGAAATACAGACAGACCGGTCAACCAATTCTTTTTAGGTGTATCTCTCAACCCTCTTCAACCCATTCCATAAACCAATATATCTACTGTGTGGGAACCACTGGTTTATGGGATGTTTCTACCTGAACTGATACAACTTTCCACCGAGGGGCAGAGGAGTAACTGAACACATAAATTAGTCTGAGATGGGTCTGTGATGCGCATTCCGCTTCAGTACAAACATGACTCACAAACATTACTATCACATTCCTGCAACACTCTCACACTGGTACAATGTTATGGAAATGTTAGGATAACATTTTGTGTTGATTGTGCAGGGGCCTGCTTGAATGAGCTGGTGCTACAGGTCCAGCCAAGCTGATCCAGCAAAGGGCAAAAGAGAGACAGCCCTGCTACTGAAACTGAGACACACCTGCAGGATTTGCACACTTTATTTAGTGTTATGCAAATGAGGGAGTGATTTTATGTCCTTTCACAACTCAGAGGGACGGCCCCATGTCTGCTGATAGACCTGCAGGTGTGAAGAGGGGTGAACCAGAACACACATAATGTTGCTGTAATGTTACTCTAATGTTGCGGCAACATTGCCATATTGCTATAGAAACCTAATAATGCTGTGTGTTAGACTGGTGTGGATGAGAAAAGGAGAGCAGCGCAGGAAACATTCTCACAACCTTTCTCTCACGTTGCAACAATATTAACGCACTGAACAATGTTTATGTATTCTGCTGACAGGGCTGCAGGTAAGAAGAGGGATTACCAGTATGAATATAACGTTCTGAT
Source organism: Synaphobranchus kaupii (assembly GCA_029718625.1). Lineage (NCBI taxonomy): Eukaryota > Metazoa > Chordata > Actinopteri > Anguilliformes > Synaphobranchidae > Synaphobranchus > Synaphobranchus kaupii. The sequence goes on from CM056387.1 coordinate 5,025,444, forward strand.
GGCATTTCTGTAACGTTACAGCAACGTTTCACATTACTGGACATCAACACACAGGCAACAATGTCTGGTAATTGATCTGCAGGTTTGGGGAGGGCTTATAGTCATTACATTTACATTACTCATCGCACTGTGACTGTGTGGCAGTAACATTATGAGGCTTGTGTGTGAATGGGGTTGGGGTGGAGTAGCAGGTGTAGCACTGTTGTGTCCATCACAGTTTCTCCTGTGTAGCTCCAGCTGTGTAGGAGCTGAGAGAGCAGAGTCACTGGAACAGGGTGCAAAGATACAGGAAGCTGTGCCCATCACATCTGGGGATTTACCGTCACTGGAGGGACAGTGGATTCGACACTCATATGTCCTTTATAAATCATCTCATTATATTTGTGTGTGCTGGTGTGTTGGTGCTTTTGTCCTGTGAATGGGATTATTGGGGTCATTCCTGCCTGCTGTTGCTGATTCCATGGGTTCATTGCAATCACTTATTTTCACTCCTTGCATCCTTTACTTGCGTCTTTTCCTCGCTCCTTAGCTCCAACCAATGGACGACACGAGGAAAAGATCCAAGGATGAGATATGAGGACGGAGGAATCGAGGCAACATGCATTTGGCAAATGGAACGTCCTTGTTCAGTCAAGCATCAGTGCCATATTATGCTTACGTGATTAACTATAATGCTTTTTAATCTTTTTGCATGAATGAACGTGGCTTTTGCATGTCAAAAATATTGAGTGTCATTATGGATTAAAGCGCTTTATAATAAATGGAAAGGAATGTTAAAATAGGATTTGTGTAGGGGTGTACGCGCCACGTGAAGAGGTGGATAATTTATACACGTCACGCCTTCCGAGACAAGATGGCGGACCTCGATCGATTTCCAGGTGAGGCGAGGACCGAGGAGATGAGGACGGATAAAATAAGTGATTGGAATGGACCTCACGCCTCCATTATGAGTGGGAGTGTCTCATAAACATCAGTCCCTGAGCTCTTTTTAAAATGGGTGGGACAGAGAGCAGAGAGGATAGACAGGGCACACACGGATTCTACACTTCTGGGGAGCCATCAGCTCATTGGTGAAGAATTAATTCACAACATTAAATGTCCTCCTGGCTGTGAAATAAATGCTGTTACCTAATGAGTACTGATGGAATGGAGGTGAAAATAATCCTGAACTGAACTCTGATTGGCTGAGCGTAGAAGCTCCTCCCTCTCCATATGCCTGATCAGCCCCTTATTGTAATGGGGCGTGACGTGTGAGATGGGAGGAGCCAAACGCAGCAAGGCGATTCATTAAGCCCTTAGGCCACTAAGGCGGGATACCCGCAGATAAGGGAGGAGACAAGACAAGGAACCACGAACACTATTACAGACACTACTTTAATGTCCTCCAGGCTGTGAAATAAATGCTGTTACCTAATGAGCACTGATCTCCACACTCGCTGAGATGGGCATTTCTGGGACTGCCCTCTCTTGGTTTGTATCGTATCTCACTGATAGATCCTACCAAGTCTCCCGGAAGGGTTCCGTCTCTGCACCCCATCCCCTGTCTACAGGAGTCCCGCAGGGATCTGTGCTGGGTCCTCTCCTGTTCTCTATTTATAGTAAGTCTCTTGGTTCAGTAATTAATTCACATGGCTTCTCATACCATAGCTATGCTAATTATACTCAACTCTTCCTCTCTTTCCCTCCCTCTAACCCACAGGTTAAGGAGAGGATATCTGCTTGTCTGACTGACATCTCTGAGTGGATGGCTACCCATCACCTGAAGCTCAACCTTGACAAGACAGAGCTCCTCTTCATGCTATACAAGACCTCCCCACTACATGACCTCTCCATCACCGTTGATGGGACCGTGGTAGCTGCCTCCCGCTCTGCAAGGAACCTGGGGATGGTCCTGGATGACCGGCTGGACTTCACAGAGCACATCATGGCGACGGCACAGTCCTGCAGGTTCCTCCTGTACAACATCAGGAGGATTCGACCGTACCTGACCACCTACTCCACCCAGCTTCTTGTCCTGACCATGGTCACCTCACGCCTGGACTACTGCAACTCCCTGCTCACAAGCCTACCAGCCTGTGCCATGCTGCCTCAACTTATCCAGAATGCAGCTGCCCGGCTTGTGTTCAACCTCCCGAAATTTTCCCATGTAACCCCCCTGCTGTGGTCACTCCACTGGCTGCCAGTTGCAGCCAGGATCAGGTTCAAAGTTCTGACCCTGGCCTACACTGCAGCCAATAGGACAGGCCCCGCCTACCTGCAGGACTTAATCCAAAACTATGTTCCTGCTCGACCACTTCGCTCTTCTACAGCAGGGCGACTCGCACTTCCCCCCCCCTCCGTGTCAACGGCTCTCGCTCGTCCCGACTGCGGAGCTTTTCCACCCTGGCCCCTCAGTGGTGGAATTAACTCTAACCCTGCCTGCGTTCCGTCGTGGCCTGAAGACACACCTCTTCAGACTCCACCTTGACTGATATTCTAATCTAGGACCTCATGGCACTAGTTCCATGTGTTTTCCTGTCTGTTTGTTATAGTTTATAATAGTATTTAGAATTGAAGTGTAGTATAGCTGATTTACCCACAGCTTACTGTGAACTACATTCAACATTCATTACTAGGGATAGCTGCTACATTATGGGATGTATGTGCTTTGTCTTGTCTGTTCTGTAGTGATTTCGATGACGTTTCTGTATGCACTTATTGTATGTCGCTCTGGATAAAAGCGTCTGCTAAATGACTGTAATGTAATGTAATGTAATGTTGGAATGGAGGTGGAAATAATCCTAAACTGAACTCTGATTGGCTGAGCGTAGAAGCTCCTCCCTCTCCATCTGCCTGATCAGCCCTTTATAGCTGGGTCCTGCAGTCTGTCCTCACACTTCAACTTGCTCATCTCTCAGCTGGACTGTAAGGGCTGTTCACACCACACACTGACAACATGCTGGGGACACTCTGCACTCTCATCACTGTGCTCTCATGTAAGAATTAAAATTTTGCTTTTATATTACCAAGTTTAATTGCATATGATGTGAGTTTTACATGAAAAGCTCTTACTTTCTGTTTCTTCATTCACAGGTGTCAGTGGTCAGACACTGTTGACACAGAAACCCTCAATGCTGAGTTTAACTAAAGGACAGACAGCCACCTTGGACTGTAACATCAGCCCAGTGGATACAAACAATATTCACTGGTACAAACAGGTTCCAGGCAGTGCTCCTCAGTTTGTGCTGTACTTCTATCGAACCCACGGCTCTCCCACATATGGAGCTGGTTTCTCCTCCAACCGCTTTACCTCCCGAGCCCAGAGTAACACAGATTATCAGTTAATAATTACTAATGTGGAGGCGGGAGACTCAGCAGTGTATTACTGTGAGAAATGGGTAACCTCTGTGAGTGAGGACGTATCACAGTGATTCACACCATGACAAAAACCTCTGTGCAGAACATCTACACTTCTGCTTTTCAAAGATGGCTAGAACACACACACACTTCTCATTTTGTAAAATAGACATGAAGTCAACCTGAACCAGAGTCGGCCTCCACCCCAAAACCCATCCCATCTCAGTGAAATTCATCAATTATAAAAACAAAAAAACAAAACAGAAATAAAGGTAGCTGAAGAAATTGTCCTCTCAAAGATGCATGATAATGAAACAGAAACATGGTTACCTAGATTGACATTTACTAAGCAATTTCATTATTTCAACAGTAGCCCCCCAGTAGTCCAGAACTCTAGTAGCCCAAGCTTTATTCCATCATGACAATATCTTGAAAAGACAATAACTATTTGAGTGTGAATATCATGTGGGGGTAGCGCTGAACAATAAGTTTCTTTGCTGCCGTTAAACCGGCAAGCAAAACTACACGTTGCTTTCCATTTAACTGAATATTTGAATCATCATTAAGGAGGAGCACACTTGGTTCAAAGGGCATAACTGATCGAACTATCCTTGACAAAATGGGTAGCCTACTACATTACTCCAAAATATGTAAAACCCTGGGAAATCCCATAAGATGTGTTAAAAAGTCCCTGTAGTTCCATTAGGACATGGACTATAGTTTGGAGTTTAAGCTGGTGATTAGGATTTTTTGATGAGCTAAAAATACTTTCCCATACCACAGCACAATTGATCGTTTCATTCTCCAAATCAGTTCCCCATAACTTTGCGAGCCAGAGACCTTCAGATGTTAAGTGTAAGATACGTTCATACAAGACTGATACCAATCCTCTATTTAAGAATCAAATAAATCAAAGGATGTGTATTCAGGCTGACTCCCCATGGGACTCCGTAAGCCTGAAGAGCTGAGCGCAAATGTAAGTACAAAAAAAATTATATTCTGAGATTTTATACAAATGGCGTAGTTGCCGAAAATGAATAAGTCCATCTGAGTTATACATATATCCTTAAGTGTGAGCATGCCTCTTCCTGACCATGATTACATAGGAACAAACTTTAACATACATTTTTGATTGGATAGACCAGAAAATAATACATCCTGGAGCCTAATTGGATACGCTAACTGCTTCTTCAATTGTTTTCCTTTGTTACGGCAGTGTACAGGACTGGACCCAAATGCAAGACTCTGAGACAGACTCGAGTCTCGTACTCCACAAGGGAGAATATTTATTAGAGGCAAGGCAGGCATAGGGCGAATAATGGGAGGAAGGCAGGATACGGGGTTGGCGAACTAAAGCGGGGCAGGAGAGGAGTCAGGGCTGGTAGGGGCAGGCAGGAGGCAGGCTGGATGAAGGAACAGAGCAAAACAGGTTAAGGAACAAACAGGAATAATAATCAGAATGGCCGGGATAGATCTCAAACGGAGCAGAGCAAACAAACTGGCAACGAAATGGCGTGAGAGCGGAAACTAAATAGTGAAGGGAACAGGTGAAGGAACTAATTGGATAACTGAAAGGAGTGAGGAATGTGACAGAGTAGGAGAGTGATAGGCTGACAAATCAAGGGGAGAAACAAGGAACTAAAAGGAACCACGCCCAGCCTGCAATGAACACAGAACAGAGACGAACAGGGTGAACTGAAAAACATGACATGAAACATAAGGAATGGGAATACAAAGGAAACTAAAGGGAGGTGGACTGGAGGGAAAAGGTGGATGTTACATCCATGACACAGATGATGTCTCATTCATTCACATTTTAAGAGGGCGCATCTGAAAAGATTGGTAATAAAAATTAAAATGAGGTAAGGACAGCCCACCATTCGATTTGGAGCGTTGCAAATTCCTATATCATATTCTGGAGTGCTTAAAATCCCATATAAATTTACACACAATATAATCTGATAAACTTTTTCCCAAAAACCTACTAGAGGGGACAAAGGAATCATCATAGGTAAAACATTCATTTTACTACTCATATTCTTGTCTGTAAAGAGGCCAGGATTACTGTCCATCTGTTCAGATCATGCTCAGTGGTCTTCAGGGTTTTGAGATTTACATGTGGATTCTGTTACGGAATTAAAGATGTGCTCCTGAGATTTACATGTGGGTTCTGTTCGGGAATTGCAGATGTGCTCCTGAGATTTACATGTGGGTTCTGTTAGGGAATTGCAGATGTACTGTAGAAATTTAGATGTGGGTTCTGTTGGGGAATTACAGTTGTGCTTTAGAGATTTGCATGTGGGTTCTCATATGGAATTCCAGATGTGCTGTTGAGATTTACATGTGGGTTGTTTGGGAATTACAGATGTGCTGTAAAGATTTACATGTGGGTTCTCATAGGGAATTACAGATGTGCTGTACAGAGTGCAGAGTTGTGTCAGCAGTATTTTGCAGTTCCCTCTTGCTGTACTCAAACTGAGCTGAGGTTTTTGTACGGCGGTGTGCATCATCTGTATCACTGTGGTATTCGGCCAAGGCACTAAGCTGATTGTCACTGGTAAGTCTCTTTTCATTTATTTTCAAACTCTTTTCAATATACAGAGTTCCTTGCCATTCTGCATTTTTGTCTGACATAGACTGCTGGATTTTGTAGGATATTTAATAAATTATCAAATGCAGCTTTGTATATGTCTGTTACAATTCACTGTTGAGATACAAATCCCATACTTCACGCCGTAGGGAGAAAAGTTCTACTCAGTCAGTGTTTTTATTCTCTTCAGATTCCACTTTAGAAATATTTCTAATGTCATATAATAGCCTACAAATGTATTCTGTAACCCTAAAAAAATACTGTGAAATTTGTTTCATAACCAGAGTGTTATAGCCTAATGACTGAAAAATACAGGACAAGTTATTGGCCATTAACTAGATTTTGAAAGAGAATAAATGAAATGTTTTGAAATGATAATCATTAATTTAGTTACTTGGTGTGTATGTGTACGACAATTATTAATCCTCAAGATATAATATGACTTACAGATTTCTTTGAAACATTACTAAGCCTGTCAAACATTTGGTGCAAATCACGCAATAGAAATGACCAGTAGCCTCATAAAAAAACGTCATTCAGTCTATTTCTGAGACACATTAAGGTCGTTCAAAATACAGCTTCTCTGGAATGTTAGCCTGTAAATGTTAATGCCCGTGTAAACGTATTTCGCGGTCACTATTATGCGCAGCCTGTCGATGAGCCCAATATCTTAAAATTTCTCTTTTCCAGACTCTTCTCTTGCCGCGCCTACCCTCTCTCTCCTGCCTCCATCCAGCGAGGAGCTGAAGACACAAAAAGCCACGCTGGTGTGCCTGGCGCAGACGTCTGTGTTGTTCGCTGATGTCACCTGGACATCGGACGGGAGCCGAGTTACTGACGGGGTTTTTACCAGCGCCGCCGAACCGAAACCCGACAAAACATTCGGTTTAAGCAGCTTCTTAACCATCACGCCCTCCGAATGGATTAGCGACCGCGTCTTTACCTGTAAAGTATCTGTCGGGTCTGAAACCTCGGAGATAAGTATCAAAAAGTCAGATTGTAGTGAGTGAACTTTGGCTATTGGGAGACGCAATTTTGTTGTCATTTTATTTTGACATGCGTGCTTTTCCATTTGCAATAGTCTAGCAACCCATTATCTGTAAGTTGATTTATTGCGATACCTTCAGATCATTTTAGATAATTTCAGGGACAGACTTTCAAGTTTAACATTTGTAATGTTTAACATTATTTTATACATTTAATCCTAGAAAGTGTGTTTTGGTGATCACTGCGCTTGGATTGTGTGTAGAGATTCAATAAAGACCGTTGCATGTTTAAAAATGTTGCAGTTTATGTGCATATGCTTTTGATCGGCAGACAGATTACAAAATAAAGTGAAGCCTGTGTTGTTGTTCAAATGTTTACTTATTAAATCTTTCTGAACTAGAGTAAAGACATAATCAAACAGTTTGTTTGATTTATCAGTATCAAAAGCAGGAGTCTGCTACCCTGGGTATGGAGAGCCACAAGGCCTGCTGGTCTTCCTTGTTACTGGACTTAATAGATCCATTAAAGCAGGGAATTGCACAGGTATCTCCATTCACCTAGTTTCTTGGGTCCAAATTAGTTGCTGATTTTAAAGTTAAAAGAAATACAGACAGACCGGTCAACCAATTCTTTTTAGGTGTATCTCTCAAACCTCTTCAACCCATTCCATAAACCAATATATCTACTGTGTGGGAACCACTGGTTAATGGGATGTTTCTACCTGAACTGATACAACTGTCCACCGAGGTGCAGAGGAGTAACTGAACACATAAATTAGTCTGAGATGGGTCTGTGATGCACATTCCGCTTCAGTACAAACATGACTCACAAACATTACTATCACATTCCTGCAACACTCTCACACTGGTACAATGTTATGGAAATGTTAGGATAACATTTTGTGTTGGTTGTGCAGGGGCCTGCTTGAATGAGCTGGTGCTGCAGGTCCAGCCAAGCTGATCCAGCAGAGGGAGAAAGAGAGACAGTCCTGCTACTGAAACTGAGACACACCTGCAGGATTTGCACACTTTATTTAGTGTTATGCAAATGAGGGAGTGATTTTATGTCCTTTCACAACTCAGAGGGACGGCCCCATGTCTGCTGATAGACCTGCAGGTGTGAAGAGGGGTGAACCAGAACACACGTAATGTTGCTGTAATGTTACTCTAATGTTACGGCAACATTGCCATATTGCTATAGAAACCTAATAATGCTGTGTGTTAGACTGGTGTGGATGAGAAAAGCAGAGCAGCGCAATGGCATTTCTGTAACATTACAGCAACGTTTCACATTACTGGACATACACACACATGCAACAATGTCTGGTAATTGATCTGCAGGTTTGGGGAGGGCTTATAGTCATTAAATTTACATTACTCATCACACTGTGACTGTGTGGCAGTAACATTATGAGGCTTGTGTGTGAGTGGGGTTGGGGTGGAGTAGCAGGTGTAGCACTGTCGTGTCCGTCACAGTTCCTCCTGTGTAGCTCCAGCTGTGTAGGAGCTGAGAGAGCAGAGTCACTGGAACAGGGTGCAAAGATACAGGAAGCTGTGCCCATCACATCTGGGGATTTACAGTCACTGGAGGGACAGTGGATTCAGTCACACATCCTTTATATATCATCTCATTATGTTTGTGTGTGCTGGTGTGTTGGTGCTTTTGTCCTGTGAATGGGATTATTGGGGTCATTCCTGCCTGCTGTTGCTGATTCCATGGGTTCATTGCAATCACTTATTTTCACTCCTTGCATCCTTTACTTGCGTCTTTTCCTTGCTCCTTAGCTCCAACCAATGGACGACACGAGGAAAGGATCCAAGGATGATATATGAGGACGGAGGAATCGAGGCAACATGCATTTGGCAAATGGAACGTCAAGCATCAGCGCCATATTATGCTTACGTGATTAACTCTAATGCTTTTTAATCTTTTTGCATGAATGAATGTGGCTTTTGCATGTCAAAAATATTGAGTGTCATTATGGATTAAAGCGCTTTATAATAAATGGAAAGGAATGTTAAAATAGGATTTGTGTAGGGGTGTACCCGCCACGTGGCAGAGGTGGATAATTTATACACGTCACGCGTTCCAAGACAAGATGGCGGACCTCGATCGATTTCCGGGTGAGGCGAGGACCGAGGAGATGAGGACGGATATAATAAGCGATTGGAATAGACCTCATGGCTCCATTATGTGTGGGAGTGTCTCATAAACATCAGTCCCTGAGCTCTTTTTAAAATGGGTGGGACAGAGAGCAGAGAGGATAGACAGGGCACACACGGATTCTACACTTCTGGGGAGCCATCAGCTCATTGGTGAAGAATTAATTCACAACATTAAATGTCCTCCTGGCTGTGAAATAAATGCTGTTACCTAATGAGTACTGATGGAATGGAGGTGAAAATAATCCTGAACTGAACTCTGATTGGCTGAGCGTAGAAGCTCCTCCCTCTCCATATGCCTGATCAGCCCCTTATTGTAATGGGGCGTGACGTGTGAGATGGGAGGAGCCAAACGCAGCAAGGGGATTCATTAAGCCCTTAGGCCACTAAGGCGGGATACCCGCAGATAAGGGAGGAGACAAGACAAGGAACCACGAACACTATTACAGACGCTACTACCCCGGCTTACTGTCAAACGCTAAGTAGAGCACAAGGACAGGGATCTGAACAGCCAGACATAATACACGCCCTGTCTCGGAAACGAGACACAATAAACGGGCGAGTAGCGAAAAGGCACAAATAAATAAACAGTCAACAAATGAAGAATGAAATAATTTAATAAGAGGAGGCGAAAGAACAGATATGTTAAGTGGCTAATTCCATAAGCTAGAACTAACAGTCATATGCGGAACCTAAAGGAGGGTAAACGCCCGATCTCCCAGGGGGAAGAAACATTTTACAGGCGAGCCGACGGAGAACCGCAGTCCCATAACCTTACCAGCAAAAATGACCAAGCTTAAAACAGAACCACGCCCTAACCTCTCAGACAGGAGGAATGTAATGAGGCGAAGGAACAGAATTAATGTTCCAAGGCTTAAAGGCTCGCAGTCACACGCAAACATATCCACGACATCGCCCGGTCTCACTAAGAGACGAATTGCACCGAAGGGCAAACAGAACTAAGTTATGAACAAAATAGCCCAAATCTCCATACCCGGAGAACAAGCACAAAAGACGAAAGGACAGCTGCACCGAAACTATAGGCTATCTGACTGACACAAGCACAAACACAAATAAGCTCTGCCTCTAAAATAAGGGGAAATCTAACGAGGCGAACAGGAACAGAGATTTAACGTTCCACGGCTAGTTTAATAAGTGCGCAGTCTAAAGCAGAAAGCAAGAGGTAAACACCCGATCTCCCAGGAGGGAGAAACATTTTACAGGTGAGCCGACGGAGACCGTCGTCCCATAACTTTCCTATCCAAATAGACTAACGCACGCTTCATATAAAAACAACCGCCCTAGCCTCTCAGTAAAAGAATGTATGTAACGAGGCGAATGGAACAGAGAGCTAACGTTCCGAGGCTATTATACGAAACACGCAGTCAAACACAAACACGTCCACAACATCGCCCAAGCTCCACATAAGGAGACAACACACCCGGAGAACGAAACAGAACAACAGTTCACAACAAAATCGTCTCGCAGGCAAAAAGGGCGAACAGGACAGCTGCAACAAAAGACCTACGCAAACATAATAGCACGACAGCCTCTCAATACAAATAAAATCCCTGACTCACAACAAAGGGGAACGTAGTCCACGAGAAGGAGACAACAGGGAATAAACGTACCGAAGCTACTTACTGGCTCACAGTAACACGGAATTGAGTAGAAGCAAAACGCCAGGTCTCTCAGTAAGAAAACCAAATAACAGGCGAAGGGGAACAAAGAACAGCTACTCTACACTTCTACAAGCTAAGCAACCTAGCAGAAGCGAAAACGCCCGATCTCCCATGAGACGACATGCACCGAGGGGCGAACAGAACTACAGTTCTGAACAGAATCGCCCAAATCTCCATACACGGAGAAAAAGCACATTATGGTGAAATAGAGCAGAGATTTACGGTCCCAAAACTCCTACGAGATAATTAACCACCTAAGCCAGCAAGAAATAAGCCCTGCCTCTACAAAGAGATGCTAAAAATGGGCGAGTAGCCAAAATGGTACGAGCACTCACAGCCAACAATACAAAACAATAAACAATAAACAATTAATGTAGAAGCCCCGCACGAAGGAAACGGTAGGCTTATATACCTCTCTCCAGGTGACTAAGCACAGGTGTGGGCGCTTAACAGCAGCTCCGCAATCTAAGCAGGGCGGAGCAAGCATCCACCTAATGAGCAGCGCCCTCGCGTGGCCACCAAGGAGAACGACCGCATAGGGAAACAGGGTCAAAACCATGACACTTATAGATGGGTCCTGCAGCCTCTCCTCTCCTCACACTCCAACCTGCTCATCTCTCAGCTGGACAGTAAGGGCTGTTCACGCCACACACTGACAACATGGTGGAGACACTCTGCACTCTCATCTCTGTGCTCTCATGTAAGAAAAACCTAATGATGCCTCAAACTAAAATATAAAATTGAAATTACACTAATATCGCATTTTGAAATTTCTCATAAAAAGCGTCTTATTTCCCAGGTGTGAGTGGAGTGACAGTGGTGACACAGAAGCCTCCTGTTCTGACAGTGACTAAAGGAGACACGGCCACTATGGACTGTAACCTCGGGACTGTGACTAATTGGCCTACTTGGTGGTACAAGCAGGCTCCAGGTGGAGTTACTCAGTTTGTGCTGAGGCTCTATGAAAAGGAACACTCTCCAGATAGATATGGAACCGGTTACTCATCCATCCTCTTCACATCAACCCGACAGAGTAATACAGATTCTCGACTTATAATTAAAAATGTGGAGGTGGGAGACTCAGCAGTGTATTACTGTAAAACATGGGACAGCTCTGTGAGTGAATATGTATCGCAGTGATTTACACCATGACAAAAACCTCTGTGCTTCACTTCTGCTTTGAAGTTGCTTTTAGGAAAGGAGAGAGGATGTGCATTAACTCAAGCAGATCCAGGATCTCTCAGCCATGGAGCCATATCATCTACAGAGTAATGATAACAGAGAAAAGGCACCAGTTGCGAAAGCTGTAGAAAACAAAAATCAGCAAAAATCATGAGTCAATCATAAAAAAAGATACCAAACAACAACAGTCAATGAAGTGATCATATATTTGGTATCTGCAGTAACAACATTGTTAATTGGACCCAACCCAATCCAACCAGTGAAGTCATTGGGTACTTCTATAGGGACAGTACATGCTATATGTCCCTCAAGATAAAATATAAATCCCCACCTGCAAAGAATTGCCAATCACTGAAAATGTCTAGCTCTTCTGATACAGAATCCGGTATACTACCATACTGGATATTTTACTGAAACAATACAATTTAAGTAACTTGCTGAAGGGTACAATTGCAGTGTCCTCCCTAGGAATCAAATGGACAACTTTGGAGTTACAGGCCGAATTCCCAAATCATCCTGCTGCCCTATCAATCCAGTACATAATCTCTGTCTCCCTACAATGTTCTAGCTCTCACATCTACCATGTCTTATACTAACATTTAAATCCAGACATGAACACAACATATATAATAACTGAGGGCAGATATGTCCTTATTAATTATATTAATAAACACACAGTGTCAATATTTCATCTGATGTGAGGTCTTGACTTAGGCTACAGTATGTTGATTGCCTATTGATTGAATAACATCTTGAGTAAGTGGTGCAAGACTATCTACAATTTTATTTATTTTATGAAGTCTGATGAGTGCAGCATTTGGCTGAATCCTTCTAATTGGAAACTGATTGGCTGAATGCAGAAGCTCCTCCCTCTCCATCTCACTGGCCGGCCCCTTATAGCTGGGTCCTGCAGCCTCTGCTCTCCTCACACTGCAACCTGCTCATCTCTCAGCTGGACAGTAAGGGCTGTTCAACCACACACTGACAACATGCTGAAGACATTCTCATCGCTGTGCTTTCATGTAAGGAAAAACCTAATGATACAATCAACCAACTAAAATATTTAATTGATTTAACTTTCAATGATGTTTAATTACATTAATATTGCATTTTGAAAACTTATTTTTTTATTTTCTCACAAAAGCATCTTATTTTCCTGGTGTGAGTGGAGTGACAGTTCTGACACAGAAGCCTCCTGTTCTGACAGTGACTAAAGGAGATATGGTCACTATGGACTGTAACCTCGGGACTGTGACTAATAAACCTACTTGGTGGTACAAACAGGTTCCAGGTGGAGTTCCTCAGTTTCTGCTGTTTTTCTACCCTGCAAATAGCTCTTCTGTATATGGAGCTGGTTTCTCGTCCAACCGCTTTACATCCAAACATCAGACTGAATCAGATTATCAATTGATAATTAAAAATGTAGGTAGGAGACTCGGCAGTGTATTTACTGTAATACAGTGGACACCTCTGTGATTGAGTTCATATCACAATGACTCACACCATGACAAAAACCTCCAAGTTTCACTTCTGCTACAAAGCTGCTTCAGAAAGGAGATAGCTTCACACTCAGAGCAGGATGTGAATTCACTCAAGCTGAGCCAGGACTTCTCAACCATGTCAGTACCAGCATATGTCAGAGAACACAGGTGTCACAAATCTGACTTGGAGGGCCACAGGAGGGTCTGCTGGTTTTCAGTGTGTATAACCAGCACTTAATTATTTAAGCCATTGACTGGCAAAATAATCCCCACACATTGCTTGCAATGACTTTATTGGCTACAAATTGAAGGAAAACCACACACATCTGACACAACACTATGCAACTCTGAACTGTGTGGATGTACCCCAAGTCTGTACCTCTTAGCATCACCACCACATGTTGAGTCAGCAGCTCCAGAGCCTTGTAGAGCAAATGCTGCTCCTCCAGAATCCTAGCAGGATTCTGTCCCTTCCCCCTGACACCCCCACAGCAGGAGTCACACAGCGTCCATCAGCATTCACACATAGAGGAAGTGAGTGACTCTTCCAGTCCAGATAGATCAATTATTCAACTAAATCTGCATGGTCATGAGAACCATTTCAGCTGCAGAGGCAAAACATTAATTGAATTGGACTTTTGTTTAATGACATGACACAACATTTTATGCATTTAGCAGAAGCTGTTATCCAGAGTGACTGACACAGCTTATTTTCTTTTTACATGGAATCCATTTATGCAGTTGGATATTTGCTGAAGCCATTCTGGTTCCTGCCTGAACCCATTCTTTCATTTGAAAGGCCAGTTCCTAAACCATCACGATACACTGCCACCATCAGTGGGTAGCATCTAAAAGATTCAAATAATTTGTCACAAAGGTAATTGGTATCTTCAGTCCTGAGGTGATATCTATTATTTTATGATTAACTTGTTGAAGAAAAAATATAGTCTGGCAGAAATTAAAGGGAATATGTAAAAAAGTGAACCAGTTTGAAAGCCACATAAAATAACTGGTAAAATGCATTCTTGTTTATTTTCATTGAAAACTGACTATAATTCACAATGACATGAGATACACAATTACAGGAAAATTGATTTTGTTCCTCAAAACCGTTGATTGGCTGGGTTCAGAGGCTCATCCCTCCCATCTCCCTGGCCAGCCCCTTATATTTGGGTCCTGCAGCCTCTCCTCACACTCCAACTTGCTCATCTCTCAGCTGGACTGTAAGGGCTGTTCACACCACACACTGACAACATGCTGGGGGCACTCTGCACTCTCATCACTGTGCTCTCATGTAAGAATTTAAATTTTGCTTTTATATTACCAAGTATAATTGCATATGATGTGAGTTTTACATGAGAAGCTCTTACTTTTTGTTTCTTCATTCACAGGTGTCAGTGGGCAGACACTGTTGACACAGAAACCCTCAATGCTGAGTTTAACTAAAGGACAGACAGCCACCTTGGACTGTAACATCGGCCCAGTGGATACAAACAATATGCACTGGTACAAACAGGTTCCAGGCAGTGCTCCTCAGTTTGTGCTGTACTTCTATCGAACCCACGGCTCTCCCACATATGGAGCTGGTTTCTCCTCCAGCCGCTTTACCTCCCGAGCCCAGAGTAACACAGATTATCAGTTAATAATTACTAATGTGGAGGCGGGAGACTCAGCAGTGTATTACTGTAAGAAATTGGTAAGCTCTGTGAGTGAGTACGTATCACAGTGATTCACACCATGACAAAAACCTCTGTGCAGAACATCTAGACTTCTGCTTTTCAAAGATGGCTAGAACACACACCCACTTCTCATTTTGTAAAATAGACATGAAGTCAACCTGAACCAGAGTCGGCCTCCACCCCAAAACCCATCCCATCTCAGTGAAATTCATCAATTATAAAAACAAAAAAACAAAACAGAAATAAAGGTAGCTGAAGAAATTGTCCTCTCAAAGATGCATGATAATGAAACAGAAACATGGTTACCTAGATTGACATTTACTAAGCAATTTAATTATTTCAACAGTAGCCCCTCAGTAGTCCAGAACTCTAGTAGCCCAAGCTTTATTCCATCATGACAATATCTTGAAGAGACAATAACTATTTGAGTGTGAATATCATGTGGGGGTAGCGCTGAACAATAAGTTTCTTTGCTGCCGTTAAACCGGCAAGCAAAACTACACGTTGCTTTCCATTTAACTGAATATTTGAATCATCATTAAGAAGGGCATAACTGATCGAACTATCCTTGACAAAATGGGTAGCCTACTACATTACTCCAAAATATGTAAAACCCTGGGCAATCCCATACGATGTGTTAAAAAGTCCCTGTAGTTCCATTAGGACATGGACTATAGTTTGGAGTTTAAGCTGGTGATTAGGATTTTTTGATGAGCTAAAAATATTTTCCCATACCACAGCACAATTGATCGTTTCATTCTCCAAATCAGTTCCCCATAACTTTGCGAGCCAGAGACCTTCAGATGTTAAGTGTAAGATACGTTCATACAAGACTGATACCAATCCTCTATTTAAGAATCAAATCAATCAAAGGATGTGTATTCAGGCTGACTCCCCATGGGACTCCGTAAGCCTGAAGAGCTGAGCGCAAATGTAAGTACAAAAAAAATTATATTCTGAGATTTTATACAAATGGCGTAGTTGCTGAAAATTAATAAGTCCATCTGAGTTATACATATATCCTTAAGTGTGAGCATGCCTCTTCCTGACCATGATTACATAGGAACAAACTTTAACATACATTTTTGATTGGATAGACCAGAAAATAATACATCCTGGAGCCTAATTGGATACGCTAACTGCTTCAATTGTTTTCCTTTGTTACGGCAGTGTACAGGACTGGACCCAAATGCAAGACTCTGAGACAGACTCGAGTCTTGTACTCCACAAGGGAGAATATTTATTAGAGGCAAGGCAGGCATAGGGCGAATAATGGGAAGAAGGCAGGATACGGGGTTGGCGAACTAAAGCGGGGCAGGAGAGGAGTCAGGGCTGGTAGGGGCAGGCAGGAGGCAGGCTGGATGAAGGAACAGAGCAAAACAGGTTAAGGGACAAACAGGAATAATAATCAGAATGGCCGGGATAGATCTCAAACGGAGCAGAGCAAACAAACTGGCAACGAAATGGCGTGAGAGCGGAAACTAAATAGTGAAGGGAACAGGTGAAGGAACTAATTGGATAACTGAAAGGAGTGAGGAATGTGAGAGAGTAGGAGAGTGATAGGCTGACAAATCAAGGGGAGAAACAAGGAACTAAAAGGAACCACGCCCAGCCTGCAACGAACACAGAACAGAGACGAACAGGGTGAACTGAAAAACATGACATGAAACATAAGGAATGGGAATACAAAGGAAACTAAAGGGAGATGGACTGGAGGGAAAAGGTGGATGTTACATCCATGACACAGATGATGTCTCATTCATCCACATTTTAAGAGGCGCATCTGAAAAGATTGGTAATAAAAATTAAAATGAGGTAAGGACAGCCCACCATTCGATTTGGAGTGTTGCAAATTCCTATATCATATTCTGGAGTGCTTAAAATCCCATATAAATTTACACACAATATAATCTGATAAACGTTTTCCCAAAAACCTACTAGAGGGGACAAAGGAATCATCATAGGTAAAACATTCATTTTACTACTCATATTCTTGTCTGTAAAGAGGCCAGGATTACTGTCCATCTGTTCAGATCATGCTCAGTGGTCTTCAGGGTTTTCTCATAACTTTTACTATACCATGTAAGGAGGCTTGCATATTCATGCCCAAATATGTAAACTGGGTTTTGACTGGGATTAATGAGGGAACAGAAATATTTTTACCTTTATCATTAAGAAACATCGGGGCTGATTTTGTCCAATTTATGTTATATCCGGAGAGCATTTTATAACCCCGGAACTTTGTGGACAAACTGACAGGGATTAAAATGGTTGTGTTCCAGAATTACTGATGTGCTGTAGATATTTACATGTGGGTTCTGTTAAATATGTGCTGTAGAGATTTACATGTGGGTTCTCATAGGGAATTACAGATGTGCTGTAGAGATTCACATGTGGGTTCTGTTAGGGAATTACAGATGTGCTGTAGAGATTTACATGTGGGTTCTCATAGGGAATTACAGACGTGCTGTACAGAGTGCAGAGTTGTGTCAACAGTATTTTTCAGTTCCCTCTTGCTGTACTCAAACTGAGCTGAGGTTTTTGTACGGCGGTGTGTATCTTCTGTATCACTGTGGTATTCGGCCAAGGCACTAAGGTGATTGTCACTGGTAAGTCTCTTTTCATTTATTTTCAAACTCTTTTCAATATACAGAAATCCCATGCTTCATGCCAGGGAGAAAAGTTCTTCTCAGTTAGTGTTTTTATTCTCTTCAGATTCCACTTTAGAAATATTTCTAATATCATATAATAGCCTACAAATGTATTCTGTAACCCTAAAAATTTACTGTGAAATTTGTTTGTTATTCAGTCTATTTCTGAGACACATTAAGACATTGAGACACGTTCAAAATACAGCGTCTCTGAAATGTTAGGCTGTAAATGTTCTTTGTATTTGTATCGATAAAATATTCTATTTTTTGCGCATAACACTTCTTGTTTTACATAATGCTGTAATGGGGCGTGACGTGGGAGGTGGGAGGAGCCAAACGCAGCAAGGGGAATCTTTAAGCCCTTAGGCCACTAAGGCGGGATACCCGCAGATAAGGAAGGAGACAAGACAAGGAAACACAAACACCACTAGAGACGCTACTAACCGGCTAACTGTCAAACGCTAAGTAGAGCGCAAGGACAGGGATCAGAACAGCCAGAATCAATACGCGCCCTGTCTCGGTAACGAGACAAAATAAGAACGGGCGAGTAGCGTACAAACAAACATAACACAACAAACAAACACCGCAAAATAATACGATGGTAAGAGAGGGGGCGACAGGAACAGATCCAACGTTCCCAGGCTACTCTCAAACTCGCGGTCAAACACAACCGTGTCCACAGCATCGCCCAAGCTTCCCTAATGGAAGACATGCACCTAAAAAACGAACCAGAACAGTAGTTCCGTACAAAATCGTCAAAACTCCATGCAAGGAGAAAGGCACCGAAAGGAACGAACAGGACAGGCAGTACCGGAAATTTACCGGCTAGACCAAAGCGAGATTTATTGAAAATAAACACCCTGCCTCTCTATGATGAGGAATATAATGAGGCGCACAGGAACAGAGATTTAACGTTCCATGGCGGGATAAATAGGCTCGCAGTCCAATGCAGAACACAAAGAGGGTAAACACCCGATCTCCCAGGAGAGAGAAACATTTTACAGGTGAGCCGAACGGAGCACCGTCGTCCCATAACTTTACTATGCACAGACTAACGCAAGCTAAAATGGAACAACCGCCCTAGCCTCTCAATAAACGAATAAATTAAACGAGGCGAAAATGGAACCGAGATTTAACGTTCCATGGCTAGTTTAATAAGTAGCAGTCAAATGCAGAAAGCAAAGCGGTAAACACCCGATCTCCCAGGAAGGAGAAACATTTTACAGGTGAGCCGAACGGAGCACCGTCGTCCCATAACTACTATCCAAAAGACTCACGCAAATTTAGATTGGAACAACCGCCCTAGCCTCTCAGTAAAGGAATAAATGAAAACGAGGCGAAATGGAACAGAGCTAACGTTCCGAGGCTATTATTAAAAACACGCAGTCAGACATAAACACGTCCACAGCATCGCCCAAGCTCCACACAAGGAGACAACACACCCGGAGAACGAAACAGAACAACAGTTCACAACAATCGTCTCGCAGGCAAAAAGGCGAACAGGACTGCTGTAACAAAGACCTACGCAAATAGCACGACAGCCTCAATATAAATAAAAACCCTGAGTCACAACAAAGGGGAACGAAGTCCACGAGAAGGAGACAACAGGGAATAAACGTACCACGGCTACTTACTGGCTCACAACAAAAAGGGAACCTAGTCCACGAGAAGGAGAACAGCAGGGAATAAACGTACCAAAGCTAGGCTACTCACTGGCTCACAGTAATCCGGAAATGAGTGGAAGTTAAAACGCCAGGACTCTCAATAAGAGAACCAATCACTAGGCGAACAAATGGACCAGAGAAACTGCTACTCTATATTTCTACGAGCTCAAACTAAGTAGAAGCGAAAACGCAGGAATCCCCTATGGGAAGACATGTGCCGAAGGGCGACTGAACTAAATTTCCCAACAGAATCGCCCAAATCTCCATACACGGAGATTAAGCACAACTGCGCGAAATAGAGCAGAGATATACGGTCCTATGGCAAGCCGTTTTAGCTTTTATTCGACTTCCATAGCTAGCTACCTTATTAGTCCTAGCTAGTTGGCCATTTGTCCTAGCTAGCTGGCCATATGTCCCAGCTAGCTACCACTATTGCCCTAGCTAGCTGCCATTTGGGCCAACTAGCTGGCCATATGACCTAGCTAGCTGTGCCAAAACGCCACCTAGCTGTGCTCTGAGCACAGCTAGCTGACTTTTTGGCCAACTAGGTGGCACAAAAGTGCAGCTAGTTAACTAGTTAGGTCGTAAGCACGGACAAAGTGCAGCTAGTTAACTAGCTACCATAAAGTGGTGCTTACTAGTTAACTAGCTAGGTTTTATTAAGGCACACTAGTTAGCTAGTTCAGTTGTAAGAACAGGTTTACAACCTAACTAGCTTACTAGTTGAGGGCAAAAGTCTTTGAAAACCTATGGCATAAATGCCACCTAGTTAACTAGCTGCGTTTTAAAAAGGGCGTGCGAGCTAACTAGTTAACTAGTAAGCCTTAATGTCAGCCACCTAGTTAACTAGGTGCCATTTGTGCCACGTAGCTAGTTAACTAGCTAGATGTCATTTCTTATTTTTAGCTTGTTAACTAGGTGGCCGTTTTGCACAGCTAGGTGGCTTTTTGCACAGCTAGCTAGGTCGCATGGCCACCTAGCTGTGGCATGCGACCTAGCTAGGTGGCCATTTGACCTAACTAGTTGGCTTTTTGGCCAGCTAGCTGTGGCCTGCGACCTAACTAGTTGACCATACGACCTAGCTAGCTGCTCCAAAAAGCCAGCTAGCTGTCCATAAATGCCAGCTAGCTAACTACTTAAAATCAATGGGGCAGCTAGTTAACTAGCTGGCTTTTTGGCACAGCTAGCTGTGACAAATGGCCACCTAGTTGTGGTAAAAGGCCAACTAGGTGCACCAAAAAGGTAGCTAGTTGAATAAGAAGTGACATCTAGCTAGTTAACTAGCTACATGGCAAAAGGGGCAGCTAGTTAACTAGCTGCCATGGTCGTAAGGCCAGCTAGCGAGCTAGCTAGGTCGCAAACCTCTTTTTAAAACGTAGCTAGCTAACTAGGTGGCCTTTAATGGTCAGCTAGCTACATATAGCTGCACGCCGTTTTAACATTTATTCGACTTCCGTAGCTAGCTACGTTTTAGCCCTAGCTAGCTGCCCATTTGTCCTACTAGCTAGCCATATGTCCCAGCTAGTTGCGTTAAAACGCCAGCTAGTTCACTAGCTAATGAACAAAGTGCAGCTAGTTTACTAGCTACAGGGAAATTAAGGGCAGCTAGTTCACTAGCTGACACTGTGTTGAGGCCAACTAGTAAACTAGCTACGTTTTAAAAAGACATTTGCGACCTAGCTCGCTAGCTAGGTGGCTGGCTCTTAAGGCCAGCTATTAACTAGCTGCACATATGCCACCCGCGCCGCGCCGTTTTAACATTTATTCGACTTTCATTTAATATGCAATGGAGGCGGGCAATGGGCGTCCCCTTATGAGTTGACTGAACGTGTTAAAGGCAGAGGCACAGAGTTATGTAGCTAGGCTAACTGAAAAATATTACGTTTTTTAGGAGACTACCTTGATTCTCAGAGGCAACGTTAACTTAATCATGCATCGTTATGTATGTTATGACAACAAAACCTTTTGGCCTCGTACTGGGGTTTTAGTTTCGGAAACGTTTACGTTTTGAGGTTTTCGCTACCTTGACCTGCTCGTACACATTATACTCGAAGGCATTCTGTGGTTTTAGAATGTTCCGCGCAGCACGTTTCCTTGACAATGGACTTGATCTTTTGTGTCCCTTGGTATCCGTATCGACAAAATAAACAACGTGGTTCATTTACCGCTTTCCAAGTGTTGTAGGCGTCTCCTCCTCCTTCCTAATTGAACCATGATCGGCAGCCGTAATATAGAGATAAAATAATATATACGCACAAATGTTAGTAACCATAAATAGGCTATTGGACATTCTGAACAATGATTTTTTTTCTGCATAGTCCTGAAATTTTTATGTGAGATCAAAATAGGAACACGAGATATAAGAGCAGAATCTGACGTTTTTATTTGAGTATTCCTGTGGTTTTGTACCAACTTTTGTTCAGCCTTAACGTGTGTGTAAAAATGGCATATTTGTTGTCGATCTGTACAATATATGAGCTCCACCCTCAAATACGCCTACAGAAAACCCAACAATGCACATTTTTTTTGTCTTCTTTTTCTCTCGTGGGCGGGTGGACCAGGCTTGTGATTGGGTGGGCCTGTACAATATTGATAACGTTAAACTAATAAATGCAATCGACAATAAAGTTGCCAATTCTCATTCTTCACTGCTTCTGTAATCCTTCTGCCTTGAGATAAAAATTTTTTACCTCTAACTGTAAGCTCTGTTGACTGAAACGAAAGCTTTGTAGTAGGCCTAACAAATAATAATAATAAAAATACAAATATAGGTAGCCTAACTTAATGTTTTGTTCAATAACTTATTGGTTTGGAATTATACCATATTCTATATACAAAGGTAAAGATTCAACTTGAGTGGTTTGCTTTTGCAGGTTTAATGTGGTTTAAGAGTAAAATCCTAATTCTTCTGTTGTCCAAAAAAGTGTCCTCTCCAGAACATTTGGCATGAGCATAATTGAATATTACCTTTTCCGGATTGGAAGTAATGACCTGCTGTCTGTCATTGTGTTGTGAAATGGTAAAATTGATTTCCCCTATTTCCAGATGGGACATGGTATAGGCAGACTTCTGCATGTCACATTCCAGCAGAGGGGACCACATACCAACAACACAATGCCATTAACAATTAAACAATATTAAGCAACACAACCTGGCTACAGTGCTGTCCATCCATCTTACAAATTGTTGTAAGATTAACGATTAAGATTAAAAATCTAACACCGTTATTATGGCCATGAGTTCAATAGATGTGGGTGGTCAATATGGTGACATTCTCAAAAGGCAAATAAACTGTAGGACTATTCCCCTTCACCACCATTCAACCCACCATGACACTGGGTTATTTCTGTCATTTTGGATGTTTATTGTCAAATCAGAAAAATATGAACAATGATTGATGACAGGTAAACGGAAGATGATATGTTGATACAGGAATACATCTTTTGCAAATACAATTCTATTTATCCATACCATTACCAAAACTGGCTAGGAACATGGCATCTTTCTTGACATTGGTCCCTCTCCCAGTATCGCAATGTCGCTATATGTACTAAATACCTTTATTCATTAATGCAAACCAAATTCATATTGTTAAAGACCTTGGATGGCATTCCATTTAGTAAGTTCATTGTCAGGGTCCAAAGGGACCACCTGCTGTCGTGTAATGTAAATAAATCATGAAAACTGAAATTATGAGTAGCCAAATTGTGCATGCTATGTAATGTTTTAGTGTGGAAAAAAATCCCAAATGACTGGTTAAATAAAGGATATACAGTGAACATATTTTTTTGTTTGTTTTGGCTGATACAATGACTGTGAGGCTATTAAGTGCAGACTGTCAGCTTTAATTTGAGGGCAGTTTCACCCATACTGGAACTGAGATCCCCTATTGAGCTCCCCTATTGTATATATCCCCATACACAACAGGCCAAAGTAATGATCCTAACATCCACATTGTCTAATTTTCTAATGACACTGCAACACTGGGATTAATAAAGACTAACTCTAACACCTGGACTTCTTTATAGGGGTCTTTTTTAACAGTGTGAGGATAAGTTTCTGATATGCAAAATGCCAGACAAATGATGGAAATTATCTTCATCCCTAAATTTACATTACATTACAATTATTTGGCCGACAATTTTATCCTAAGCGACGTACAATAAATACAATAGGAAGTCACTGCTGTGGTGTGAAAAATCCAAAGGACTCTTGTATAAATTATCAGAAAAAATTGGAATTATAGCTAAAACTGCTTTATTCAGCATAGCAGTAAGGCTAGGAAGAGCCGCTTATCCTTGATGGCATGGGGAATGGTCTTCCCAAGAAATAATGTGAGAATACCAGCTGTCCCCTCTCAAAAGTGGTGGAAACCAGGACATTCCCATGCCGTGTCACTGAACATTCCTAGGACCTTTTCTGAACAGGCAGATAAGTCAGATGAGCCCCAGTGTTCTTGGAGTGAAATGTTTTTTGTGAAAGAAGTTGAAATTAATCCTTGATGATTTGGATTCCTAGATGAGAGCAAGATATTGTATGTCAATTGAATGATATATCCTTATAGGTTATCAATTGTTAGTGGTGTATGAGATGCATTCACAATAACATTATACAGCTCAGATACAATACCTTTGGATTTATGTGTGAGATCAAATAATTTGTGAAAAGGATGAATGTTCAATTTTTGCTTCCATGTTACAACATACACCTGCAGTCTGAGAACCGGTGTGTATGCAGGTTTTTTCTGCCACCATTTACCCTGGCTCAATGAGTTAATTAGTCATATACACAAACACCAATTCACTCAACACTACAATACAAGCATTCAGGCACAATAACATTCATCAACTGCTGTTCATATCAAGGAAAGTAGCAAAAATTTCTAAAATTGGCTAAATAAATAATTAAGAGCATAAGTCGGTCTGAAATACAGAAAGAGGTTTGGCCCCCTTTCCCATTCCTGCCTGCATGGATGAGTGTAGTTGCAAATGAAGGAAAAAGGAGAAACCAGCGAGATTGAAGGATTATGGAATAGCCTGGAATGTGTGCTCCCACCTCATCAAATGAATCAGAAAGTATATGAATGCCTTCTGTTGTACTAAGTAGGGGAAGGAAACTGGATGGCCTTGAAGGTCATGATCATGAAATATAGCCCAATGAGTGTGAAAGATTGTCTTCAATGAGAAGGTCATATTAACACTATCCAGGTGGCCCTTAGTGGTAGTCGTCAATGTCCCAATTATAATATTCACATTTCTATGAAATTATAAATGACAACTTTAATTGTTTCCAACCTTCATCTTTTGCCACAGTCACAGACAATGAAATGCACAATGCACCGTTTCTACAAAAAAATCATGTCATGCCGACATTTCCACAGGGACCTATCGCAATTTCGGCTGCAATACGTTGCTGTTATGTAAAAACACACAAGATTTTTTTATGTAGCCTATATAAAATATTAGGCTACATATTTGTATGTGCATTAGGCTATGTGATCTCTATGGGGGACCATACAGATAACATCAACATTTGGGAGGGCGAGACCTCCTGAGTTGTTTAGGCTACCATATGTTGACAACACATATGTAAATAATAACAAAAATATATGTTTGTACAATATATAAGAAAAAAATGCCAAAGAGTGATAGTTTACAGTTTGGTTTCACCACAGGCATTCGCACAGAAAAATATCTGGGATGCCATCTCCTGGCGAAAAATTGTATTTTCCGTGCATTGATGAAAACCTCTGTCAAATTTTGAGCTCAGAATAATTGGTTTTTATTCATATAGCATAGGCCTAGGCTACATAACGATGCATATTCGAATTTCTAATAAATAGTCATGGTGTAGGCTAGCTAGCCGTTCAGACCAAAGATTCGCGAAGGTGGCGAGTTTTATAACAGAATTGTACATGAGTGCTATAGTTACATTTTTCTAGGCAATCAATTTGTATTTTGTCTCCGGTGACGGTGACACCAGCTATTCTAGGTGCGCATAGCCTATTGTTCAGGGAAAAGAAACGGTAAATCCAGGTGCTTTGGTTCAGTCAACAGAACTGTTTACGGAAGCCTTGCTTTTATTAGCAATATTGCTGCTACAGCAAGCATCTCGCTAACGTTACTACTTTCCTAGATATTTTCCAGGTGAATATTGCAACCAACCTAGAACCAATAAATTGACCGATTAGGTTTTCTTTGGTTGTCAAATCAGCTTGGTTAGGCTATCTCCATTAAATTCAATCGGCAGAATGCTTTGTTGCGCTGATCAAGCATACTTCCAGTGCTTCACTGCCTGGCCCCTCCCACCCACTCCAGTTCCTATATACGCTAGGCCACGCCCAATGCCCGCCTCCCAACAAATATTTGAATATTAATTCTAGCTAGTTAGGTCGCATGCGTTTTAAAAGTGCAGCTAGTTAACTAGTTGGCCATAACGGGCCACCTAGCTAGCTAGCTAGTTACATTTTCAAAAGTGGTTTGTGACCTAGCTAGCTTACTAGCTGGCCTTAAGACCATGTCAGCTAGTTAACTAGCTGCCCCTTTTGCCATGCAGCTAGTTAACTAGCTAGATGTCTCTTCTTATTCAACTAGCTACCTTTTTGGTGCACCTAGATGGCCTTTTACCACAACTAGGTGGCCATTTGTCACAGCTAGCTGTGCCAAAAAGCCAGCTAGTTAACTAGCTGCCCCATTGATTTCAGCTAGTTAGCTAGCTGGCTTTTATGGACAGCTAGCTGGCTTTTTGGCACAGCTAGCTAGGTCGTATGGCCAACTAGTTAGGTCGCAGGCCACAGCTAGCTGGCCAAAAAGCCAACTAGTTAGGTCAAATGGCCACCTAGCTAGGTCGCATGCCACAGCTAGGTGGCCATGCGACCTAGCTAGCTGTGCAAAAAACCACCTAGCTGTGCAAAATGGCCACCTAGTTAACAAGCTAAAAATAAGAAATGACATCTAGCTAGTTAACTATCTATGTGGCACAAATGGCGGTCTAGGGAACTAGGTGGCTGACATTAAGGCTTACTAGTTAACTAGTTAGCTCGCAAGCCCTTTTTAAAAACGCAGCTAGTTAACTAGGTGGCATTTATGCCATAGGTTTTCAAAGACTTTTGCCCTCAACTAGTAAGCTAGTTAGGTTGTAAACATGTTCTTACAACTGAACTAGCTAACTAGTGTGCCTTAATAAAACCTAGCTAGTTAACTAGTAAGCACCACTTTATGGTAGCTAGTTCACTAGCTGCACTTTGTTTGTGCTTACGACCTAACTAGTTAACTAGCTGCACTTTTGTGCCACCTAGTTGGCCAAAACGGCACCTAGCTGTGCTCTGAGCACAGCTAGCTGGCTTTTTGGCGCAGCTAGCTAGGTCATATGGCCAGCTAGTTGGCCAAAATGGCAGCTAGCTAGGGAAATTGTGGCAGCTAGCTGGGACACATGGCCAGCTAGCTAGGACAAATGGCCAACTAGCTAGGACTAATAAGGTAGCTAGCTACGGAAGTCGAATAAATGTTAAAACGGCGTGCCACAATGCGCAGCTAGTTAACTAGCTGGCCATAAGAGCAGGCCATCTAGCTAGCGAGCTAGGTCGCAAATGTCTTTTTAAACGTAGCTAGTTAACTAGTTGGCCTTAACACAGTGTCAGCTAGTAAACTAGCTGCCCTTATTTTAGTGTATCTAGTTAACTAGCTGCACTTTGTTCATTAGCTAGTGAACTAGCTGGTGTTTTAACACAACTAGCTGGGACATATGGCTAGCTAGGTAGGACAAATGGGCAGCTAGTTAGGGCTAAAAAGGTAGCTAGCTGCGGAAGTCGAATAAAAGCTAAAACGGCTTGCCATACGGTCCAAAACTTACTACGAGATAACCAACCACTAAGCCAGTAGGAAATAAGCCCTGCCTCAACAACGAGACGTTTAAAATGGGCGAGTAGCCAAAACGGTACGAGAACACACAACCAACAATACACCACAGTACAAAACAATAAACAATCATCAATGTAGAAGCCCCGAACGAGGGGAACGGGAGGCTTATAAATCTCTCCGGTAACTACACGCAGGTGTAAATGCTTACAGAAACTCCGCCGACTCAGCAGGGCGGAGCAAGCATTTACCAAAAGGGCAGCGCCCTCGCGTGGCCACCGAGGAAAACGACCGCATGGGGAAACAGGGTAGAAAACCATGACAAATGCCCGTGTAAACGCATTTAGCGGTCAATATTATGCGCAGCCTGTCGACGAGCCCATCTTTTCTTAGAAATATATATTCTGCAAGACTAATATTTTACTGTTAATTTTGTTGTATAACTGCCATGTTATATTGGCTTTGAAAAATTCACTGACTGATTTCTTTGAAACATTAATAGGCTAGACTATTGCCTGTCAACCATTTGGTGCAAATTAGGCTACGCGATCAGTAGTCGAATAAAAAACGTCACTCAGACTATTTGTGAGTCACGTTAAGGTCGGTGAAAATAAAACTCCCCTGGAATGTTAGGCTGGAAACGTTGTTTGTATCTGTATCCAATGCTATCCATCAAACATTCTATGCTTGCGCCTTCTTGTTTTAGGGCTAATGCTCGTATAAAAAAACGTATTTGCGCAGCCTGTCAATTAGTCTAATATCTTAAAATGTATCTTTTCTAGACTCTTCTCTTGCCGCGCCTACCCTCTCTCTCCTGCCTCCATCCAGCGAGGAGCTGAAGACACAAAAAGCCACGCTGGTGTGCCTGGCGCAGATGTCTGTGTGGTTCGCTGACGTCACCTGGACATCGGACGGGAGCCGAGTTGTTGACGGGGTTTATAGCAGCGCCGCCGAAAAGAAATCCGACAAAACCTTCGGTCTGAGCAGCTTCTTAACCATCAAGCCCTCCGAATGGATTAGCGACCGCGTCTTTACCTGTAAAGTATCTGTCGGGTCTAAAACCTCAGAGAAAAGTATCAAAAAGTCTGATTGTAGCGAGTAAACTGATGTGGCTATTGTGTGACGCGATTTTATTTAAATTTAAATTTGACCAGCGTGCTTTTCCATTTGTAATAGTCTAGCAACCCATTAGCTACCTGGCAATACCAATACATTTCAGTAGCAGGCTTTCAAGTTTAACATTATTTTATTAATTTAATCCTAGAAAGTGTGTTTTGTGATCTTTGAGCTTGGATTGTGTGTAGAGATTCAATAAAGACCGTTGCATGTTTAAAAATATGGCATTTTATTCATGTGCATTTGTTTTTAAGTGGCAGACAGATTACAAAATAAAATCAAGCCTGTGCTGTCGTGAAAAGGATGACTTAATTCATCTTTGTACAGCCCTGCTACTGAAACCGAGACACACCTGCAGGATTATTTATAGCGCCATGCAAATGAGAGTGATTTTAGCTCCTTTCACAACTTAGAAGGACAGCCCCCTGTCTTCTTATACTGTAGACCTGCAGGTGTGAGGAGGGATGCACCAGAACACACATAATGTTACTGTAATATTGCTGCAACATTGCCATATATTTCTACAAAAACCTAACGATACTGCTGTGTGTTACAGACTGGTATGGATGGGAAAGGGTGAGCAGCATAGGCAGCCGTCTCACAATATTTCTCTCACAATATTTCATCTCACAATATTTCTCGCAACAACATTATCACACAACTGCAGCCAAAGGAAAATAATGTGAATGATTTCTGCTGACGTAGCTGCAGGTATGAAGAGGAGGTGCCAGTATGAATATAATGTTCTGATGACATTTGTGTAATGTTACAGCAACATTTCACATTGCTGGACATCAACAGAGACGTAACAATGTCTGGTAATAGATCTGCAGGTGTGGGGAGGGCTCCTAGTCATTACATTTACATTACTCATCACACTGTGACTGTGTGACAGTAACATTATGAGGGTTGTGTGTGAGTGGGGTTGGGGTGGAGTCGCAGGTGTAGCACTGTAGCGCTCCTTCACAGTTTCTCCTGTGTAACTCCAGCTGTAGGAGTTGAGAGAGCAGAGTCACTGGAACAGGGTTCAAAAATACAGGAAGCTGTTCCCATCACATCTGGGGATTAACAGTCACTGGAGGGACAGTGGATTCCACAGTCACACATCCTTTATATATATCATCTCATTGTGTTTGCTGGTGTGTTGCGTCTTTTGTCCTTGTGTGTGAATGGGGTTATTGGGGTCACGCCTGCCTGCTGTTTCTATACTATATGCTGTACACTTCATTACTGGATATTTTACTGACAAAATTTTTTTTATTTAAGTAAACTTGCTGAAGGGTACAATTACAGTGCCATCCCTAGAAATCAAATGGACAACTTTGGATTTACAAGCCTATTTCCCAACCCAATATGCTACACTATCAATTCAGTACATAATCTCTGTCTCCTTACAATTTTATAGCTCATGTCTTATATGCCTACTAATGTTTAAATCTGGACATGAACACATATTATATAATAACTAAGGGAAAGAGCTGATCAATGTCCGTATAAATCATATGAATATACACACAATTTTTTTTATTAGCAGATGTTCAATCAGGAAAAAAAAAAGATTTAGTACCTGTGTCATGAACTGGTAAAGTAAAGGCCTAGCAGGACATAACATGTACCTCAATGCAGGATCACCCGTCACACAAAGTAGTAAAATAAAAAAATAAATGGATTGACATTAAATTGGAGCCTGACTACATTCTAACCACTTAAAAAACTTTAACTTTTCAACTAAATTTATCGTGTTTTTCACCTGAACCCGAGACGGCGTTTCACCGACTTTTCAACACAAAAACGTTCAAATTTGTTCTGCTCACGTTTTAATGAATGAAGCCCAATGTCTACTGTATATTTCATCTGATGTGAGGTTCGGACATAGGCTTCCACATGTTCACACATTCCTATTGATCAAATAAAATTTGAGTGAGATGTGCAAGATGCCTAATCTCCAATTTGACTTCTTTTATGAAGTCTGATGAGAGCAGCTAATTGGCTGAATCCTTCTTATTTGAAATCTGAATCATGACAAAGCTCCTCTTCATGCCATACAAGACCCCCTCACTACATGACCTCTCCATCACCGTTGACGTGGTGGCTGCCTCATGCTCTGCAAGGAACCTGGGGGTGGTCCTGGATGACCAGCTGGACTTCAAAGAACACATCCGGGCAACGGCACGGTCCTGCAGGTTCCTCCTGTACAATATCAGGAGGATTCAACCTTACCTGACCACCTACTCCACCCAGCTTCTTGTCCAGACTATGGTCACCTCATGCCTGGACTACTGCAACTCCCTGCTCGCAATCCTACCAGCCTACGCCATTCTGCCTCATCAACTGATCCAGAATGCAGCTGCCCGGCTTGTGTTCAACCTCCCGACATTTTCACGTCACCACCCTGCTGAGGTCACTCCACTGGCTGCCAGTTGCAGCCAGGATCAGGTTCAAAGTTCTGACTATGGCCTACACTGCAGCCAATAGGACAGGCCCCTTCTTCCTGCAGGACTTTATCCAGCACTATGTTCCTGCTCGACCACTTCGCTCTGCTATAGCAGGGCGACTCGCACTTCCCCCCCTCCCCCTCGGCTCCCGCTTGTCCGAACTGTGGAGCTTTTCCACCCTAGCTCCCCAGTGCTGGAACAAACTCCCCATTCCCCTACGTTCTACTCCAACACTGCCTGCGTTCCGTCGTGGCCTGAAAACACACCTCTTCAGACTCCACCTCGACTGATATACTAATCTAGGACCTTTTCTCATAGTACTTGTTCCCTGTGTTTTTTTTCTAACTGTTTGATGTTATAGTTTAGAAAGGTATTTAGAATAGAATTATAGTATAGCTGATTTACCCACAGCTTACTGTGAACTACAGTCAATGTTCATTGCTAGGGATAGCTGCTATGTTAAGGATGTGCTTTGTCTTATCTGTTCTGTAGTTGCTTCGATGACCTTCTGTATGCACTTATTGTATATAGCTTTGGATAAAAGCATCTGCTAAATGGATGTAATATAATGTAATGTAATGAAACTAAGATTGGGTGACTGCAGAAGCTCCTCCGTCTCATCACCCTTATAGCTGGGTCCTGCAGCCTCTCCTCTCCTCACACTCCAACCTGCTCATCTCTCAGCTGGACAGAAAGGGCTGCACTCTGCACTCTCATAACTGTGCTCTCACATAAGAAAAACCTAATGATGCAAAAAAACAAGCTACAATACCACATTGATTTAACTTTCTGTATTGTTTAATTGCATTATTATTACATTTTGAAATGTGATTTTTATTTTGTCACAAAAACATCTTATTTTCCTGGTGTGAGTGGAGTGACAGTTCTGACACAGAAGCCTCCTGTTCTGACAGTGACTAAAGGAGAAACGGCCACTATGGACTGTAACCTCGGGACTGTGACTAATAAACCTACTTTAGTCCAGTCCACTATGTCCAAATATATGAGTTCGTAAAATTTTTTGGGGGATTTGGAAAGCTATACATTTTTGGAAACTTCATAGACTAACAAATCAGAAAATGCATGATTCCATTTTCCCAGAATGCAATATGGTGTCCATCTTGGATTTTTAAAAATGGCGACCTTCAAACACTAGTTTTTCAATATCTTGACTTCTAGATTACCTAGGATCATGATTCCACTGGCTAAATCTACATTTTGGGGGGCAAGAAATCCAATGGTGCTAATTAGAAATCAGTAGAAACATCTCTTCTACCTGGCTTGTGTGTATGCAGCATGTCCAAGCTAACGCTAGTTAGCAAATGTAGCTGTGTTTCCAGATGTGTCAACTGCAAAGTCCCTGGACTATTTTTGTTGTGTTCATTTGTGTGTCTGGGGTTGGGTATTATGATTTATGTAGATGGGTTAGAGATTTTGCTGGCAGGCAACAGAGCAAGTAGAAGCAGCCTGTTCTGAGGAGGACAAATCTGCAAAGGCTGAATCTGCCAAGCAAGCCAACGCTACCCTCCTCGAAGCCTTGGCTACTGCTGAGGTGGTGAAAGCATTCAACGAGTGGGAAGCACAGAAAGCCCAAAACGCCATGTTCAGATCCATCATGAACTACCTGCATCGAGTGGAGACAGTCCTGTTCTTTGTGGCTGCATCTCGGAATGCTGATCTGGCACTCCATCTGGAAGCTGCAGAAGCACTCAGCAAGCTGTTCTTTGCTTTTGACCGGATGAAATACAAGCGACTCTGGCCCAGATACATTGCTGATATGCATGACCTCAGAACCAATCATCCTGAGACCTGGAAGGAACTCGAAGCAGGTAATCTGTCAGTCACCAGAAATGACATTCCATTTGTGTCCATAGGTGCAGACCACGCATGCGAACATCTCAACAAGCAGATGAAGGTCCACTCTGGACTGATTGGAATCTCCAACAATGCCAACGCTAGACAGAGATTCTTCATGGCTACACCCGAACTGTCATGCCTGTCAAGAGAGTTCAAGAGTCAGTTTGGCATTGGAACAGCTGGCAAGAACACATAACATCCTGGACTAGGATCCTCTGACATCAGAAGAGATCATGAGGCAATTGACAAAATGAAGGCTGCCATACTGAGTCATGGAAACCCAGTTACCGCTGAGGGTGACAAGTTGTACAACATGATCACCCATGCCTATGTCCCACAGGAGTATGTCCCACAGATCTTGAACATCAATGAAACTGGGCAGAAACTGTACGAAGATTATGTGTCAGAGAGAATCAATGGAGAAATCAGCATCTGGGCACCAGTCAAGAAGGAAAACAACAAAATGTTCATGTCTGGCAACAAGAGGTCCACTGTGAAAATCCGAGATAAAACTGTAGATCTGAAGGAGACCAAAGATCTGTATGGCAGACTGCTGATCCTTGCCCGGTCTAACAGACAGATTGACCAGAAACAGGCTGTTGGCAACTATGAGTTCACACAGACACCAAGAGCACTCTTTGCCCCCAATGGGGATATACTGCCATGCACTGACAAGTCAAAGTTGATCCACCTCCTAGAAAAGCTGGCAAAGAAAGACCCAGCAGATCAGAACCAACCACAAGCTGGAGGTGTAAAGTTGGCAAAGGAAGTCACAGCAGATCAGGATCAACCACAAGCTGCAGGTGAAGCTCCAATGGCCACTGAAACTTTGGGATCCAGTCAAGATGGTCATCCTAGTCGCAAAATTGCACTAGTGGATGGCATGGTTGTTGTCCAAAAGCTGACAAAAAAGCCAGCAACAGTAGTCACAGTCAAAGATTTAAGTGAATGGTTCTACGGCAGACTGATGTCTCTAACCAGAGACTATGATGAGGTGATTCTGGTGTTTGATACCTACAAGGTTGATTCTTTGAAGCATATCACAAGGGAGAAAAGAAGACAAGGAAAGGATCCAATCCAATACCAAATCAGAGATGATACAAACATCAAGAACATTCCAATGAGCCGCTTACTTTCTCATGACCAAACAAAGGCTGATCTGACAGAGTATCTGGCATCAAAGACCATTGAATACAGCAAAGAGTCCCCCAAGCTTGTCATTGCTTCTGCTGCAGGACACACCGAGAGCAACAGTCAATTGCACTTTGAAGGCAACAACCATGAAGAAGCAGACACCTTGTTGATCCACCATGCAGTTCTGGCTTCACGTCGCAACCCCTCCGATGCACAGCTCATGTTCTTCTCCCCAGACACAGATGTACTGGTGCTGGTTGTAGCAAATTATGAAATCCTGCTGAAAAATACTTGGATTTCAATGACATCTGGGATTTTGGAAGTAAAACCAATATGGAAAGCTCTGGGTGCAGATCGAGCAAAGGCTTTGCCAGCATTTCATGCATTTACAGGAGCAGACAACACAGGGCGGTTTTCTAGAATAG
This sequence comes from Synaphobranchus kaupii, assembly GCA_029718625.1. Classification (NCBI taxonomy): domain Eukaryota; kingdom Metazoa; phylum Chordata; class Actinopteri; order Anguilliformes; family Synaphobranchidae; genus Synaphobranchus; species Synaphobranchus kaupii. The sequence goes on from CM056387.1 coordinate 5,059,681, forward strand.
GCAAAGCTACCTGGCTGAACATCTACCTCAAAGCAGATGATCGTGTCCTCAAGGCTCTGCAGATGCTTTCTCAAATCAGCAAAGTGACATTGTGTTAGGATCCTGTATCTTTGTTTATTCTTTATTATTTTTCCTGTTTTCTTTCCCTCGCGATTGTCAGTCCGCGTTCCATGTTTCTGAGATTCCACCCCCTGTCTTTGTCATTGCACTATTCGGGTGATTTTGGGAACATTCAGGTTTCTTCTGTATTTCGTATATCTCGTTTTCTTCCTTCTGACTTTATTTATATTTGTATATAATACTAATGTACTAATCATACTAACTGTTAGATTAGATTTAATACTAACCTGCTAACAAACTAACATGTGTATATAATACTAACCTACTAACATTAGGGTTCTAGAGTTCACTACTAACATTACTAATTCATCTTGAGTTTCTACCTGCAGCTGTCATTTCCCTCCTCGTTATCCTATCCCTGCATCGATCTGTGATTTCGCATTCTCTGCATATGTGTCCACTTTCGTGTTCTTCTAATCTGAGCTGTGCACTTGTTTACCTGCCAACTCCAGGCCGTTTGTTATCATTGTGTCTATGTGTATTCCAGTCCGTGTCTTACGTTTCCCCTGTCATTGTTTTATTGGTCCCTGTTAACCCTCACTGTTCTCACCTGTGAGCAATCTCCCCTCCCTGCTTCTACACACCTGATTCCCATTATGTCTGTCTTCCTCTGTGTATATATACCTTGTCATTTCAGTGTTCTTCGCGAGTTCCTTATGTTATTCTGCTTCTGTGTTTCTGCCTGAGTTGTTTTGTTTATTCTGTTTTCTAGTTTTTGTTTCCCAAGTCCTTTGCCTATTGTTGTTTTGTTTTGTATCCAGTCTGTTTTGTTTTCTTTGTGTTCCTTCTACGCCTCCCCGGTTTTTGACTCCTGCCTGTGTTCTCGCAACCCTGTCTTTGGATCCTGATTTTGTGCTTTTGCTGTGCCTTCCCGGTTTGACCCCTGCCTGTTCCTTGACTACTCTTTTGGACTGTTTTGTACCGTTGCCCTGTCTCCCTGGTTTTTGACCCAGCCTGTTTTACCACAGATTGCTGCCTTGCCCTGAATAAACTTCGGTTTTTTCATATTCCTGCCTGCGTTTGGGTCCTTCCCCCACCAGCACCTAGCACATTGGATCTGCTATCTACATTAGCCAGGTTTGTATGCAATGTATACTTACCGAAGGGGATCCAAATTGACAACATCCCTGAACTAAGGTGGCATCTTTTCTGCAAGCACATGGCAGAAAGTGAGAAGCTTCCACCCACACTTGGTGCTCTCAAGCAGCATGTCCTAAGAGCCCATATCCAGGCCAGAGTGTGGAGTCAGGCAGACATTGCCCAATAGGAATTCCTTGACCCACTACAGAATGACTACTACAAGGACAAGGATGGCCAACTGAAACCAATCACAACTGAGTTCCTCCCAGCACCAGAGGCCATCATTGAGATGGTCAGATGTCAATGCAAAGCAGACTGTTCTTCACACAGATGTTTGTGCAATTCAGTGGAGCTACCCTGCACGGAGCTATGTCAGTGTAGCGCTGACTGCCAGAATGATGAAGACTCAAGGGATATCACATTTGCTAGCGACAGTGATGATGATAGTGAGGACGATGGACATGATGCTTGTATGTAAACTTTGGGTGTGTGGCAGCCAAGGGCTTTCGCTCCACAAGATGGCTGCCAAAGAAACGGTCTATGCCCCAAAATGGATGCATCAGCAATCTGTCAGAGGACTGACTGAGAATAAAACTCCAGCCAGAAGAGCTGAGTGAGGACAGAGAGAGGAGAGACTGTCTGATTGTTGGACCTTTTTGTTAGAGATTATTGTATTTTGAGTTAAGGTTTTGATTAAAGGGCCATCCACCGGCCGAACGGGCAAGCTGTCTCCTGTCTTGAGTGTGCCGCTGCTGTTTTGGAGTGTTTGTGGTTTCCCCAGACCCCTGGGCTACCACAGGTGTCAAATTCTGAAATATTTTTTTCTGTTTTGGAAGATATAAATATAACGATGACCAGAATAGTACCTTATGATTAAGTAAAAATGCAAAATATGATTAAAAATGCAAGATAGCCACCCATACATGTGTCATTGACCATCTATATATATTTTTAATTAGCACCATTGGTTTTGTTGCCCCAAAAAATGTAGATTTGACCACTGAAATCTTGATTCTAGGTAATCTAGGAGGCAAGATATTGAGAAACTAGTGTTTGAAGGTCGCCATTTTTAAAGATCCAAGATGGACCCCATATTGCATTCTGGGAAAATGGAATCATGCATTTTCTGATTTATTATTCTATGAAGTTTTCAAAAATGTATAGTTTTCCAAATCCCCAAAAAATTAACGAAATTACACAAGGGACCTGACTACTTGGTGGTACAAACAGGTTCCAGGTGGAGTTGCAGAGTTTGTGCTGTATTTCCACCTCACTTTCAGTTCTCCCACGTGGAGCTGGACTCTCCTCCAGTCACGTCTCTGCTAAATGTCAGACTAATTCAGACTGTCAGTTAATAATTAAAAATGTAGTTGCAGAAGACTCAGCAGTGTATTACTGTAATACAGTGGATACCTCTGTGAATGAGTTTGTATCACAGTGATTCACACCATGACAAAAACCTCCAAGCTTCACTTCTGCTACAAAGCTGCTTCAGAAAGGAGAGAACTTCTCACTCAACTATGTCAGTAACAGCATTAGGCCAAGACCACAGGTGTCAGAACCCCATCCTGGAGGGCCACGGTGTCTGCTGCTTTTCAGTGTGTATCACCAGCAGTGATTCATGTCATTGACTGGTTAAATAATCTACACACCTCTTTCTCAAGGACTTAATTGGCTTCTAATGGAAGGCGACCACAAAATCCTGATACAGCTTTCTCTAACTCTGAACTGTGTGGCTGTACCCCAGTTTGCACCTCTTAGCATCGCCACCACATGCTGAATCAGCAACTCCTGAGCCTTTTAGAGCAAATGCTGCTCCTCCATCTTCAGAAAGAGATTGTAATTAGAGGAGAAGAGCAGGAATCCTACAGGATTCTGTCCCCTACCCCCTGACACCCCCACAGTAGGAGTCACACAGCGTCCATCTGCATTTACACATGTCTGTAATGTCTGTACTATACAGAGGTGGAAATCCAGGGGACATAAAGTAAAAGTCCCCCCCCCCCAGTATTTTGCTCCAATCACCTGGATTTGCTAATTAACATAATTCTTCAGCGAGGAGGTAGAATTAGTGAAATCATGGGTGGAAGAAACACATGGTAGGACTTTTACTTTATGTCCCCTGGATTTCCATCTCTGGTACTATAGACATCTGGAAAGCCTTACTTCGGAGACTCCACATCAAACAGCCAATGCAAAGCAGCACCCACTGCCATTCACAGGTTCATCTACAGAGTGAACAACTAATAATGTGAGCTGGTGCTCAAAGAGAAGAGTTCAGCACCTTCTTTCACAAATCAGTTCCACAGTAGTCATCACCTGTGGGTGGCAATGGCCCTCTTCCAAAAAAAAAAAAAGCCCAATTTTTGGAATTAGCGTTTGTAAATTTTTAATTTTAACTGAACAGAGCTGAATGAAATGCCTTGGATTATGTGAATCTTCGACATCCCTTTCCCTTATATATCCTGCCAAGTCTATGACATTTGTGTGTCTTGACCACATAGCCTAACTGTATAAGAATAGTTCTGTGATCTGGAACGAAAGAAAGTAATGTAATCTCCTACTAATCAGACATTCCCGTAAACCATAACTCCCTCCCCTGACGAGAATGAAAACAACTCTCCGATTAACATTACGTTTGCGCTGTAAAATATCAGTTTGTATATTAACTATGTATTTAATCTTTAATAAAATACAATAAACACCACCACCTGTTGCCAACTAATATTATGTCTATAATAGATGCATCATTCATCCAATATAGCTAGTGATCATGATTATGCAAAGAAACAAATGAACCATAAGATAAGCTAATTTAAACTATAGGGAGAGATGCATGCACTATACATGTGAACACACATAGGCCTAGGCCACACATAGACACTTTTACTGAATGTAATTAAATCTACTGTATATGCCACAGCACATTTACTGATGAAGTGCATGTTTCAAAAGCACTGTCACATAGAACTGGATGATTTTAATCTGCAGAAGCAACAAATACCGTCCCATGAATCTGGTACTCAATTGTCTCCCAGTCAAAAATGTTGCCTTTGGGAACATGGCGGGTGCCACACGATTGCAATGCCTTAATCTGACTTTCAAGCAGGACATAGTCCCACATGTTAACATCAGAAATTTCACCAACAAAACTCTGAGCAGCATCAAAACCCCCTACATAATGGTCTGGGTCCTGTCCAAGAATTATGGTACCGTTGGGTTGAATCATGTATCCCGGTTTGTAAGCCTTCCTAATGCTCCGCTTGCCTTTCACCCAGAAAGCAGACAGACCTGTGGTGGATTCCCATGTGATGCATATCTTGGTCTTAAATGTGCTTAGTGGTGGTATGTCAAAAAATGCGCCCTTTCCACCATTGTCGATGGAATAGCGCCCATCCGGCTCTTGCCAGACGTTGAACTCATCGTGGTCTCTGGTGCGGTAAGCAAAGAGGATGACCAGTCTGTTTTTCAGCTCCGTGGCCACTTTCATGCAAAGTGTAAAGGCTTTCAGCTCCATGGGCTTCTGTGGAGTCAGTGTAACGTAGCTGTTGTTCGTCTCATAGGGAAACACCAAGGCTTTCTCATACAGGCCTGCTACACAGGTAGAAACCATAGGGTTAACAATACATGGAAATATTAGGTTAAGTCCACCATTCCTATAAATATATTGTCTGGTTTTCTTTACAAGTCTATAGTCCAGAGGGGGAAAAATAGAATGTTAAAGTTTGTTATCAAACTCTTCCTAAATGTAAAAAACATCTCACTGGCTTTGTTTAAATACTTGTATTAACAGTCAGTACTTTAGGTTAATGTATGCTAATTACGTGAAAGAGCAGATGAATCAGGACTTGTGTGATATGTAATCGCGTTTATCATGAGTAGTAGGTTTTCTGCCACTAAAATAGAAAATATTTCCTATGCAATTCACACAAAATTTGTGAATTTTCAATCTACCAGTGTACTTTCCCACTAATAGAAACATTGTTAGTGAAGACTGTGACCAGGCTGTACCATCAGCAGCTGATATAGCGACACCACTGAGCAGGAGGGTAGCCACCAACACCCCCATTTCACGGCACGGAAACTGGAAAGACAGCGAGAGATCACACAGATAAATCCATGGCTTTACACAAGCAGTTTCTCATGTATGCAGTACAAAATATAACAGACTAAAGTTATTCAGACCAAAGTATTAAGTCATTCTGATTGTGAGAAATAAATGCTCATACATAAATGCTGAGTTCTACGGTGTCAACTTAAAATAGATAACAGTAATTTGGGCAACAACAAAAAAACTTCTTAAAAGTGCGTTATGTTTTCAGGGTGAGCTAAATTTAGATATAACAGCAACTGCAAACTTTCCAATTACACACATACACAGCATTCCAGTAGATTATAGGATTTAGTGAAAGCGCAGAAAGAATTTCCCCATACCATCTTGTGTTTGATTTCCCCAGCAGCTGAAAATGAAGAATGATTCTGCTTCTGATCCTGAAGCGATGTCTGACACCTCTTCTCTTCCCTCTGTGTCTAATAAATGATCCCGACTGCCCAATAAGCTGTTTTACATAAATGTTTTTTCTTTAGGGCATTGGCAGGACAAATTTTGCATTTTTGTTATTTGCGTAGCAGAGAAAGAGCCAGGTATTGTTTTTTGTACTATCTGCCACTGACATTTCAAATTATCACATGAAAGATGTTTCAGGAAATAATTAGAAAATTACACATGCTTAAATTTGGAATCAATTCCAATCATAAAAAGTGAGTATATTTTTCTTTACTGAAATGCAAAATGTCTCTATTGCATTTCTGTGATATTAACATTTCATATTGAGTAGAAAACTTGGGTATAAAATAAAAAAATATACAACCAAGTAAATTTTTATCTCAGATTTTTTGTGTGATTCTTTCCCATAGTTTTAATATTTATGGATAAAAGGCTAATCACTGGGAAGACACACAAAAGGTGAATCAGAAATAGTCAAAATTGACCCCAAACATAAAAGGCATCATAGAAGTCAAGATAATCTGAGGGTTAAATGGAAGGGCTTTCAGATCCATGTATAACAACTTTCAACAAGTGCTCAAATATGGTGACTGGTGAAATTAGCCACCATGTATCTTGGCAGTATGGTTCATCATGCGTGTAGGCTACGTTGTTGCAAAAACAACGTTGCACATAGTTATATTACTGTATGACTCATGGTAGCCATCCAGTAAAAGCGAACAGAGCTGAATGAAATGGCAGGCAGGTGTAGGTAAGTTATATATAAAGTGTGGCTACATAGCAAGCTACACCATGTTTTGGTTAAAGGGTAAATCTGCCTGAGGTTTTCATATTGTCACATTTTTATGTGTGAAGACCATAATGTGCACATCCTTTTTGCCACAAATAAATGTAAAAAAATTTAGTCACAGTGGTTTTCGAACATAAGTCTCCAAGCGTTAGAGCCTGTAACGTTAACCGCTAGGCCATGCCATAGCTATAATGGAATTGCAATGAGACAGACAACATAGAGCCAGCAGCCATACCACCATGCACTCTGCTCCTGCTGAATTTCTGAAGCTAGGCAGGTGTGGGCTTGGTTAGTACTTGGGTGGGAGACCTCCTGGGAAAACTAAGTTGCTGCTGGAAGTGGTGTTGGTGGACCAGTAGGGGCCAATCTTCCCTCTGGTCAAATAAATCCCAATGATGGGGACCCTACACTGTGCTGTAGGAGATGCTGTCTTCTGGATGAGATGTTAAACCGAGGTCCTGGCTCACTGTGGTCATTAAAGATTCCATGACACTTATTGTAAAGAGTAGGGGTTTCCCCGGTGTCCTGGCTAAATTCCCAACCTGGCCCCTTCAATCTGCCACCCAATCATCCCCCAGTTTAATTGGCTAAAATCATTCTCTCCCTCTCCTGATGTATGGTGAGCATTCTGGTGCAAACATGGCACCCAGGTGGGTGCTACACATTGGTGGTGGTAGAGGTGAGTTTCCCCCTCATCATTTTAAAGACCTTTGAGTCACCGGTTGGTGAGAAAGGCGCTATATAAATGCAAGGCATTATTCATTATTATTAGAGTGAAGTGGAATGTGGTACCGGACTATGTTGGCTTACTGACCTCTGCATAATTTTAATAGTTAACAGTTAATATTGTGAAATTTCATAGGCTTTGGGATAAAAAGACATTCCTTTATGTGAAAAGAACATTCTTACCATAATGCGCATTGTTTTTGTCGAAAATAAATGTTGTGAAACAGTGGGGCTCGAACCACCAACCTGCAACATGGTAGCCTAATGCTGTGACCGCCAAGCTATAGGCACTTTCACAGTTTGTATGGAAGGTAGGCAGCCTCTTAAACATGTAGGGCTGAGAGTCTGTGGTCATTGTGGTGATTTCTGTAGGAAACCCTGGAAAGTGGGAAACTCTCTGTGCTTTATAGGTGTTGGGCATGCCCGGCCAAGCCGTAACTTGGCGAATGGCATACCCGCCATCCCCATCTTACATGCCCCTGAAACGAAGCAAAGTTATTCAGACCAAAGTATGAAGTCATTCTAATTGTGTGAAATAAATGTTCATACACAAATGCTGAGTTCTAAGGTGTCAACTTATGTAAAAAATATATAACAGTAGTTATCTAGAGCTAAACTTAGATAGAACTTTCCAATTACACACATACACAGCATTCCAGTAGATTATAGTATTTAGTGAAAGTACAGAAAGAATTTCCCCATACCATCTTGTGTTTGATTTCCCCGACAGCCGAAAACGGAGAATGCCTGATACCTTCTCCCTCCCCTCTGTCTAAACCATGATAATCGCTGCCCAAGTTTATTTAGGGCACTGGCAGGACAAATGTTGCATGTTTTTATTTGCGTAGCAGAGAAATAGAAAGCCAGGTATCGTTTTCTTTCAGAGTCTGTAACATTAACCACCAGGGCATGTCATAGCTATATTGCAATTGCAGCGAGACGGACAATATTGAGTGAAGTGGAATGCGGTACCGGACCATGCCGGCTTACTGACTTCTGTCCTCTGCATAATTCTAACAGTTAATATTGTGATATTTTATGTGAAAATAACAATCCTAGCATAACATGCATTGTTTTTGTAGAAAATAAATGTTGTGAACTGGTGGGGCCTGAACCAGCGACCTGCTACATGGTAGCCCAGTGCCGTAACCACCAAGCTATAGGCGCTTTCCCAGTTGGGAAATTTCCATTTCCCAGTGTGGTAGGTAAACAGCCTCTTAATCATGTACAGATATTGTACTTTGAGATGAGGCAACTTTAATCAGACGTTGTCATTGGCAGATTAGATGCGGTTATCCAATGGGGAGAATTATTCTTTGAGGGCATGGATCATCAGCCCCGCTAAGCTGTTGGTGGATGGCATACCTGCCATCCCAATGATGTCAGCTGGTTATCTCGTAGGTATAAAAAGTGGCAATATTTCATATTGCCAATACACACAACCAGTTTGGCACAGAAGGGTAGTTCTATGAGGAAAAAATACACATCTGGTTCTGGTTGGAAATTCCAAGCATATTAATTTTAATAAATGCCATTGATGTGTGTGCTTGGAATTGTGGGTCCGATTGAGGCATGTGTGGCAGGAGCTTCAGGTAGGGAAAAAGGCCCTAGTAATGGGAACTTTCATTCCTTTTGGTAGGTCAGATCTTCCGTCTCCGTTCGTTCAAAAGATTCATTTGTTTGGCTCGTTCGTTCGTTCATTTCCGGTTTCTGGAAAGGCCGAAATGATGCTCAGTTCATCATTCTTTCGCTGTGTTTTGCTACTCCCAATGTCAGGTGTCGCCTCAGTTCAGCGTGTTAACAGGCCAAGGGCATAATCTCCAAGATTGCTTATTATGTAAACATTCAGTGGTGTGATCTATTTTTGCCGAAACATAATAAAAAATATATTGAGTGAAGGGATAAAGCCTTCTTTAATGCTTTAAAATATATTATTTGAAAATATATTTCAATGCTTCTAACAGATCTACATCAATATCTAAAAAGACACAATACACATGTGATTTGCATGAAAAGGCTGATGACTTCAATTACATATCTGACTTGTATTACAGAACAATCATCATGGATAAAGGGATTCAGCCCATAAAGGGATTCAGTGAAATACAGTGATAACAGTGATTCCACCTAAAAAAAAAAGGTAGCAGAAATGTATTATTACAGTTTTTGTACAAGGAGTACTAATTTGTACTAATGCTGGGATAACTAGCCACTGGCATCAGCACAAGTTATACAAATCATTATATATTTAGCTTCAGCTTTAGTAATTTAAACCTCACAAAGGCCTAAGCCTATCGACCGTCACACAAATGCTGGCCTAACAACTAGCCACTGGCCGTTGTGTCACTATAATCATTGCAGTCATCTTGTGCAATAAAAAGACAAGGAAGGATCGGCCACTGGAGAGGTAAGTCTCAGTGCATGGGGAGGAGGGCCAAAGGAATTAATCTGCGAACTGCTCAACATTAACAGGCCCACAGCATCTCTCCCCACAGGCTCAGCTCCTCAACTTAATACTTATTTGACAATGAGGTGAGCTAGCTAATCATACTATCAGTATGGGAGCACAAAGAGCACTTATATTGAAGTCATGCGTCTGGTTCAGGACTGTTTGCTAGCTTGCTAGTTAGTAAGCTAATTTTGTTGTGTCAAGCCAGTGGTTGGTGAGCTGATATGTTTGAAAGTGAAAACATTTTAGCCTATGACAATGTAGTCATAGAAGCATGAATGTAGATCCCTCAATCACATGCCATGGAGGCCTGACATTATGCCGGTTTTCATCCCATTTACTGATTTTTCCATAGAGTTCAATAGGAAAATGAGTCAGGAGAAACAATCCTTCAAGTGATCCATCCATATCTACTGCATATCTGGCAGCAGAGTGATGATTTGATGCTTGTTTGATACCTCAGACCCTTGATGATTTACAGCCATTTGGCCAACCATGGGCTCCATACTATTCCCGTGTAATTTACAGCTTAACTTAGTCTCACCCCCCAATTCCCATAGAGATCCATTCAAAAGCAGAGAGGTTATAGTATTGCTTGTAAGAGTAACTGAAAATAAGATATCAAGAGTGATATCTTTTGATATAATTTTATACCCAGTCATGATAGCATCAACTGTTTACCTGTGGAATGTTCCAAACAGGTGTTTTTTGAATTTCCGTCTTTTTTTGCCCCAGTCCCAACTATTTTGGAATGTGTTGCAGGCATAAAATTCAGAATAAGTGTATATTTACAAAAATCAATAAAGTTGATAAGGTAAAACATTAAATATCTTTTCTTTGTACTGTTTCCAATTAAATATATGTTAAATAGAATTTAGAAATCACTACCTTCTGCTTTTATGTGCATTCTACATACTGTCCAAACTTTTTTGGAATTGGGGTTTGTAGAAATCAATGTATATTTTTACATTTTAAAAGTGTGTGCTTTGTGACTTTTCATTTTCCCCAGTGACTGCACTTGGAAAGTAGTCCAATTTGGCCGTCAAACTGCGGACATGGCAGCAACACCGAGCGGAGGGGCTCTGCGAGTCCTGCACATACAACGTCTCTTCGAGAGAGGCCACGTTACTCGCTGGCAAGTTAGCCACTAATATAACAGTTCTACTGAAAAACATACCACAACCATTAGCTAGAGTCTCCATAAAAACGGGGGAAATATGGCCATTCATTTAGGAAAACACAGCCCTTCATTTATCGACATTGGTATCGTGAAAACATTAGCCAGCCTAGCCAGAAGTCTGTAGCTAACACTTTGGCTACTCATTTCTCACCCCGGTCTTCTAAGGGAAAAAAATGTTAATAAAATGCCCTTCCAGCTAGGACTTCCATGTCGGAAATCAGGGATCGGGAAATCAACCCCGACCTCCCGCCTAGGAAAAACTTGTTGTCAAATCATAATGGCAGCTCACACAGTGACCCACATTGTGATCAGTAAACAAACATTACTTTTAGACAATTTTAGCTTTTAAAACACTTCAACTTTCGTTTTTCAGTATGAAATGCTTTTTTATCTGCCAACATGCCGATACAGAATGATAAACATATAAAATTAAAAGTTAAACCATTATTGTTGTAGTTGTTAGCTGCTTTAGCTATGTTTGCTAGCAAAGCCAAAACTTTCCCAGTTGTGCAACTCGAAGGGAGGCCACTGAGTTGTAGTCATTTTTCCACTCTCTAACCGACAACACTCGAATCCTGTTTGATTTAGTTTGCCAAAACATCTTTAAGGAAAGAACGTTTCAATGTAACTTTCTGACATTATAATAAAATATCAATGATAGCTTGATCTACAATGTGTCCCTACTGGCTCCACCTACGTATGTAATGTACACGCCCACTTGAAGCCATTGTAGTCTTTCAAAAACGAGGAAGTGGTAGAGGTCATTTTGACGTATACCTCTACCAAATTTGTAACTTTAGCTGTCAATATTTCCGTTCACATATTGTTTTGGCCAGCGACAAAGAGAGACTTAATTAGTTGCGCCTTGATCTGTTAAATAATGTTGTTTTTTGGTGGAACTACCCTTTCCTTTAATGAACACTTCAAAGAGATCCAAGATTGTTTCCCCTGATCATCAGCGCACGCTTGTAAGCGACATCATTGTAGGCAGAAACATCAGGGATCTGAGATAACACTTGGAAGATTGGAGTGAGAAAATAGTCGCAGCCTTGTTATTTTCAGCCAAATTATTGCCTTTACTGACATCATCTGTCTGGTGTGTGTGCTTCATATTTGACAATGGCTAAACTTTTGGGTAGAGAAATATCTTGCAACAAATTATCTACCAGATAGGCAATGGGAGTTGCTTATCTGGTAAATAATGTTTCCAGAGGGAGCTGTAGTCATGTGCTACACCAAATGCATATCGTGAATCTATATACGTATATTGTAGCTGTTCTCCCTGCAGCGAAAAATGCATGCACGTAAAGTTCAGCCATCTAAGCTGAACAGGTGGATGGGAGAGGATACGCCTCTAAACAATAATATTAATCATATTGTGTAGGCCTACAAACAGCATATTCCGACACTAATAGACCTTCTGTAGTTCGGTAACAGGAACCATCTGTGTATAAAAGAAGTTTGGGATTAAGCAGGGGGTTATCAGATAGATCTTGACGCAGTTTAGTGACAGCATGAATAGCAGCTTCGCAGTCATGCTGTTCACCGTCTGTGGGCAGAGGTAGTAAAGAAGCAGATTTAAAATGGGAAAGGAAGGAATATCTTGATTAATAGCTCTTAAATCTTGTACAAATCTGTATGTGTTTTTACGTGGCTTTTTAAAAACTGTTAAGATAGGTGTGTTGCATTTACTAATGGTTGGAATAATGATACCTTGTTTGAGTAGGGCGGTGATTCCTGGTGCGATATGCTTCAGGGGAAACTGCGGTTTTCGGGGCAGTAATCACCACAGGTGATTTTACATACAACCTACTTCATTTGGATCTGTAGACCACAAGGAAGCTGGAACCCCTTGCATCAGTGAGTTTTGTTCCGTTGAAAAACACACTAAATCAGGAGGTGAGACAGGTTCAGAGAATTGCATTACAGATTCAACAGCATCATGATTACTTTCTGGTACATTCAGGAACACTCCGTCTGCTGGCCGCAATTATAGCAAACATCTGTCCACTGAGCTGGCTGTGGGGCAGCAGGAAATTGTCTTCCTCCCCCTCTATCTCACCCTCTGAAACGTCTGTAAAAAGAGGCCAAAACCATGAATCTCTTAATAACACACACACACACACACCTTACTGGAGTCTGGGAGAATAAGTCCTTGGTTGTGTAAACTCACTACATCTGAGTTTTATAGCTGGCTTTTCTTTTGTTCCTGCTGCGCTGAAACTGGAATATCCTGGCAAAGTCTGGCTTATCAGTCTCCCTCTATTTCCTAGTAATTTCCATTCAACGTCTGGTATAATGTCTTCTTTTTTTGTAAATTATAAGTAGTGAGCCTATGTTCATTAATGAATGTATGATTCCAATTCATTATTCTAATTGACGGGGAATTCCGATAATTCAATAATTTATTGCTTCGACAAGTACTCCTGAAGCATAGGGAGAGTTAGACACACAGGAACAGGAACCAGGAATGGAGCAGCAGAGGGAGAGCAGGAGCGGGAGAGGCCAGGGGCTGGATAGTGGCAGGATTCCGGGCAGGTGCAGCAGAGGAGGAGCGGGGAGCGGGAGACGGGGCAGCGTGGAGTGGGCACGAACAGCTGAAGACTGGTAGACTTGAAAAGCAGACAAGAGTTAAGTGACAGCAAGGCAAGACTAGATATGCGGTGAGTTAACGCAGAGTTTAGTAAGAGTTAAACACAGCAAGCAAGGCAAGGCAAAAGCTAGATACTAGGCACCAGGCAAGACAAGACAAGAGTATTACTACAACGAGACTTAATGAACTGGCACAGGACAAAGAACACCGGGAGAATAAATACAAGAGTTAATTGGTATCAATAATGTGCAGCGTGAGAATGTATGCGTGAGTGATTAGCGGAGCAGAGAGTGTGAGGAATGCAGGCGGAGAAAAGGAAAGAGATAGGCAGAAACAATGCAAGGGAACAGGGTGACACGAAGGGGAAAAACCACGCCCAGCCTGCAGCACGAGGGGAAACAGACAGGAATACAAAACAAACACGGCACGTGAGGAAACAGGTAAAACACGGGACACAACGGGGACGGGAAAGCGTCACAGTCACATGAGCTGTTTTACATAAAGAACTAATTTTGCATGTTTTTTTATTTGCATAGCATAGAAAAAGCCAGGTATTGTTTTTTTTAAAAATCTGTGTTACGACTGGGTTTGAATCAGCCAAAACAAAAACAGGAACCCAGAACAGGAAATAAGTTAAAATTTGATTAATCTTCTAAAATCCATACCGGCCCTCTCTCAAGTTTGTCCCACCCGGACGAGGGTTTATGTTTTCTTGTAGGATTCTTCTCTGTTCACCACTGTCTTTTCTAACCTCAGGCCTTGGCCTCTGCAAACATAGCTGTTGTCTTGGTAAGATCCAGCTCTCTGCATTTTTGCACATTAGCTGATAATGGGCCCATTATGGTGTGAATACCTAATGGTTAGAACTCTTGTTAGACTGCTGTTCCTCTCAGGACTGTGTGTTCAGTAAGGTATGCCTGAATCCTCACCCTTTAACATATAAACATTATAGTTAGCTCCAGTCCGATCCACTTTCATGTAGTCCTATCACTACTTCTCTTGCTTTTGCTCTTCAGATGGCATGTCTTGCTCCATTAAAAATTTGACTTAGGAATTCTAAGCTTATAGCTCAGCTTCCAATTCTAGCTGTTTTCTCCTTGCCCTCAGTTGGGCCTCTTCCATATCAAGAGCATGTTTCTTCTCTAAAGCCATGGCCTTGGCTTTCAGAGCAGCCCACTGCTTCTGCCTTCATACCAGCAGTGGATGTCTTTGAACTGCTGGTTACATTTGTACTCTTAGACACAACAGAGGTTTCTCCAAGGAAGGAGCAGCTTCCAGATCCAAAGATTCAGCCTCCAAAGAAAATGCACAACACTTGCCTAAATGTAACTGGCTATCTTGTTTGATGAATCCAATCTTTACTGAATCTTTAATTTTGATAAGAGGTTAGAACGAACTAGATGGACAAAAGATACGGGGAACTGTTAGCAAACTTGTTCAGATGTGACAAAGACTGACCCTCAGCAATCTCGCTACCGTTATGGTCACATTTGTATGTGCATGATTCTTGGAAATTGTTGCCGACTATGATGGTTTGTCAGCCACCACTATGTGCATAGGCGCCAGGCTTATTTTTTTACCATGGGGTGCCCAAAATAAATTCTGACACAGGCAAGCCTCCAAACTGCACATCTGTCATTCCAAACAACAGAAGACCTCATCGCCAAGCAATAATGGATACACAAACAAATATTTACCCATCCAACAAAATATCCATTAAAATAAATTTTTATGGGAGTACATTGAAGATGGGAGTTTTGAGGATTTTTTTTCAGGGGGAATGAATTGAGGCCTCTGGCAACATTGAGACAGAGCTGAAGCTCTCACTTATTCCAAAAATTGTCTATCCACTAATATATATATATATACACTTATATGTACACCTAGCTTGTCAATTTTGTGAAATGTTCATGATAATATTATTGAAGAAAGCATAACATGAATGTAGCCTACATCAGAGTTAGCAATTGAACTAGCTAGCTATTTGTTTTCCATATTACCTACTTGTGTCCGTACGGCATAAATACTAATGCCACTACCACCTGGGACACAAAAAAAAAAGGTATGTGCTTTTACTTTCAATTACACAACCCAGCCAGTTTGCTGAAATTAAGCAAACTGACATTAGAACATGCCTAAAACACATACAACACATCCAGCCGGACTGCTGATCTGTCTCCTATTAAAACCACAGACTACAGAAGAAATACGGACAAAGTGACGGTGAAGACACCCACTGACTTGCCATGGGCTTTTGAAAAGCGTTTTGAAGCTGTGGAAGTGCTGCCATGTTCTTCAAAAATTTGGGACAGACAGCTGCGCAGTAGGGAGCAGGAGGACCTTTATATTGTCATTAAGACCGGACCGGACCGGGTCCAGGTCGTCGACAACGTCACGACCCATAAGAGTGTGAGCTAGGAAGTGTTACGGATTGGTCCACAACTTATAAAAAAATTCCCAATATTTGTCCAAACGACACAATAGCTTAACAAATCAGCACATGCAAAGATATGAGATGAATAAAAAGCACCTAACTTGTGTAACTATGCAAGCAAGTGTGGGGAATAATTATTCAATTTGTATTTTCACCGCATTAGTACCATTGACGTACATTGAAACGGGTGGCTGAAAGACCTATACTGGAGCCAACCGCACTGGCGCCAGAGAGCAACGCTCTCAATAAGACCAGGAAGTGGGCGTGAACAATGAAACACGGTCTTGGGCCCTTGATTAAAACCAGCAACAATCTAAAGTATTTGACAAGCAAGCACATTTAACCAGATATAAATAGTCTATTAATACAGAGGCCAAATAATATGATATTAACTGTTGAGGAGGAAAGTCTTTCTCCTTCAGACTGTGCGCTTGATAAACTCATCCTCTCCGGCATCCAAATGTATATTACAGGTTCTTGTGACAGTTAATTGAGCAAAGTGGTTCAGTCTTCCTTTCCCCATTGTAGATCGTAGATATGTCTTAAGTCGCCATAGGCCTGAAAATGACCTTTCTGATGTGCAATACGTCATAGGTGCAGTCAGGGCGAGTTTCACCCGTTTTGATAATTGATCATTCTGATCACATTAATCTATTTGGGGGGGGGGGGGGGGTTCCCTGCTCCTCTGTCAGGGTTTGATTTTTTCATGGTGTCCAAATCTCTGTGGCGCCTTTTTTCCAGCTGGAAAATCCATCTTTCATGAATGCCATGTGAGAGTAATGGTCATCTGAAATTATCTGGAATGTTTTTTGTTGTTTGTAATTTTAATTTTTCCACTGTAAATCCGAAGACATAAGATGATACTTAGAAGAACCTGACTGATGTTTAGTTTAGGAAGATGTGAGACAGTCATTGAACATGAGCTGAGACTAATCTGGAGTGAACACTATTGTTTAAAATAAAACAAGTGTGTAACTAATCACATTCATAAAATGAAGTAAAGCCCTGTTTTCTGGTATTTTTAAACAATTTGGGAGAATATTTGATGCAGAATACAACAGCAAAAAGGAATTACAACAGCAAAAAACAAAATATGTAATTTATTTAAAATAATAATCCCTGTTCTTTCATATGTTTTCTGTGACTTTGCCATTCTGAAATGGGTACATTTTGCATTAATAATGTAAGCCCTTTTATACTGGACTAGACACTAATACTCCAAATTGTGTCATAACCAAAGTATTGCATAACCTAGCTAGCCCTACTGTGGCTAGCTAGCTACACTCCTGTCAACAAAACACATACACACATACACACACACACACACACACACACACACACACACACACACACACACACACACACACACACACACACACACACACACACACACACACACACACACACACACACACACACACACGCACTTCATACACACAATAACACATAGCTAGCTAAATAAACCCGGTGTCTATGCATAGAGTGGTAGCAAGCAAACCTTTCCACAACTGTCATGGTTATCAATGATTTCAAAGAAACATGCACATACATACGTATGTCACCATATTGAGAAATTAACTAACCTGAGGTGATGTCACTACTGAGGGTCATATATATATTTTGCCTAAGAGACTAGTTCTAATTTACCAAACTTACTAGTTGGAGTACATAATTTAAAGACACGTTAGAGATTGAATTGCTCAAACAAGATGGCCAGTTATATTTGGGAAAGTGAATTTCCACCTAATTCTTATTGACTGGACTTTGGGCTGTTGCAGCTGAAAAAAATCCTTATAGATATAGTTTTGACTGTGAGCAGAAAAAATCCGTAAGCGAGCAACGCAAATCTGAGTGCAAGCAGGGCAAGTGCATGGACTGAGTTTTAAGTGTGAGATGACAATTTGGTGGTGGTGACAGGCTTCTCTTGGCTAGTTGTGCATAAAGGTTTGTTTTACTGTTTCTTTCATCTTCAGAGATTCTTCTTCTGCATATTTCCTTTTCTTCTTTTCCTTTAGCCTTGCCCTGCAGAATACTGGGATGCTTTTCTTCCCAAGAATGACAGATTATGCTTTTCAGAATGTTTGCTCATACGTCCTTTCTCTAGACAATCAAAAGCACAATTATCATACATTAACTTCAACAAATTCTAATTTTTAGGCCAATGTTTCTATTTAACTCCATTTTGTGATCACCATCAAAAAACATGTATTCTTTTGGAAAAGTGCTTAACACTACTGTCCTTTAATTATTTCTTGACTAGTTTTGGCTCACAGCATCTTCAGTTACTGTCATTACCATGGCATGCTTTCACAGCAGCCCACTCTGCTTCTGCCTTCATACCAGCAGTGGATGCAATTGAACTGCTGGTTACACTTGTACTCTTGGACACAACAGATTTTGTCCTCAGGCTCAATGGCACCCTCTAGTGGCTGTTCAGTTTCATGCGCTTCTGCACTGTCATGCAACTAAATTTCAACTTCATTTTAAAAACCCCTAAAGCTTATTAATTTAACAACCAGTCAATATGATCAGCTCTTTCTTCTTCAGGCAACATGCTTTGCACAGACACTTGCAAATCTCTAAATTCTGCTTTGGCATTAAGTATCTGAAAATGTAAACCTCAGACTTGTCATGTTGCCCTTAGTACATAAATTTTGAGATTTGCCTATTTAATTTTTCTTTTGTACGTACACTGCTTCCCTCTGTAGATGCCAATGAACAATGTATGATTTCTGATTATAATTTCACATCTATTTTTATCCATGCCTAGTCCTACATACCTGTACCTGCCTACATACCTGTACACCAGTAGTTGATATTATTTTATTTTTATTTTTTTATTTATCATTTATTTATTTATTTATATTTGTAAGATTTCTGTGTTATTGTACTGTATTTGTATACTGAGGTGAGAACAAAGACAAATGTTCCGCCTTTGCTTGACAATAAAGTTATTTTATATTCTATTGTGTTCTCGTATGCATTAGGTCAGGGAATAATATTTTGTAAATACTGTAAATATTGTCATTGCACAGTCATGAAATTAATTTTTGTTGTGTATAGGAAACTGTAAACTGGTTGTCCTGCTGTCAGAGAATATTATTTTGTAAATTTTGTAAATATTGTCATTGCACAGTCATGCGATTAATTTTTGTTGTATATATGAAACTGTAAACTGGTTGTGCTCCTGTCATTGTCGCTTGTTATTTAGATCATTAATCTAATCTTGTAAATAATCATGAATCTTGTAAATAAAGAACAAACCCCAGAAAAAAAAGGTTTACACAGTATTATTTCCACTAACTGCCTTTTCTCTTATTAATAAATGTTTCAGTAGTGACTTTCTATTTCCATATTAAAAAGGCAACAGGCACAGGTGTATATAATCTCATGGGATGCAATCTTCTAAATTCATTTTCCTAGTTTACCAGAAAACATACACACTCAGGGCACTGACATTTACAATGGGACTGAATATAGTGAAATGGCATTACCCAGAATGAGAGAAACAAGACAGGTGTCCTGTCCAAAGATTTTGTTATAACTCATGAACAGGCAGTCAGGGCTGGTAGGCAGGCAACATCACCAGTACCCTCCACTGATTGTTCTATGGTCTGGGAAACACTACAGAATAGGTGCCTGCTCATTCCTTCCATATGACTTGCACCAAAGTCACCTACAGAAGTCTGACACAAATTACCATATGTTTTATTGCAGGAAAATTATGAAAATCATGTTCTCCTGCAGGAATCATACAGTATTGTTCAGTATGATTATTTTTGCAAAGGATGGAAAAACATGTGTGAAGTATGGGAGAAAGAGAAACATTTATGTCAATGGTTAGGGCCATTATACTTAAATTACACCAGGCTCTTACAAAGCACACAGCAATGCACAAACACAAAAGACCTATCAATCACAATGTATTTGTTAGGTAATAATTCCATGTCATAGAGTTGCATACATTTAAATTTAATTCCTATAAATTGTGCATAATTTTAATCAAAAATGTTTTATTTTAAAGAAATACAACTTACAAATGATATATTCTCATGAAGCCCAACTCTAAAGGAATGGCCATTTGGTGTTAGCTTTATTTCACAGATAATAAAATAATTAGACAATGTCAAAAACTGAATGACAGTACATGTACATAATGGGTACAACAAAATTTATTTAATTCTACTGTCACAAATATATCAACACTGATAGTTCTCACACTGACGTGGCAATGCATAATTTTCTTGACTCAAAGCCAACAATAAAATCATGGAATGGTTCACAGACAGGCTATGACCCTGAAAAACAGTTAATTGCAGTTTCCTATAGCAGCTTGCAGCTTGCAGGTTGCTTCATTAACCACTGAGCCACTTTCCAAAAGACTCTATTGGTCCTGGAGTGGAACTTAATCAGTTCTTTACCTATAAAGACAGCACTAAAATAAAGGGCGATTTACAGATCCTAGGAAGCACTGCTACATATCAAACAGTTTAAGAGCCTTATATTAAAATCCCTACATTATACCTTAAAGTGGCTCAATATATCAGGTTATATATTTCCAAAGGTATGCCCAGGACTATAATTCAGCTCAGCTAATTCATGAAAAGCCTCTCAAAGAACTCTCATACTTATTGTTGGTGTATCAAACTCATATTTATGTTGCAAAAAGTTGTAAAATGTGGACACAGGTAGGAATTTAAAGTTTTAGCCTTGTAGTCCATCATTAAAAAGAAGATATTTGATGGGGACTAGTTCTCTGCTTCAAAACGATTTTGCACTGCATTGACTGCTTCAGAGAAGACATAATTTCACTGATAAAATAAAGACTTTATAGGCTACATAGGCCTACCTGTAAATATGACTATATTGTGAATCTTACCAAATCGATCAAAAGCCTTTCTCTACACCTTGACCCACAGTTTTAAAAATAAAAAACAGACATTTTATTGCTGACATTTTATTGACATTTATTTATTTATGAAAGGTGCAAATTAAGTTATCTGTGGAAATTTGACGCTTACCTTAAACGCAGTGGCAGGAAAAAACTACAATGGAAGAGACAAGTGAACTAATCAGAACCATATCTACTGCGCCCTGTTCACTCTGTATACTGCTTACTGTTTTGTGACATGCAGGCTGCAAAAAATATCCTCCATACTATTATAAACGATAAGCCGGAAATAAGTATATCAACCAGGGATATTAAGAACACTCAATCAGAACGTAGGCTACTTAACAGCTTAAACACCTAAAAAAAGTATACTCAACTGGCATACCGCATAGTAAGCAAGTGCGCTGATTTGGATACGACCCGGGGCTGCGTCCCAATACTCTAAAAATGCACCCTCCTTTCTTCCACTACCACCTCCTTTCCTCCGTGCCCCGCAAACGGATCTTTGTGTTTTCATCTAATGTTGCTGATTACATCTTAATTAGTCTACATATTAAAGGTTACATATCATGAATGTCTTAACGCAAACCACAATGTCAGGTACGTTTTATACTGTACATGCAAATACTGTTTTACATACTTCCTTGTAGGAGAGGAGTGGAGGAGAGGAGTGGAGGAAAGGATGTGGTGAGTGAGGAATATTGGGATGCAGTTCGGGGCAGTGACCGAATACGATCCCTTAACCCCTTTGGGGGTGCATATTTGAGTCAACTTTGTCAAAAAGATTTTGAACGGGTGACTTTTTCTCACAAAAGGGGGAAATTAAAAAAAAATCCCAGGATGAAATCCTTATTTCCGCGGTTTTGTTGAGGGGATTCAGGAGCACACTCACCCACAGAACTGTGCACTCATCTGACAATTTCGGGAAGTAAACCGGAAGTAAAAACTAAAACAGGAACGGGACATATTACAAAAGAGTGTACAGGATGGTCTCTGATATGACGAACTACTCTCTTTTTATTTTTGTTGATTCTATATTAATTCATGATCTACACTTTGTAACCATCATCAAATGTAAACTGATTGATATTCTCAGTAAAACAAACAAAAAAAAAAAAAGTATTACAGTCTGTTTCACTTACTATACAAGTAGCCTACCTGACATTGCGGTTCGCATAGAGACATTAATTAGGCGAGTATTTAACAATTAATATGTAATTAATATGAAATCAGCTACAATAGATGAAAACACAAAGATCAGTTTCCGGGGCATGGAGGAGAGGAGGTGGTAGTGGAGGAAAAGGAGGGTGCATTTTTCGAGTATTCGGACGTACGCCAGAGATTTTCTCGAAGGGTCTCTGAATAAACGTAGCCGACGAGCTAACTAAAATGCATAATGAAGTTAACTGGAATCTTGCTAGGAAACCATGCACTAGCCTAGTTATAGATTTACAAACTAAAATACTTAGCAGCCATCTTTATAACAGGATAGGATACGTCCACAAAAGTGCTTGTTTGGCGTAGCCTAATGTCCATTTGCTCTGAGTCTCTTTAAATAATTGGGCTTCAAGGCGGCTCAATACCAAACTGGGTGGTCTGCACACTTTCAATTACACTTCCTAAATTCACCACTTAAGAGCAAGTACTGTGCAAATTGTAAATAATTTGGTAAATCCGTTAATTTGTTGTACGTTGTATTTTTGTTCAATGACTTGCTTTGTTTTTCTGCAATAAAAAAAATAAGAAAAATCTGTTAATTTGTGTGTGTGTGTGTGTGTATGCGCCCAGGCGCGTGTACAGGGAAGGAGGATGAGCAAGTCCTAGGATGCAATTCATTGGAATCAGCACGGAAGAAACATGTTGTCATAATAAATTGGGTTCATAAGAAAATAGTGTTTAAATAATTTTCAACATTGTTTGTTATTGTTATTGTTTAATACTGACATTATCCAGCAGCGTCACAAATGTATTCGTGCGCTGATGCTGAAGTTACCTATGACGTTTCAGTTCAGAATCAGCGGTATGTTCGATTGCTACTATTATTCAACAATGAAGTGTGTTGTAGCCAACTTAAATATAACTACAAACTACATTCGTTGTTGTTGGTTGGTAAGAAAACAATCGCTGTATCAAAACTTTTCAAGCTTGCGAAAACTGGACTACTTTTATTACATTAATTACATTCTCCTTCAGACTTTGAAAGGACATCCATTTGCATTCTTGATTTTCTTGGAGGAACACAGGTAAGCTTAAACAGTTCACTCAGTTGCGCAGTGACTCCCACCTGGGATTCAAAACATTTTGGGCTTAAAAAACAGTTTGTCAGAATCCCTATTAAGATATTATTAATTTCAGTCTCAGAAATAAATTAAAAAGTAGAGTAAGCTACACAGGCTAATAGAGCAATGTCATAGAGAAACCAATATAGTAGTAATTATGTAGCCTACATGACAATAAAAACAATAACAATTTTTATATGAATGATTTGTAATAGAATAGTCTTATAGTAACAACAGATAGCTGGCAAGCTGTAAGATAACAGTAGAAAATGCTGTTTTGTGTACATTTCATGACAGATCATGTGGCCTTGACAATTGATTGTTGTTTTTTATGCGTGGTACCAGTTTTTCCTGGACAGTTTCAATAACAGTGTGTGTTTGTCCCATAAATCATCTAGTAAGATGACAAATAAAACCTTATAGGCTACAGTATGTCAGTGGTTTCTTCTAAGCTGAGTGATACATAGGCCTACCTGACCTGAATTAATCAAATGTATCTAATTGTGATAACCCTTTCTTTGAATAGTCATTCATAAGTTGGCTAATGTAATTCCTTACTCAACTATTCCAATGAATAGCATCCAAGGAGCATGCTGAGGGATGCATTTTGCTGGAGACTGCTTACAAACATGTTGCCATAGTTGCATGGTTCATAAAAAAATTATTGTTTAAACTATCTTTTTACGTGGTTTGTTATTGTTTCTGTTCAATTTAGACATTTTCCAGTAGCATCACAGTCAGCATGCTTTTGTCATCGACTAATAATGAGCCACATGCAGTCTGTTCCTTTCTGTGTCTATCTGTGCATAGCTGTCCTCTAAACACTCCACACTGCCACCTTCGCATGCTTCAAAGAAGGAAATTTTACATAGAATTTTAGAGGATTATTGTTTCTGTTCAATTTAGACATTTTCCAGTAGCATCACAGTCAGCATGCTTTTGTCATCGACTGCTGAAAGGCATAATGCTGTCAGAATAATCCATAAGTAGTGACCAAGCACATGCTGCCTATTTGTGGTTATTGGCAGCCATTTAAGAATGTTTCTGTTGTCCTGGTGTAGTTTTTTATGTACTGCTCATGAAGAAGTTATATGGCTCTAAGGAACATTCAGAGAAAGGATTATTCTTTCTTATTAGTCTTGTGAACTCAATATGTTGATATTACCTTAATTTCTAGCATAACATGTTCCTTAAATGTGTTTTCATAAGTAGGTTGGTCTATTGTATGACAATAGGTAATGTTTATTCGAAGTAGATATTTCTGCAGATCAAAAGGAGTGTATAGGTACATTCTCACTTGGACCTGTTGGGTTGATGAGATTATCCGATTGGAAACCGTGCAGTAAATTTACCAGGGTAGGATGGTTTGTTTCTATTAATTTCTGCAACTATAAGTAATTAAACATCGATCTGATTTTAGATTTTTTTTGCCTTGGATCCACATTTTTCATCTTTTTCATCGGGAAAACATGAACGTTGAACCGCATTTTTCACAGGTATGCAACATGCCCCCTCACAACCCATCTTCTCATTTGCAGAGCTTTTCCAGGTCCATCGAAAAGGTCCGGTGCTCAATTAGTTGATCCTATGTCAGTGCTCACAGAAAACATTGTATAATCGTATAGTACCATTCATAGAAATATGTAAATGTTTGAAGAGTGATTGTCAATGTTAAATTTTTACAAAGCTTTCTGGGTTTACAAAATGGTTAGAAATGTTATCAATACCCAAAATATACAGTATATAGGCATTATTATGTTAATCCTCCTTTCCTATCTCCGATCTAAGCTTTCTATGACGGGAGGTCCCAGGCTCTCCCAGCAGCCATTCACTGAAGCTGTACAGCTCCACCAGGCAGAACATGCCTGGAAACCTTCAATGAAGAGGCTGGCTGAAGGGAGCCGGGACAGGAGGGAGGAGGACTCTGAGAAAGCCAGGACGCAGGACCTGTATGGGAAAATGCGCAGTATCCTCAATAAGCTGACCCCTGAGGTGTTTCCGCTCCTAGTGAAACAGGTAAGTGAATTTAATATTGACAGGGAGGAGCACCTGAGGGGAGTCGCAGCCATCATCCATGAGAAGGCCATCGCTGAGGGGAAATTCGCCACCATTTACACCCAGCTGTGCCACTGTCTCAGGGAGGTGAGTGTCCCAATCTGTCCCTTCTCACTGCTTGAGAAATTACTTCCTAGTCATCATGCTACAAATGTGGGATTTAGATGTACATCTAAACTTGTGTAATGAAGAATAATGAGCCACATGCAGTCTGTTCCTTTCTGTGTCTATCTGTGCATAGCTGTCCTCTAAACACTCCACACTGCCACCTTCGCATGCTTCAAAGAAGGACATTTTACATAGAATTTTAGAGGATTAGATCCAAACAGAGGAGGGTGGCCTTCTTGCTAAAACACTTTTCTTTCCCTCAGATAAACGTGCCATCCAAGGAAAGCCCAGGAGTTGCCATAAACTTCCGCTTGGTGCTGCTGAAACTCTGCCAGGTGGAGTTTCAGAAGCTGGGTGAAGGGACATTGGCGAATAGTGTCAATGGCCACCGCCAGCGGTCCATTGGCAACATCAGATTCATCGGAGAACTCTTCAAGTTAGAGATGTTGAAGGTGACAGTCATTCACAGCTGCATCAGCAAGCTCCTTTACAACAAAAGCGAGGATGCACTTGAATGCCTGTGCTGCCTGCTCTCTACTGTTGGCCAGAAACTGGACTCTGACAAGGTATTGCACTATATGGCCACACTGTTGCTCATTCAGACACACATAAATACCCCCCACACCCCCATTCCCGTACACAAAGGTGTACCCATAATCACACTAACTTCCCACTGCTCCCTGTTTCTACAGCACCTCATGGATGAGTACTTTTTCATTGTCACCAATATCATCAAGGAGGGAAGGACATCATCCCGGATACAATTCCTTTTACAGGATGTACTTGAACTAAGAACGGTACTGTCTATTTGTGCATTTTCCTCTTTCTACCATCTACCCTTTTCTCTAAACCAATCTCTTTCTCCACCACTTGGCACTCATTCCCAGTCCATAAATTCAGTCTTTCCCATCAACAGAAAAATGAAGTCCTTCTTTGTCTCTGCATCCCTGGCTAATGTTTGTCCAACATAGCAAAAAGTATCCTTTATATTGTTTGCATTGTCTGTCCCAGAATAATTGGTTCTGTAGGAGAGGTGAGCCGGGACCAAAGACCATCAGGCAGGTTCGTAGGCAGGCTGAGATGGAGAGGCAGTGGGAGAAGAGCCTCGTGCAGGAATTTAATTCAAAGACGGACAACTGGCGCCATGGCGGAAAGGATCTCCGGGTCCATGAAGAGCCGCACCCAGCCTGGCGCCGCAGCTGCCTCCTGACGGAGAAGCGTCCAAACTCCGAGAAGGGGTGGAAGCCGGAGTTGAAGAGGCTGACTGAAGGGGGCCGAGACAGGAGAGAGAAGGACCCTGAGGCAGCCAGGACCCAGGAGCTGTACAAGAACATGTGCAGTGTCCTGGATAAGCTCGCCCCCGAGATATTCCGCCACCTGATGGAAGAGGTAAACGAGTTCCCCATCAATACAGAAGAGCGGCTCAGGGGCATCGCAGCTCTCATCTTTGAGAAGGCCATCTCTGAGGAAGGATTCGCAGCCACTTGTGCTAAGATGTGCCACTGTCTGAGAGAGGTGAGTACGTCCATCTATGTTTTCACATTACTTCAGAAATTACTCTCAGTTTATTCCACAAGTCTGCACTTCAAAACATCAACTTCAAAAACTAAAGAGCTAATTGTAGCCTATTCCTTTGTTTGTGTCTATCTGTGCACATGCACCTTCATGTACCTTCTCCACACTGCCACCTGGGCATGCTTAAAGCAGGGTCTTCTTGATTGAAGTTTAGACAAGAATTGTACTTCTTAGGAGAGGATTGTTGCTTCATAAGACACTTTTTTCTTCCTCAGGTAAATGCCCCAAGCGCTAACAACCCACGAGATTCTTTGAATTTCCGTTTGGTGCTTCTAAATGTCTGCCGTTTGGAATTTAATAAGCTACATGATGACGATAAGGTAATTGGGATTGTGTGGGATGGGGTGATGCTACAACATTTCTTTTCTAGTATGATTGTGGAACTAACTTGTATAGCCACATACCTCTATTGTTCATCTATAGCAATTTTTTCTTTCTGGTCGATATTGTCTGAAGAAATCTGTAAAAACATTGTCACAAGGTAAGCTGAAAGATGGTCTAACCTTTCCACTAGATCAAATGTCAAGGCTTGACCTGTGCTGTACATATGTGGCTTCTCCCTCCTCATCTGCCTTGGTCCTCCTCACCCTATGTCCAGATGGAAGAAGGGCAGCACCAGCGATCAATCGGAAACATGAGGTTCATAGGGGAACTGTTCAAACTGAGGATGGTGAAGGAGTCTGTGATGCACAACTGCATCAACAAGCTGCTCATCACGCAGAGTGACGTGGCTCTTGAGAGCCTGTGCTGCTTGTTGTCCATTATTGGCAACATCCTGGACTGTGATGAGGTATTGCACAGTCAGGTCATACCACTTGTGTAAAACACTCATGCACGAACGCACACACACTAACTATTCCGACTGCTTCCCATTTCAGCAACACCTTATGGGGGAATATGTCCATCAGATGGAGGAGATCCTTAACAGGAGGAAGGTCTCATCGCAAGTCTCCTTCCTACTGCAGGACATAGAGAAAGGTATCATTTGACTAACCACAAATGCTACCCTCCCTCCCATACTGTCCCTCATCCTCCTTGTCACAAACTTGCTACTATTTAGAAACTACTCAACTTGACCTCCTTTACACTCAATCTCCAACCCTCCCTCTTTAGCTTCATTGCTCTTCCTCTCAGTCTTTATTGTAACAGCTAAAATCTCCCTCTCTTGTCTGCTCCTCTCTGTTCCAGAATTATTGGTTCCCTATAAAAGCTCAACAGGGGTACAGGCCAATCTGTCAACTCAGTACGGAGGCCACAATGGAGAACATGCAGGAGAGGATTGAAGAACAGCAGCAGCTTGTGCCCAGTTCTGATTGCAATCGTCCTGGGGGACAACACCTTGCCCTATGGCAAAGCATTCAGCTGCAGGATGAAGGCCAAAACACCGCCATCTCAGCTGCTAATGATGACCTCGAACCCTGCCACCGCATCTTCATGCAGTCAAGCATTGAACAGGTTAGTTGCCTACTAACAAATGTGGATAAATGCAGAGTGATTCTGGACAGTGATGCTTTCTGATGTTTTGGTGTAGAAGATGAATCCCTTTGGTCTTAGTTCGACTGTAGTTCAAAGTTTATCATATAGTGTAGCAGTTAATTAGAAAGTTGTTAACCAGAAGATCTTCTCCTCCAGATTGACACATTGGACTCCAACATCTGGATTTCCATTTCCAGGCAGGAAGGCAACTGGAGGGGTCATCGCATGGAACAAGGTGGGGTCACACCTTCACCAACTTTCACATGCTCACTCACACTCACTATCACTCATAATATCACCTACAGACACACACATGATTTATTTCTTGTATATCACTTTCATTTAAGCTTGACATCTCTCACACATAGATAACCATCCTCATCCATGCAACATGTTCTAGACACAGTATTTCACACAAGTTCTCCACATATGCTCTCTCCCATGCACCCTCTCTTACCAAAAAAACATGACTGCCTTGTGCCTCCCCTCATTCTACAGAGTTGGGATGTCTCTCCTCCAGCACCCTCAACCTCATTCCCACCCTGCTGCTGTCCTCACCTTTCACCTGCAGCCTCAACATGCTGTTTGACAGGTCAGCACCCAAAATGATCTGTTTGTGTTTTTGTTTATCAAACTGATGATGTGCTGTTTGCTAGTCTGTGTATTCAGAGTAGAACTATCACATCCATATGACATTTATGACTTCCACAAACACTTGACTCTTGAGCGATATTTTTTGAAGCCGACCGGTCTCCTTATTTCTGCCATCCTATGCTAACTAACCAGCAGGACCAACTGGATCCAGAACAGTGCAGAGGTGTTCTACCAGTTCAACCTGGCTGAGAGTCTGGGCCGCAGCAGTGACTATTCCAACCTGGAGGTTCTGGGACCCGAGACACTGCCGGCTTTGCCTGCCCCAGCCAATCCCGCTGGGGCCATGAATACTTCATCCAATCCTGCTCTAGCTCTGCTTGCCACGACTGAGAATGAGCTGGAGAGGGTGGCCAAACCTACTGAGATGAAGGTAAAACTTGGCTTCAGCTGGGCAATAGCATAGCCATGCTGTGGCCACGTGAGAAGACAAATAGCAAATTTTGGCACATGGCACCACGTGAAGCAATGTCAAAAGTAACCTGTGCCAGGTTGGCAGAATTAATGAAAATGCAGTCTGGGAAAAAATGTAAAAGAGATGGTGGGAGGAGTTATCTCCTTAGGTGGTTGGATGGGAATCGTCCTGACTGGTGGTCTTGTGCTCCTTCTCCAGAAAATGTTGAGCTTAACGTGGCCAACAACAGAGGCACATGAGGATCAAAGTAAGCTTCAGCGGTCATCCAGTGCCAGAGTGCAGACAGCAGCAGTATCCTCAAATGAAGGAAGATTCAGCGAGAATAAGCCACAATGTAACCAGAAGAAGAAGTCCATCAAAAGTAGAGTAGGATCATTTATAAAATACCTTGTTTTACTCTTCTTTATTTTTCTTTTCACTTGTTTTCTTATTCTGGCAGTGGCTATAGACTGTTACTGTGATTAGAGAACAAACATTATCCCACACAATCAGCTTTATGTTGCCTCTGAGAGCAAACAAAGCTTCTTAGCAGGTCTGTCCATTGCGTTGCCTGGTGCTGAATCATGCTGTAGTATTTATCTGGTTTCTTTACAGTGCCTTTCTTTAGTGCAGCCATGTCCTCAGAAAACCTCTTCTGACTGAGCCTTGAACGGCTTTCAATTTTCTCACTTTTGCTTTAAACCGATGTGCGGTTGCTTGCTGTGGTGCATTTTGTACATGGATATGCTTTAGTGCCTTCTTTCTTTCCTGGCAAAGCTGAAGTACTTTCTTAATCTTCTAAAATCCATACCGGCACTCTCTCAAGTTTGTCCCACCCGGACGAGGGTTTATGTTTTCTTGTAGGATTCTTCTCTGTTCACCACTGTCTTTTCTAACCTCAGGCCTTGGCCTCTACAAACATAGCTGTTGTCTTGGTAAGATCCAGCTCTCTGCATTTTTGCACATTAGCTGATACTGGGCCCATTATGGTGTGGGAATACCTAATGGTTAGAACTCTTGTTAGACTGCTGTTCCTCTCAGGACTGTGTGTTCAGTAAGGTATGCCTGAATCCTCACCCTTTAACATATAAACATTATAGTTAGCTCCAGTCCGATCCACTTTCATGTAGTCCTATCACTACTTCTCTTGCTTTTGCTCTTCAGATGGCATGTCTTTCTCCATTAAAACTTTGACTTAGGAATTCTAAGTTTATAGCTCAGCTTCCAATTCTAGCTGTTTTCCCCTTGCCCTCAGTTGGGCCTCTTCCATATCAAGAGCATGTTTCTTCTCTAAAGCCATGGCCTTGGCTTTCAGAGCAGCCCACTGCTTCTGCCTTCATACCAGCAGTGGATGTCTTTGAACTGCTGGTTACATTTGTACTCTTAGACACAACAGAGGTTTCTCCAAGGAAGGAGCAGCTTCCAGATCCAAAGATTCAGCCTCCAAAGAAAATGCACAACACTTGCCTAAATGTAACTGGCTATCTTGTTTGATGAATCCAATCTTTACTGAATCTTTAATTTTGATAAGAGTTTAGAACGAACTAGATGGACAAAAGATACGGGGAACTGTTAGCAAACTTGTTCAGATGTTTGGGATCCATAAAGACTGACCCTCAGCAATCTCGCTACCGTTATGGTCACATATGTATGTGCATGATTCTTGGAAATTGTTGCCGACTATGACGGTTGTGGAAAGGTTTGTCAGCCACCACTATGTGCATAGGCGCCAGCCTTATTTTTTACCATGGGGTGCCCAAAATAAATTCTGACACAGGCAAGCCTCCAAACTGCACGTCTGTCATTCCAAACAACAGAAGACCTCATCGCCAAGCAATAATGGATACACAAACAAATATTTACCCATCCAACAAAATATCCATTAAAATACATTTTTATGGGAGTACATTGAAGATGGGAGTTCTGAGGAATTTGTTTTCAGGGGGAATTAATTGAGGCCTCTGGCAACATTGAGACAGAGCTGAAGCTCTCACTTATTCCAAAAATTGTCTATCCACTAATATATATATACACTTATATGTACACCTAGCTTGTCAATTTTGTGAAATGTTCAGTGTGATAATATTATTGAAGAAAGCATAACATGAATGTAGCCTACATCAGAGTTAGCAATTGAACTAGCTAGCTATTTGTTTTCCATATTACCTCCTTGTGTCCGTACGGCATAAATACTAATGCCACTACCACCTGGGACACAAAAAAAAAAGGTATGTGCTTTTTCTTTCAATTACACAACCCAGCCAGTTTGCTGAAATTAAGCAAACTGACATTAGAACTGCCTAAAACACATACAACACATCCAGCCGGACTGCTGATCTGTACCCTATTAAAACCACAGACTACAGAAAAAATACGGACAAAGTGACGGTGAAGACACCCACTGACTTGCAATGGGCTTTTGAAAAGCGTTTTGAAGCTGTGGAAGTGCTGCCATGTTCTTCAAAAATTGGAGCCAGACACTGCGCAGTAGGGAGCAGGAGGACCTTTATATTGTCATTAAGACCGGGCCGGGTCCGGGTTGTCGACAACGTCATGACCCATAAGCGCGTGAGCTAGGAAGTGTTACAGATTGGTCCACAACTTATTAAAAAATTCCTAATATTTGTCCAAACGACACAATAACTTAACAAATCAGCACATGCAGAGATATGAGATGAAGAAAAAGCACCTAACTTGTGTAACTATGCAAGCAAGTGTGGGGAATAATTATGCAATTTATATTTCCACCGCATTAGTACCATTGACTTACATTGAAACAGGTGGCTGAAAGACCTATACTGGAGCCAACCACACTGGCGCCAGAGAGCAACACTCTCAACAAGACTAGGAAGTGAGCTTCAACAATGAAACACAGTCTTGGGCCCTTGATTAAAACCAGCTATCTAAAGTATTCGACAAGTAAGCACATTTAACCAGATATAAATAGCCTATTAATACAGAGACCAAATAATATGATATTAACTGTTGAGGAGGAAAGTCTTTCTCCTTCAGACTGTGCGCTTGATAAACTCATCCTCTCCGGCATCCAAATGTATATTACATGTGAGGTTCTTGTTACATTTAATAGAGCAAAGTGGTTCAGTCTTCCTTTCCCCATGGATCGTAGATACGTCTTAAGTCGCCATAGGCCTGAAAATGACCTTTCTGATGTGCAATACGTCATAGGTGCAGTCAGGGCGAGTTTCACCAGTTTTGATAATTGATCATTCTGATCACAGTAATCTATTGGGGGGGGGGGGGTTCCCTGCTCCTCTGTCAGGGTTTGATTTTTCATGGTGTCTAAATTTCTGTGGCGCCTTTTTTCCAGCTGGAAAATCCGTCTTTCACGAATGCCATGTGAGAGTAATGGTCGTCTGGAATTATTTGGAATGTTTTTTGTTGTTTGTAATTTTCATTTTTCCACTGTAAATCAGAAGACATAACATGATATTTAGAAGAACCTGACTGATGTTTAGTTTAGGAAGATGTGATACAGTCATTGAACATGAGCAGAGACTGATCTGGAGTGAACACTATTGTTTTAAATAAAACAATTGTGTAACTAATCACATTCATAAAATGAAATAAAGCAAAGCCCTGTTTTCTGGTATTTTTAAACAAATTGGGCGAATATTTGAGGCAGAATACAACAGGAAAAAAGAATTACAACGGCAAAAAAACAGAAATATGTAATTTATTTAAAATAATAATCCCTGTTCTTTCATATATTTGCTGCGACTTTGCCCTTCTGAAATGGGTACATTTTGCATTAATAATGTAAGCCCTTTTATACTGGACTAGGCACTAATACTCCAAACTGTGTCACCACCAAAGTATTGCATAACCTAGCTAGCCCTACTGTGGCTAGATAGCTACACTCCT
This sequence comes from Synaphobranchus kaupii, assembly GCA_029718625.1. Classification (NCBI taxonomy): domain Eukaryota; kingdom Metazoa; phylum Chordata; class Actinopteri; order Anguilliformes; family Synaphobranchidae; genus Synaphobranchus; species Synaphobranchus kaupii. Next base: position 5,092,871 of record CM056387.1, read on the forward strand.
GTCAACAAAACACACACACTTCATTCACACAATAACACATAGCTAGCTGAATAAACCTGGTGTCTATGCACAGAGTGGTAGCAAGCAAACCTTTCCACAACTGTCATGTTATCAATGACTGCATAGAAGCATGCACATACATATGTCACCATATAGGTCATGTGATTGAGAAATGAACTAACTTGAGGTGAAGTCACTACTGAGGGTCATATATTTTGCCTAAGAGACTAGTTCTAATTTACCAAACTTACTAGATGAGAGGATATAGTTTTGACAGAGCAGAAAAGAGGCAAATTTGACTGCAAACAGGGAAATTCAGAGTGCATGGACTGAGTTTTGAGTGCGAGAAGAGCAATTTGTTGGTGGTGACAGGCTTCTCTTGGCTAGTTGTGCCTAAAGATTTGTTTCTTTCATCTTCAGAGATTCATCTTCTGCATATTTCCTTTTCTTCTTTTCCTTTAGCCTTGCCCTGCAGAATACTGGGATGCTTTTGTTCCCAAGAATGACAGATTATGCTTTTCAGAATGTTTGCTCATATGTCCTTTCCTAGACAATCAAAAGCACAACTCTCATACATTAACTTCAACAAATTTTTAGGCCAATGTTTCTATTTCTGTCATAACTCCATTGTGTGATCACCATCAAAAAACATGGATGCTTTTGGAAAAGGGCTCAACACTACTGTCCTTTAATTATTTCTTGATTTCAGTTTTGGCTCACAGCATCTTCAGTTACTGTTATTACCATGGCATGCTTTCACAGCAGCCCACTCTGCTTCTGCCTTCATACCAGCAGTGGATGCAATTGAATTACACTTGTTATCTTGGACACAACAGATTTTGTCCTCAGGCTCAATGGTACCCTCTAGTGGCTGTTCAGTTTCATGCGTTCCTGCACTGTCATGCAAAAAAAAACCCTAAAGCTTATTCATTTCAGCTCACAGCCAGTCGATATGATCAGCTCTTTCCTCTTCAGGCAACATGCTTTGCAGAGACACTTGCAAATCTCTAAATTCTGCTTTGGCATAAAGCATCTGACAATGTAAACCTCAGACTTTTCATGCTGTCATTAGTATCCCAGCGTAAATTTCAGGATTTGCCTATTTAATTTTTCTTTCGTATGTACACTGCTTCCCTCTATGGATGCCAATGAACAATGTATGATTTCACATCTATTTTTATCCATGCCTACATACCTGTACCTGCCTACATACCTGTACACCAGTAGTGGATATTATTTTCTTTTTCTTTTTTATTTATCATTCATTCATTCATTCATTCATTCATTTATTTATTTATTTATTTATTTATTTATATTTGTATGATTTCTGTGTTATTGTACTGTGTTTGTTTTTCATGTACGTATACTGAGGTGAGAACAAAGACAAATGTTCCGCCTTTGCTTGACAATAAAGTTATTTTATATTCTCTTGTATTCTCTCATATTATGCATTAGGTCAGGGTATATTATTTTGTAAATACTGTAAATATTGTCATTGCTCAGTCATGCAATGATTTTTTGTTGTATATATGAAACTGTAAACTGGTTGTCCTGCTGTCAGGGAATATTATTTTGTAAATTTTGTAAATATTGTCAGTGTACAGTCATGCGATAAATTTTTGTTGTGTATATGAAACTGCAAACTGGTTGTGCTCCTGTCATTGTCTCTTGTTATATAGATTATTAATCTAATCTTGTAAATAATCATGAATCTTGTAAATAAAGAACAAACCCAAAAAAGAAAGGTTTACACAGTATTATTTCCACTAACTGCCTTTTCTCTTATTAATAAATGTTTCAATAGTGACTTTCTATTTCCATATGAAAAAGGCAACAGGTACAGGTGTACATAAACTCATGGGATGCAATCTTCTAAATTAATTTTCCTAGTTAACCAGAACACACTCAGGGCACTGACATTTACAATGGGACTGAATATAGTGAAGTGGCATTACCCAGAACGAGAGAAACAAGACAGGTGTCCTATCCAAAGGTTTTGTTATGACTCATGAACAGGCAGTCAGGGCTGGTAGGCAGGCAACATCACCAGTACCCTGCACTGATTGTTCTATGGTCTGGGAAACATTACAGAATATGTGCCTGCTCATTCCTTCCATATGACTTGCACCAAAGTCATATATTTGATCTGATAATGTTATTTGCACAGGGAGGTTCCCACAGGACACACATTGTTCCGAGTATATTTGTGAAGGATGCCGCAGGACTTATGTTATTTCTGAGGGGTGTCCCACAGGAGTCCGACACAAATTTCCATATGTTGTATTGCAGGAAAATTATGAAAATCATGTTGTTCTCCTGCAGTAATCATACAGTATTGTTCAGTTGGATTATTTTTGCAAAATATGTAAAAACATGTGTGAAGTATGGGAGAAAGGGAAACATTTATGTCAATGACTGGTTAGGGCCATTATACTTAAATTACACCAGGCTCTTACAAAGCACACAGCAATGCACAAACACAAAAGACCTATCAATCACAATGTATTTGGTAGGTAATAATTCCATATCGTAGAATAGCATACATTCAAATTTAAATCCTATGAATTTAGCATAATTTTAATCAAAAATGTTTTATTTTAAAGAAATGCAACTTATATATGATATATTCTCATGAAACCCTACTCTAAAGGAATGGTCATTTGGTGTTAGCTTTTTCTGTGTAATACCTCTGTTTCACCACAGATAATAAAAGAAATAGACAATGTCAAAAACTGAATGACAGTACATGTACATAATAGGTACAACAAAGTTAATTTAATTCTACTGTCACAAATATATCAACACTGACAATTCTCTCACTGACGTGGAAATGCATAATTTTCTTGACTCAAAGTCAACAATAAAATCATGGAATGGTTCACAGACAGGCTATGACCCTGAAAAAGTTTATTGCAGTTCCCTAGTTTATTGCTTGATGTCTGATGTAAGTGGCTTGTCAGCTTGCCAAAAGACTCTATTGGTCCTGGAGTGGAAATGCATCAGTTCTTTACCTAAAGACAGCAATAAAATAAAGGGCTATTTACAGATCGTAGGAAGCACTGCCACATATCAAACACTTTATGAGCCTTACATTATACTTAAATCCTTACATTATAGCTTAAAGCTGCTCAATATATCAGGTATTATAATTTATTTCCAAAGGTATGCCCAGAACTATAAATCAGCTCAGATAATTAATTTAAAGTCTCTCAAAGAACTCTCATACTTTTGTTGGTGTATAAAACTCATATTTATGTTGCAAAAAGTAGTAAAATGTGGACACGGGTAGAAATTCAAAGTTTTAGCCTTGTAGTCATTAAAAAGTAGAGATTTTATGGAGACTAGTTCTCTGCTTCAAAAAGATTTTTCACTGCATTGACTGCTTCAGAGAAGATATAATTTCACTGATAAAATAAAGACTTTATAGGCTACGTAGGCCTACCCGTAAATATTACTACAGTATGAATATTACCAAATCGATCAAGAGCCTTTCTCTCCACCTTGCCCCACAGTCTTAAAAATAAAAAACAAAGACATTTTATTTGTCGACTGTTTATTTATGGAAGGTGCAAATTAAGTTATCTGCGGAAATTTGATGCTTACTTTAAATGCAGTGGCAGGAAAAAACTACAATGGAAGAGACAAGTGAACCAATCAGAACCATATCTACTGCATCCTGTTTACTCTGTACTAGCTGTATACTGCTTACTGCATACTGTTTTGTGACATGCAGGCTGCAAAAATATCCTCCAGACTATTATTATCGAAAAGCCGGAAATCAATCGGGGATATTAAGAACGCTCAATTTTCAGAACTTAGGCTACTTAACACCTTAAACACCTAAAGAAAGTATACTTAACTTGCATACTGCATAGTAAGCAAGTGCGCTGATTCAGATACAGCCCTGGACTGCGTCCCAATACTGTAAAAATGCACCCTCCTTTCCTCCACCACTACCTCCTCTGCTCCGTGCCCCAGAAACGGATCTTTGTGTTTTAATCTAATGTTGCTGATTACATCTTACATCTTAGCCTACATATTAATGGTTACATATTAATTAATGTCTCGAAGCAAACCGCAATGTCAGGTAAATTGTATACTGTACATGCAAATACTTGTACTTGAAAAGTACAGGCTGTTTCATATATTTTCTTGTAGGCGACGAGTGGAGGAGAGGAGTGGAGGAAAGGAGGTGGTGAATGAGGAATATTGGGATGCAGTTCAGGGCAGTGACAGAATACGATCCGTTAACCCCTTTGGGGCTGCATATTTGAGTCAACTTTGTCAAAAAGATTTTGAATGGGTGACTTTTTCTCACAAATGGGGGAACTTAAAAAAAATCCCAGGATGAAACCCTTATTTCCGGGGTTTTGTTGAGGGGATTCAGGATCACACTCATCCACAGAACTGCACTCATCCGACAATTTCGGGAAGTAAACCGGAAGTAAAAACTAAAACTTGTAGTAGAAGAATGGGACATATTACCAAAGAGTGTACAGGATGGTCTCTGATATTACGAACTACTCTATTTTTATTTTTGTTAATTCTATATTAATTCTACAAACTACACTTTGTAACCATCTTCATATGTAAACTGAGCAATATTCTCAATAAAACAAACAATTTTTTATTTTAATTTTTTTTAACAAACTACTGCCTCACTAGTTTGGAAAGAGTTTTGCAGGATTTCTTTCGCACACTGCTTGCAAAGTGAGGGGACAGTGCACATAGGGTCTGAGTGGACAGGGGACATGGAACAGGGATCATATTCGGTCACAGCCTGGGAGTGCGTCCTCTTCACTCTCCACCTCTATTCCTTCACTCTTCTCCTACCTGGAAATATGCAAAACTGTCTGTACGTTTCAAGTACAAGTAGTTGCATGTACAATAGCCTATACAATATACCTGACGTTGCGGTTCGCATTGAGACATTCATTACAATGTTACAAATAATATGTAATTAATATGAAATCAGCAACATTAGATTAGGACACTAAGATCTGTTTCCGGGGCATGGAGGAGAGGAGGTGGTAGTGGAGGAAAAGGAGGGTGCATTTTTTGAGTATTGGGATGCACCCCAGAGATTTTCTCGGAGGGTTTTTGAATAAACGTAGTCTACTAGCAAACTAAAATGCATAATGAGGTTAGCTGCAATCTGGCTAGGAAAGCATGCACTAGCCTACTTATAGATTTACAAACGAAAATACTTAGCAGCCATCTTTATAACAGGATAGGCTACGTCCACAAAAGTGCTTGTTTGACGTAGCCTAATGCGCATATGCTCAGTCTCTTTAAACATTGGCCTTCAAGGCGGCCCAATACCAAACTAGGTGGTCTGCTCACTTGCAATTGCATTTTATAAATTCACCACTTAAGAGCAAGCGCTGTGCAAATTGTAAATAGTTTGGTAAATCCGTTAATTTGTTTTACGTTGTGTTTTTGTTCAATGACTTGCTTTGTACGTGTTTTTCTGCAATAAAAAAATAAGAAAAATCTGTTAATTTGTGTGTGTATATACACCCAGGCGCGTGTACAGGGAAGGAGGATGAGCAAGTCCTGGGATGCAATTCATTGGAATCAGCACGGAAGAAGCATGTTGTCACAATAAATTGGGTTCATAAGAAAATATTGTTTAAATAATTTTTAACATTGTTTCTTATTGTTATTGTTTAACATTGATATTTTCCAGCAGCGTGCACTGATGCTGAAGTTACCGATGACGTTTCGGTTCGGAATCAGCGGTATGTTCGATTGCTGCTATTATTCAACAATGAAGTGTGTTGTACTTAAATGTAACAACATACTGTCATCGTTTTGGCAGCTTCTTGTTATTTCTGCGGTCGTTCTCTCTTGGAGTGGCACGAGGGCGCTCTTGCCTTATTTTTCCGTCGTCCGTTCCAGGCTTTCGTTCTGTCCCGGGACTTGTTCTTCATACCTGTTCTAGGTTACCTGCCAGCTATGAAAGCTCTGAACTTCCGTTTTCCAATGCTTCAGTGTTTTCTTCGTGTTGACACGTAGCCGATAAACGGTATAGGATTTAGGCATCAAATGGTGACCATTGCCTTGCTTTGGAGTAACGCAGGACTGGCCTTTGTTACGTTAGAGTTTCCTTTTAGGATTTTGTTTTGCTTTTGCATTCTGTGTCCCTCTGTTCTATTCGCCTGTGCTGTTCTCTCTGAGACAGTTCTTGCTTTTCCGTTTCATTTCCGCCTCTCTGTTTGCACTACTCTCTCGTATTGAGGGTGAGAGGTTTTCCTTTTCTTTCTTTGACTACACTCGGAGTACGAGTCTATTTCAGCCAGTTTTCTGGGCCGCCTTATTTTCTATTCTCGTATGTCTCTATTTTTCTACTCTCCGCTATTGAGAGTGAGAGGTAATATTTCCTTAGTTAGTTCTCGATCATGATGTCTCCGGTCAGGAAGCCGCCATGAGACTAACTCGTCTTTGCCAGGGTACCGACACGGTGGCGGCATTTTCCATCACGTTTTGAGCACTGGCAGGGGAGACAGGATGGCCTGATGGTCCGCTTAAGTTTCTATTTCGTAATGCGTTGTCCAATCCCATTAGGACACCCTGGCCGTGCTCGAGCCACCTCAGTGCTCTGGTTATCACAGCTATATGACTTAACAACCGTATCAGGGAGCATGAGCGGGGGCCCCTCCAGCCGGTCCTTCCACCTACTCCTCCTTTAATCAGGAGGAGCCCATGCAGGTGGATGGGTCATCTCTCCGCAAGCCTAGAGGGGTGAACTATCGGAGAGGTGGTGCCGCTATTGTAGGCGCAAGGGTCACACAAAAGATCAGTGCCCCAAGTTGTGGGGAAACGAGGGGTCTCGCTTGGGGAAATGAGGGGTCTCGCTAGGGGAACCGGGGCCTCTAGTGAGACAAAATGGTTCTCTCTCTCGGACTCTATTACCAGTCCAACTGTTCTGGAATGGGCGTTCGGTCAATCATTAACTCCTTGTCCACTGACACAGAACTGACCAAGCCAGCTCCAATCAACCGACTGCTTGATGAGTACAAAGACCGTTTTCAGGGCATAGGCAAACTCACAGATTTTCAAGTAAAATTACACATAGACGACGCAGTACAGCCTGTGGTTCAGCCCCTTCGTCGAATACCCTTCCACCTGCGAAAAAGAGCAGAAGACGATCTCTCAAAACTCGAGAAGCAAGGCATAATTGAGAAGATAACCGGACCGACTCCATGGGTATCCCCGATCGTGGTCACCCTTAAGCCAAAAAATCCAGAAAGCATGCGTATCTGTGTAGACATGCGCCTGCCAAACACAGCCATACAGCGTCAGCAGAACATTACGCCAACCATTGACGACCTTATACATGACTTAAACGGCGCAGTCTTGTTCTCCAAGTTGGATTTAAACGCGGGTTATCATGAACTTGAGCTCCACCGAGACTCAACATCACTACTGTTATGACACATACCGGTCAGTGGAGGTACACTAGGCTGAATTTTGGCATAAACTCTGACGCAGAAGTGTTTCAAAACACTATCCAACAAGTGCTTGAGGGAATCCCCAATGTCAGAAATATTAGCGATGACATCCTAGTTTATGGGAAGACACATGAGGATCATGACAGAAGCCTCAACGTGGTATTCCAACATCTCAGAGAGAAAAACATCAAGCTAAACAAAGAGAAGTGTGAGTACAGCCAGCCACAGCTGGAGTTTTTTGGCTACATTTTTAACAAGCAAGGCATTTTGGCTGACCAGAAGAAAATCATTGCCATAAAAGACTTACCTGCTCCCACCACCATCACCGAAGTCCGCAGCCTCCTGGGTATGGTAACCTACTGTTCCCGCTTCATCCCAGATTTTGCCACTACATCACAGCCGCTGCGTGAGCTGACTAAAAAGGAGCACACCTATGATCATCACTCTGTCCCAGCACTGTTCCTAATGTTCTTAATTTTAACACTCCATTGACTGAGGATGAATGATATCCAGGGAAATTCTTTAGATGTCAAGGTTGAGGTTAACAGCCAGCAGAGTTCATAGACAAAAAGTTTTTGAAAAGGTTTGAATCCAACAAAAACAAATTTAATAGAATATCTTTAAAACATTTAAAATTCAACAAGCAGAGACAGACTGAAGACATAACGTGCTTCCATCTTGGATTGATCGCTAGGGGTGACTGGGGACAGTTGCAACAATTTTTTGCATTTCTCTCAATTACTCTCAATTACTCAGAGATTATTTGGACTAGACCAACCAGTCTAGTCTAATATATTAAATGTACATATGTCTACTAATTACCCAAACCTATACCTATACGTTTAAAGATGATCACATTTGACATGTAGTTCATCAAAATTTATTTTAATGGAAGTCGTCCCAAGCCTAGGGACAGTTGCAACATGTAAAAAATACATTAAACTGTAACCTACTAATTAACTTTTGCCTTTTGTCTCAATGTCACTGTCAGGTGACACACTACAATGCAGTTTCAAAAATGTCCACAAGAGGGAACCAGATCAAGGGCACTGACCGATGTACTGTAGTTCATATCTATATTTTCCTCAAGGACCCATAAAGTCCACCATATTGGATTTTCCGCTAATTAGCATTTTTTGTAAAACACTTAAAATGCTACTCTTCCTAAAAAATTTGATGGATTTTCACAAAACTTGGTATACACCCTCCTTAGACCATGCTTCATAAAAGCTGTATACAGAATTTTGATATTTTAAAAGAGAACTTTCTTTCAAACGGTTTTGTAATTATTAGCATTTTTGTAATAAGCCACGCCCACTGAAAATTAATTGGCTTGTCATTCAGCCATTTTTTGACTGAGGCATTGGAAAAGGTACGTGAGATGAATCCACATACCAAGTTTCGTGCAAATTGGTTAAATTTTGTAGGAGAAGTAGCATTTTAAGTGTGGCGGAATTTATGGGTCCTTGAGGCAAATGTGTTCCTCATAAGCAGAGGGAACTGTAATGAGGCTTACATGGGAAGATGACAGTTGGCATATTTGGGTATCCTTTTAAAATAACTATATTAAGACACTTTTAATATTGCTTTCTCCATTAGGAAAAGCGGGACCTGATATGGCTGCTTAGCTTGGGGTCCCTAACAGTTGCAACATGAGAAAACCTCATCTGCTAGCTAGACACAATGACATTGCTAATCATGTCACAGAAATCGACAAAACAATGATTCAAACTAAGTAAGTTTGGATTAATTCATACAAAAGGTCAGGACAGTATGACAAAAATATAGCTTGTGAACAAAATTACTTTCATACCTCCAAAACAAGCTTTTGTCAATAAATGTAGAAGCAAAGGTTGAACGTGGGTCCTTTCTTCCTGATGGAGAGAGGGTCTAATTGAGCATGTGTAGTATGGAGTGTCATCATTCTAGCATGTTTCTGATTGGAGGAATAAGATACTGTTGCAGCTGTCCCCAGTCACTGTTTAGGTTAGCTCTATCTAAAAAGGACACAATAAATTAAACTTTAAAAGAAGGAAAGAAAATCACTGTTATCTAACAAACATGTTATTCCCGCAATTTTTTTAGTGGGAAGACAAGTCCAGAGTAACGTTACCCAAACACTTGTTGCTGCTGTCTGTGCAACTACTGCTGGTGATAGTGGAGCTGCAGTTAATTACCGACCACCTCCAACTAAATTTGGTAAGCTGAAAACATGAATAATGCAATAACGTAATGGTCACTAAATAGGCAAAGTATTGGACCATTTAATAGATTTGAAATAATATCAAACTCTAGCTTGAGCCATTTAATTTGCAACAGTAAATTTAATCTCACCTCAAATGTGAATTGACAGCATTTTTATTTAATAGCAAGGAAGGTCCACTTCCGTAGCGTGAAATCTGTGACATTTTAACTAGGCATTTTAAAGTCAAAGCGAGCGCATCTAACGTTAGCTGGCCAGTTACCACTTAGCTACTGTGCTGAAACTGGACTTATTTGGACGTTTGAAAGTTAGCAATATGAAAGACCATGTTAGTGTTTGCAGATCTATTTTTAAAACGTTAACGTTCACTAACGTTGAATAACATCAACGTTACCAGAACAAACCGATGATAATAACGTCTTCATGAATGAGATATGGTTTGCCATTTGATGCCTAGCCAAGCCAGCTAGTCCCTCTGCTGATGTCTGTTATGCTAGGTTTCCACTGTTACTGTGGTAGCTAGCTAGCTAGCAAAAAAGACAGCACACTGTCATGGAAATAATTCTGCCTAGCATAAATCTACTTTGAAAAATCTACCATTTTTCATGGTCTACCACTACTATGGCTGAGAATGGGAGACCAGCGCAGGCAACATTCTTACAATGTTTCTCTCACCTTGCTCCAACATTATCACACAGCTACAGCCAAAGCAAAACAATATGAATGTGTATTACTGATGTAGAGGGGGTGCCAATGTAGCGGCTAAGTCGCGAGTAAGCACTGTGAGGTGCAGTAAAGCGAAGGCCTTGTAGCAGGTTATCATGACAACACTCTCTGGCGACGCTACCCTCAGATTCAAAATAACGACGTTGCCCTTAGCTATCGGTGATTTAGCCCTTAGGTGACTGGTAACACGTTCGTCTTGGAACTCTTTGGAGGAGCGGGTTCTTAGGCTTAGGCTTCTGAGTAAGCTTCTCTCTTTCTTTCCACACTCGTTACACCAATATGAATATTCTGATGACATTTGTGTAATGTTGCATTATTGGACATCAACACAGGTGACAACGTCTGATCATAGATCTGCAGGTGTGGGGAGGGCTCCTAGTCGTTACATTTACATTACTCATCACACTGTGACTGTGTGACAGTAACATAGTAACAAGGCAGTGCACAGATGTTTTGGGGGACATATGCCAGACTGTATAGTTGAAGTTTAGTTTCTCCTCGGAATGCCTGCCTAAGAGGTTTTAAGCATGGTGTTGCATAAGGGATGACGCAGCGACTAACCTTCACACACATTATACATGCTTAGTTTACATACATTCATCTTTCCATTCTTTTCTAAAATAGTCTTTGGCAAAGAATCTTTGCTATATGCAAAACATTTTTTTAAATTATAGACTATTTAGACTTTCACCATTTATTATGGTATTCCTGACTTGATCCATGCTCTAAGGGAGCTGCTACCCTTTGCCTGCTGTAGCTCCCTGGCCTTCTGTGTTTTAACTAAATGTTACCTATTATGCTACATGCATTTTACCCTTACAGCATTATGTTGCATTATTACACCCACATGCGTAGCACTGCGATGGGGGTACTGCAAACGCTCCTGTCTGTGTGTTTGCCTGTCCGTAACAGCCTTAGCACTTGCAGTTCTGATCCAATTTGGATGAAACGTCACACATAGGTTCAAATTATAAATTTTTTTTTTTACATTCTGAATCTTATTAGCCCCTTTCAGAGAAACTCTCAAACAAGCTGTCAGATATTGGCAGATCAACCCTTTCAGATTTGAGGGTAGTTCAATATTTGCCTTTATATTCACACACAATTCTTCTTTATCTTTCTGATGACTCCAATTCGGTTCCTCATGCACTGGCATTATAAATGTAGCTTTTTTAACGGAATTTGCCAAAGCCGAAATTAGACATTTATTTCCTCTGAATGCATCTGCTCCGCACTCCTTTCGTCCAGAAACTCTCACAATTCCAAACTTTCACCCTTACCTTTGTGTATTACTATTGTGTATGGATAACTTGAAGGGTTTCTTTTCCTGACTTATTTTTCCATAGAGTTCAATAGGAAAATTTGTCAGGAGAAACAACCCTTAAAGTGATCCATCCATATCTACTGCATACCTGGCAGCAGAGTGATGCTTTGAGGCTTGTTTGATACCTCAGACCCTTGATGACTTACAGCCATTTTACCAATCATGTATTCCATACTGTTCCAGCATAATTTACAGCTAAATCTAGTCCCACCCCCCAATTCCCATAGAGATCCAGCTGATTGAGGTGGGTGGGGTCAGCCTCTTATACAGCTGATTGAGGTGGGTGGGGTCAGTCTCTTATACAGCTGATTGAGGTGGGTGGGGTCAGTCTTTTATACAGCTGATTGAGGTGGGTGGGGTCAGTCTCTTATACAGCTGAATGATGTGGGTGGGGTCAGTCTTTTATACAGCTGATTGAGGTGGGTGGGGTCAGTCTCTTATACAGCTGATTGAGGTTGGTGGGGTCAGCCTCTTATACAGCTGATTGAGGTGGGTGGGGTCAGTCTTTTATACAGCTTATTGATGTGGGTGGGGTCAGTCTCTTATACAGCTGATTGAGGTGGGTGGGATCAGTCTGTTATTTGTTGATTTATTGTCCTTTGGCTCCACCTATTGAGCATAATGCATTTTCTAGAACAGCTTCTTTCAATTCCACAAATTTGTTGAATCTCTTACCTTTGGTATTTCCACTCACAGCCTTCTTTATTCTTTCTTGCAAATGTATAAATGGTTAAACACCCATATTTTTTTTTTTGTTTGAAAGTTAAAAAGATTTGGCCAATATACATGCTTGATTTGTGGGCTTGGAAAATGTCTTGTATGGTGGGTAAAAAACACTCATTTACATAGCTGACAGTTTGCTCGCACTGAATAAATGAAAAATGTATCTGATGCTGGAGTATCACACTATTACTTTTTTCAGTGTGAACCATCTATTAGGTATTTTAATATGTTTTGTGACTTTGAATGTGAATCTAGGTTTCTGTATTACTTTGGAAAATAATTTTTCACCCACTAAACCTTTAGCTTAGCAGTTATTACGCGTGCATAGTCCTCGCCAGTGGCTTATTGATAAAGAACAGGTGCTCATTGGTAGAACTGGGTACCTGGCATTCTACAATAATGTGAAACACTGTGGTTTAATTTTCTGCTTTGCCAAAGGTATTTTTCCTTGGTGTCCTCAATATTTTCAAGTTCCTTCTTTTAGAGCTATATGTATACTGTAAATTTGTGGTTGTGTCCACTAGAGGAAATATAATTTTTACTTGCATATTTGTAAATAACAGGATGAGCCCTGTCTGTGTGGCAATTTTACCCAATAGAGGGCAGCCTTGCAGCATTTATTGATATGTATATTTTAACATTATGTTTCTGAACTACCTGAAAGTAGGACACCACTCATAGTGGTTTCAGTAACAAGACATATTTATCGGGAGAAAAATAGTTTTATTTCATTGGCTTAATTTCATTTTCTGTGAGACAAAATGATAGCAACTACGACCAGTGAGAGCTGAAAAGAAGTAGTCTAATTTATATACACAAATGTACTCATACAAACATTACTCTTTTAAAAAAAATATTTTCTGGTTTACTGCTAGCTTACAATAATGGTAAACATTTACCATCAGGCATATAAAATCCCAGCATTTGACACCAGCTCCTTCAATGTGTGAGAGTGTTTTGACTTAAAAGTGAAAAATAAAAGATGAAAAACATTGATCTTGATCTCTTTTTTTCACATTGCATAATGTAAAACTTGCTTGTACTGCCCATCAGTTTTATTTATAAGGCAAAGATGTAAAATTCTTTAGAGAAGCCTTAATATGTATGTAACATGTTTTCACAGCTGCGTTATGGTGAGGTGTCTCGGTTACACTTCTTGTGTGTGTTTTGTGTTGCTGTTCTTGTTCGGGGTAAGCCAGAATTAAAGCTCTTTCTGTGAGTGACTACTCATGTGCTTCTCCAGGAGTTGAGTCTTCCCTGCTTATCTGTGAAGGACAAATGGAGAGGGATAGGGACAGTCAAGGCAGAAAGACTCAGGTCAGTCCTCTCTGCAGCGGTGAAGGATGTTTAATAAAGCCATGTGCTAGTCTTCACCTCCAGACCCTGTCTATAGCATGTATAAAACAGCTGAATTGCAGATTATTTCGACTGTAAATGATTGGCATTTGACACCTGTGACACATAAAGTTTGAATGACCACATTCTCTTCAGATCAGGGGTGGGGAATCTTAAAATAGCCGGTGTGGGTGCAGGGTTTTTATTTAGCCCAGCACTAAGACACCTGATTCAACTAATTAACTAATCATGGTCTTCAATCAAGACCGCGATAAGTAGAATCTGGTGTCTTAGTGCTGACCCTGCACCCACACCGGCCATTTTCAGATAAGATTCCCCACCCCCTGCTTCAGACGGTAAGATGAAAAAACACAGGGCCAAGTTACATTAAATAATTTAGGAAAGATTAGGTAGCATTGCTTTGGATAGTCAATATTGTTTGTTGTAACTTGGCCTCATTTTGATATCAACTTTTAATCACAGGCAGTGCTTTGCAGGCTATGTGTGACTAACTTGCCATTTGTGTACGTTGAAAAACAGTTTTTGTTGAGATATTACTTATTCTGAGGGTATAACGGAACATCCCAAATTGTGGGTGGAGTTCCTCCCAAGAATCATAATTTGGGATGTTCCATTTTTAGAGCAGCTGTCACTGGCAGCCCTCACTGGGACTATGTTAATTTATTTGATTGATTATACCATTATTGTTATGGCATGTTACCCCTTGTCTTGTGACTCAGCTCTTTTTCGGGGGTACTTATAGGGTCTGCATGGGCCCTAATTTATAAAGCATTACAGCCAAGTTCTGACCAGCATACTGAGTGATCCATAACTGACCGTACCTTAAATGTTAAAGCATAAAACTGACAGCAGAGCTTTTACCTTCAGGTAATGCATTGGAATGACCTTCCCTAGAAGGCAAAATTATTTTAGTTTAAATCAAAACTAAAAAAAGTTGATTCCTTGACTGGTGATCTTTTTCATATACAGACGTGCACGAGACGGTGACAACTCAGTTGAAATGAAAGTATTAGACCCTACAAAGCTATTTTATAAAGTTATTATAAAAGTGTTGTGGTCTTATGACAGAGCTTCTAGATCAGGCTAAGTATCAAATTTGGGTAGCCAGCTGTTGTGTTGTGTTAGCAGCTTTACAGCTAACTCAATACAACTTAATTTCATGCTTTGTGTTACTTGATGCATAGTTATTTTGCGAGTAGTAATATTTTTCTGTTTTAGTGTGGTTTCAGTTCTGATGATTTTTCTAATTAGCTGGGCATTTCCATAGCAGCGGCTTGCAGTTACCAAGGCAGTGACGTTTATTAATCAGCTGACTGAACAGCTGAATAGGGTGAGGGTTTTTGCAGCTGCATTGTTCAATGAGAGTGGGTCTACAGAGTGGTGCTCTGTAGCACGAGTCTGTGAATTACAGTGGCAGCCTTGTCAAGACTAAGGCTGTGCCTGAAACGAAGGCAGCATTTAAAGGCAGGAAGGCATCGAGACGCGTCTCATTCGAAAGTTTGCATAAAATGCTGCCTTCTAAGGTGCCGTATAATCTCATGTACCCTTCTCCGGGTATGATATCCTATAAGTCTTTGCGATTACCTCAGGGTTCTCACTTCCGTTAAATTAATGGCGGCCGAAAACAACGATGCGGTAGTTGCACGCAGCACCAGAGAAGCTTTTTTTACAGTCTGAATGTGCAGTAAACTCCATAATTTGTCGTAGTTATATTTAAAAATGCATTTTAATCGTTTAATACACTGGAAAAGCGTATCTGATGTTTTTAAGCTTCTGTGAGCTTTCCATTAACTAGCCAGCTAACTTGCTAGCAAGCTAACGTAGCGTAATGAACAACCGTGAACACTGATCTTCACATGACATCATCCTGCCTTCGAAGTGCGTCCCAAATTCGTTGCCTTTTGAGGTACCCTCAGAGAGAGCAAGGCAGTAAGACAGCAAGGCAGCCATACTAAAACAAGGGAGTCTTAGATTGCGCCTCCCTCAGTGTCCTGTTTTTATCTTCTAAACGGCACAATCACTGGCCGCCTCTTCAAATTGCATCTTGGAATTTACAGGTTTGAAATGGGAGGGGGGCGGGGCTGTTTGGAGGGTTATGCCAGAACTATGACCACCAAACAATATAGCCTGTCTGGCCTCTACCTCCGTAATGAGCATCTCAATTCCACACTCCGTGATGGCCCTCTTCTTTGATTAGTGGCCTGACCCATCCATTTCCATAGACAATTAATTGGAACGACAAGCTGATTTATATGCATATCATATTCACATTGGGCGTTCCACTAACCATTAATGGTTAATTGTGAGAGTTCACAGGGCAGGATACTAGGCTCGTACATGTATTCAAATTTCAAGTTGATTGTGATTTATAATCAGAAAATTGCTTGCAGGTGAGTGGATGGACAGGTTTATATATCAGCATATTTCTGATTGTATACACTTTTCTTCTTTTGTGCGCATTTTACCTTTTGGTGTAGAACCTCCACAAAGTTTTATAAATGAGGCTCTGATTCTGGTCTTCTCTGAGATGTGTACAAGAGAAATACAGGCCATGTTTAGCATGTGTGTACATAAATACTGAGACTGTTTGAGATGTGTGTACATGATAAAAACTGAGGCTGTTTGAGATCTGTATACATGACAAACACTGAGGTTGTTTGAGATTTGTGTACATGATACTGAGATTGTTTGAAATGTGTATACATGATAAATATTGAGGTTGTTTGAGATGTTTGTACATGCTAAATACTGACGTGGATTCATTTTGTAGATTTATGATCTGGAGATCTGCCTAATTAATTAAGCCTTTTTTACAGAAACATTTAGCTAATTATTTACCTAAATGTATGAAACGTACTAAATGTATGAAACAATTAGCTAAATATTCGGCTAAATGTATTTACATTTAGCAAAATGCATTTTGTTTAATATTTAGCTAAATATTTATTTAAATGTTTCATACATTTGGCAAAATGTTTCGTACATTTAGCAAAATCTTTAGCTAATTGTTTCATACATTTAAATGTAAATGTTTTGTCCATTTACCTAAACGTTTTATACATTTAGTTAAATATTTAGCTAAATGTTTCATACATTTAGCTAAATGTTTTATACATTTAGCTAAATGTTTTATACATTTAGTTAAATATTCAGCTAAATGTTTCATACATTTAGCTAAATGTTAAAAACCACTAAATAATAAAACATTTAGCTTATATATATAATTTTGGGATTGGGATATTTCATATTTACACCTGTTTTTTCAAGTATCATAAATGTAGGGAAAAGGGGACATTTGTTTTGTTTAAATGTGAGAAAAAAGGCGATATTTTCATCAAAGGGGTAGGAAACACTAAAACACCTTTTTTGAGATGTTAACTAATATCTAGGCATAGCCTCAGATGGAAGAGAACAATAGTATGCATTATATCTACAATTTTGGGCAAAACGTTGAATTTCAGTATTTTAGCCGTTACATCGCATATTCTTCTCCTTCCGGGGTTGAAAATGAAAAATGGGCTACGTCATTAAAAATGTACTTTTGGTATGCTTCTACGTAATTAGTTTTGCACTTTTTTACCGCCCCAAATATAAATACATTCCTGATAAGGCATGGCCAATGGCCATATCCATTTGACAATCAATAGTTGTAGCATATAGTTAGTCTCTTTCAATGTATTAGCTTTTTTCCAATTATGCTAGTTATTAACAATTGTAAGTTAATTTTTTAAATTCCAGTAGTTTCAATTTGCAAGCAATGAGCGATGGGTCGTAAGTGTGCTTTCTCTGGGTACAAGAGCATCAGCGGATTAACGTTACATGCTTTCTCGAGCGATCCGGAGAGAGCTGTAGGGTACTCTGACTGGGCATTTTGGGTCTGGCACCAATGATCAGCACTGCTGGCAAGTTTCTGTGCAACAAGCATTTCCGTGGGACTGTTACGAAAACTATGCCCAGGATGAATTGGGGTATGCTAGCCAAAGGAAGATACGGTAACGTTACCAAGCCCTACTGATATTTCTGTCCCTCCCAATGCGGTAAGTTAAATTAAGTGTACGGCGTCACCTTATTAATGTTGGCTTGCTAACGTGATGGTTGACTTGTAGCCTCAAAGATATCTACTTGAGTTGTTTTCGTATCGTTAGCCATAGTTAACTGGCCGGTGATATTTCACTGCCTTTCACGTATGAGCTATAACGTTAGGTTTGATACTGTGTTGTCAATCTACTGGCCTGGGGTCTGCATCAGGAAGCAGGTGTTTGTTCGATAACAGTTAACTGCACTATCCGGAACCCCCCCACCCAAGTCTGGAACATGTAACTTACTGAAACAAAAATGGTACAAGGTACAAAGTGATACAAGCCCCATGCTGTGATTATGTTAACTTATGTCTTAGTTAAGTTATTTGGATAGTTAGCCAGCGAGTAAACATGCAGTTGTGGATAGCCAGGATAGGTTAAAAAAAAAAGCCAAAACCCCTTCAGTTTCACTTGACATTCATTAGCCTACGTGTTATTTATTTATTTGTATATATTTGCTAACAAACATTACCTTACCGGGCCGAACATCGAGCAGGTTGTGAAGTCTCCCGTAGCCTAGCCTTCAGCTAACAGCCGTTTAGTTTCACTTGGCATTCGTTTACATATTTTATTGTCATGTTCATGTAGGCTACAGGTAGCCTACGTTAGATGTAACGTTATAGATGGCTAAAAAGGGAGTTAGTTTGACAATGGAGTGATGGTGTAATATGATGCTTCATATTTACACAGAAACTTAACAGCTGTTTATTTTCACTTGGCATTAATTACGTATTTTAGTTTTTGTTCACTTATTTATTTCATTCATTAAGTAGTTTGTGTACAGGTAGGTTAGGCTTAATATGTGCTGACAATACTGGGCATAACATCGATTTAAGCAGAAGGAGATAGTCAAGTTCACAAGTGGGATAAAAGATAATTAGCTGGACTACCACTCAGAGACTTCTCCCAACGGCTCAAACTGATAGGGCTCTGGACCATTTCCTCCTTCATACTCCTGGTCGGTGGAAAGCCCAGAGGATTCCGGAGGGGAGAAGTCCTCCACCTTGAAAGAGCCATTGATTGATACTGCAGAATTAGTCAGTGATTGATACAGACTCCGTTTCACTCTCCATCTTTTCCCTAGCGGGCGAGTCTTCAGGTGGCGATAGCCTCTCTCCTCGCTCTCGCCCCTCCCCGTCCACTGCTGCTTTCCACGCCAATTTAATTTGAATTTGTGGTGTGGGTGGAGAGAGAATTTAACTGAGGGTTTCATAACCCTTTAAATAAAAAAATGCACCCTGAAATCATACCCTTTATGTCGCATTTGGCTCCCCATAGATATCTAGCCCCGTTTTTTGTTATTCGACAGTGTCCTGACTCACCTGGTGCCAGTTGGGGTGAAGCGTTGGTCTGTCCTGGGCTTTACTGAGTCTCTTTCACTGCCTGCTCTACAGGAGAAGGAACAGTAGGACCTTCAGCACTCACTCAAAAAGAAGCCATAACCACTGCATGGGCCATAGTGACCCCTACAGTACACTTGTGCATTAGTACACTTCGCAAGATGGACGTGTCAGGTTTACAGTTTTTCTATCTGATAAGCAGATGCCATTTTCCATGGATACTTCTATTTTGGACACTATGGGCCTGTTTCCCAGACAAGGATTAAGCCCAGTCTTGAACTAAAAGAAATTCCCCAACAGCAATGTCCACTGAAAAAGAAGACTTAGTCTTTGACTAGGCTTAATCCTTGTCTGGGGAACCAGCCGTATAAGTATCTTGGTCAAGGAGTACAACAATGATACCTAACCAGAACTTGAAACATGACAAGTTTTGGTTACAAGGGACTAAATTCCGTAACCTCTACATCACATAGCTGCCCCCATTGCCCACCTGCGGGGGTGTGGGTATGTACAGTGCATCCGGAAAGTATTCACAGCGCTTCACTTTTTCCACATTTTGTTCTGTTACAGCCTTATTCCAAAATTGATTAAATTCATTTTTTCCCTCAAAATTCTACACACAACACCCCATAATGACAATGTGAAAAGTTTTTTTGAGATTTTTGCAAATTTATTAAAAATAAAAAACTAAAATTTCTCATTTACATAAGTATTCATACCCTTTGCTTTAACGTATTTTTAAAGTATCATATTTCATATTTGGTCGCATATCCTTTACATGCTGTTACTTCCTGAAGTCTGTGACCATCAACATCAAAAAACTGTCGATATCTTATTTTCTGGTACTGTTACAAGCGGTCCTTGACAGGCATATCCGTCCAGATATGGAGTAGATGTGGATGGATCACTTCAAGGGTTGTTTCTCCTGACTTTTTTCCCCATAGAGTTCTATAGGAAAATGAGTCCGGAGAAATAACCCTTGCAGTGATCCATCCACATCTACTCCATATCTGGCAACAGAGTGATGGTTTGGGGCTCGTTTGATAGCTCAGACCCTTGATAACTTACAGCCATTTAGCCAGCCATGTGTTCCATACTGTACCAGTGTAATTTACAGCTGAATCTAGTCTCACCCCCCAATTTCCATAGAGATCCATTCAAATGCAGAGAGGTTATAGTATCGCTTGTAACAGTACCTGAAAATAAGATATCGACAGTTTTTTGATGTTGATGGTCACAGACTTCAGGAAGTAACAGCATGTAAAGGATATGCGACCAAATATGAAATATGATACTTTAAAAATACGTTAAAGCAAAGGGTATGAATACTTATGTAAATGAGAAATTTTATTTTTTTATTTTTAATAAATTAGCAAAAATCTCAAAAAAACTTTTTTCACATTGTCATTATGGGGTGTTGTGTGTAGAATTTTGAGGGAAAAAATGAATTTAATCAATTTTGGAATAAGGCTGTAACAGAACAAAATGTGGAAAAAGTGAAGCGCTGTGAATACTTTCCGGATGCACTATCTGCTGCTCATTCTATGAGGAGGTAACAGCACATGATGTGGACAGGCCATGCATTTACAACTCTGTGCAAAGCAGGTAATAGAATAGGGATAAGAAAAGTTGCCTTTCACATTGAAACCAGAGAGGACCTCAACCAATCAATGAGTATATTGGTAATAAGAAACAGAAAAACGGCTACAGTGATTGGTGGATACTTTTTGGCTGTACTTCCTGGGCCCCTTACAGTATATAGCCAATACAGACAGAAACTATCCACCAATAACCATTGGTATTGTTCAGTTTGCTGTTACCAATGTACTCCATGAATGGAGTATGTTGGACAGGAGCTGCTCTCTGGTTTTGCAAAAGGTGAAAACGCCAATGCCCCGGCTATTCCATTTTCCCTGATATGGGGTACAGGAAGCCCGATTAGTTAAAAATGTAATGGAGGTGTGGTTATGAGGACTCACCAATCTCTGATTGGATATGCTCACTCCCCTTGGGGTCCTGCAGAGAGACGCACATGGGAAATGACAAGAGATGAGTTCTAAAGTTCTAATAACATTCTAATGTACCCTACACATAGCATAATTTTCCAGCAGTGGAATTACCAGTTTATTTATTAAAAGCCGCTCCTTGCTGTGGGCTGAGCTCTGTAAATAATCCCGTCTCTTAACTGCCTTTGAGGTGGCCGGACTCCAGCTCGGGCGTGGTCCCAGTACTCTGGTGAGGTATCAGCTACTGTGCTAAATTCCAGCCAGGTCCTGATGGTAACCTTAAACCATCTCACATAAGCCTGCTGGAGCCATTATCGTATGCTCCCCTTAAATCAATTAAATTCCCTTTAAAATGTATGTTATACTGTTTATGCACACATGTCCCGTCCCACGAGTTATCAGCTCTGAAATATCAGTACATAAATGCACCAAAATAGATTCCTTACAGAAGGTAATGCTAGTGCGGAAAGGAAAGGAAATCATCACTGACATATTCGGTAGACGAGTTGGGTCAGAATGTGACTACCGATTGAGCTGAAAATGGTGGATTAAGGAGCTAACGGGGGTGTGGTTGTTTAGTGCTACACCCAGCAAGCCAGTGCGTAAACATCACGTGATTGGTGAGTGAGGCCTGTACAGTCTGCTCAGTGGAATGTTTCCTTGTCATATTCTCTGAAGGGATAATACTAGTCATTGACTATGGTGCTACAGCTTTTTGAGAAAGAGCAGGGCTGATAAAACGAGTTTGGTTTTTAATGATTTGCCTCATTCCATCAGAGGAGCCCATGCATACTGTGGGCACACGACTGACCAGAAGGGGTGGCTCGTGAGCAATGAGACACGGTCATCTTGGCCAACTGAACCCTCCTTAACCCTGGGCGACGCTACAGGCCGATTATGCAGGCCCAACCCCACATTGACCTTGAGTTGGGTTTTATAAACAGATAAATTAAGTTATAGTGAGGTAAATTAAGCGTGGTGCTCAGCAGAGTTATTGATTAAGAAAAGACAGTATCTGTAGATTCTTTACTATGAGGCCAGAGTTTACTATGAGGCCAGAGTGAAAGACAGACGGTGACATTCCCAGACACACAGACAAGTTGATTATGGCTGTTGTGGTGCATGGAGGTGGCAATGTCACCCACATGCACAGACTAGACATCACCCCTCCCACGTCACACTTAGACTGATGTCCCCTGAGGATAAAGACAGTGGAAGGTAATTTGCAAGCGTAGATGACCTGCAGAGGAACATCTCCGGGCTCTGCTGTCTGTAACTGTTCTAACTGCTGCCATTTTCTGTACCGGTAAGACATTTACAAATTAGGCTGTATTACAACATGTGAAAATATAATAAAAGAATGTTGGGATAAAGTGCAAGGACAGTGGAAACAGAAAGAGTGCCCCGTCCCCCATACCTCTGCCCTGGCCTTACACTCAGTTTTCAAGGGTCTGGTAGGGCGGTTTCGGGCTTCTGCAGGTTTCTCTGTAATCTCCGCAGGTGGTTTTGGAACCTCCTTTGGGGCAGCTGGGGGTGGTTTTGGAACCTCCTTTGGGGCAGTTGGGGGTGGTTTCGGAACCTCCTTTGGGGCAGCTGGGGGGTGGTTTTGGAACCTCCTTTGGGGCAGCTAGGGGTGGTTTTGGAACCTCCTTTGGGGCAGCTGGGGGTGGTTTTGGAACCTCCTTTGGGGCAGCTGGGGGTGGTTTTGGAACCTCCTTTGGGGCAGCTGGGGGTGGTTTTGGAACCTCCTTTGGGGCAGCTGGGGGTGGTTTTGGAACCTCCTTAGGGGCAGCTGGGGGTGGTTTTGGAACCTCCTTAGGAGCAGCTGGGGGTGGTTTTGGAACCTCCTTAGGAGCAGCTGGGGGTGGTTTTGGAACGTCCTTAGGAGCAGCTGGGGGTGGTTTTGGAACCTCCTTAGGAGCAGCTGGGGGTGGTTTTGGGGCTTCTGGGGGTGGCTTCGGGGCCTCTCTCTTGCGAGCAGGCTCAGTGGAGTGGCCAAACAGCAGGCATAGCCGGTCCAGATCCTGCTGTATTTCCTCGGAACTCAGCTGCAGCTGTCTGCCCACGGCCCCTCCCACGGCCGCCGCCACAGCGACGGCATGTTTCCGCATCCTCTGCTCTTCCTCGGCCACCAGCTCTGCCTGGTTCTTTTTACGGAAGTACAGGATCACATTCAGGATAACCACAGCGCAAACCGCCATGCTGACTGCCCACACCACATCCACCATGGTCAGAGGAGGTCTGCCTGCCCGCTCAAAAAAAAAAAAAACGCTAAACTGTCAAAACATCAAAAACAAAACCTCCCCGATACTCCACTGTCTCCCGCCCCCAGAAGAAGCGACAGAGAAAGGGTAGATTTAAGAAGGTATTCCCCAGAGTCGGTTTTGTCGCCCGTCAACAGCGGAATCGATTTTTAAG
Organism: Synaphobranchus kaupii; assembly: GCA_029718625.1. Taxonomy (NCBI): domain Eukaryota; kingdom Metazoa; phylum Chordata; class Actinopteri; order Anguilliformes; family Synaphobranchidae; genus Synaphobranchus; species Synaphobranchus kaupii. Next base: position 5,116,500 of record CM056387.1, read on the forward strand.
TTCCCTTGTTATGAAGTTTTCGCAGCAGTCAGCCACGGAGCACCTACTCTCTTGCTGGGGGTTTGAGCAAGACGAGACGTGCGTGACTTTGCGAGAATCTAGTTACAGGGAAAAGCAACACCCTACCCAGTGGAGCAGTGCTATTTCAGTCACCACAAACATGTGCTTGTGGCACACACTCGCATCTTCCCACGAAGCCTGTAGATGTGCACCTGATGCCAGGGTCACTCTTCAGAGAGTGATGGGCTCAACTGAAGTGGGAGCAAACTACACTGATCTGGGAACATGTGAAATATTCCATTTGCTGAGGTTATTTAGCATGTGTTTCAATTTCATGCATTTCTATACCATTGGTAAAAACAGTATGCAGATAGCAGGTTATACTCATTTTGTTTATAATTGCATGCATCATTTTACAAAGCTAATTCATAACTACTCTTGTGTCCTACCTTCTCCCACTGACAGGGCCAGCTGTACAGAGGGAAAACGACTGCAATGATTGGCTCTCCTCTTTGGTGGGCATGGCCAGTTCCAGAGCATATACACGGTGTTCCTTGGAATGCATGCTCAGTCAACCTACCCTGTGTTAAATATTTTTTAAAGAAAATACACAGTTCAAGGATAACAAAGAAAAAATAAGAACAAATTTGGTGTCATCAATTGTTGCCTTTTTTTTTGAATAAGCATGCATTCTCATGCATGTCTAAATATTTAATGGCTTATCACAAAGGTTGTGAATAAGTAGTTATTTCATTGATTGATTAATTTGCTTCCGTTAGTGTGATGTATATGAAGAGCTGATGACTGAATGTTCATATTGTGGGTGATAGTCTGCTCTGATTAACTGTAAAACTAACTGTGACTGGGCTGCCATAACATTGTTTATGCTTTGCAAGGTCAAATATTACTTTGTAACCAGACAATTACATTGTAAGATGCAGGTTATCATGCATAGGGGCTGAAGCTGCTCATTAATTACAACCTAGTATTGTATAATAATATAGTACAATATAGAATATTTTGTACTAATTTATTTTATTCTTCTCAATATTGTATTTATATTTTATTATATAATATTATAGCCTCACTCCATTGTTTTGTTATGCAGTAACACTAATGCAATTCAGTAGGCAGTATACAGTAAAAGCAACAATGTGTCTGAAATGTATAATATGTGATGTGTTGATTGTTTCTGTTTATATTGAAGTTGAGCCTCTATTTAAATTTGTCAATTTATTCAAACATATTGGCTAATGGTGGAATGGACACGTGATGATCCTCTCTGGGTTTTACAGGTGACAGGCATGTGATTCCTGGGTGACAGGCATGTGCATTGTTGACGATGAAATCTGTGCTTCCCCTGAATGTGAGAAAACATACAAAAAAGTATCTCCACTCTTTTCTGCTAGAGAGAGAGAGCGAGATAGAGAGGAGAGAGAGGCATTCAAAAATAATCACACCCCATTCAATCTGGGCCTGGCCAGAACTGCAACTAAAAATAGCATGTTACACAAGAAGAGAGAACTTATGAGCAAGCACCTTAAATTCTACAGCAGAAAACAAATCCCTCCTGGACTGAATTATTTCATTACCTTAAACTCCATTTTCTTGTCATTAAAATTAAAATACTGACATCAAAATATGAGCTCAATGCCATCTGTTTTATGTGGATACAAGACAAGATAAAGATGTAGGTATGGCAATAGTATATGGGTACTTCTCATATATATTTTTGAGATTGGACAATAATCTAATCATTGTGTGAGTGTGACCTCCTTGTCTTATTTATTTTCTCACTAGTTAAGATAGTTCGGAATATCTGGGTAGCAGTAATGATATATCCCCATGGTCTGTCACTTTTTCTGTTCTAACACTGAATTATATGTAACAGACAGGACCAGCATTGTGTCTCTATCAGGTGGTCCCAAAAGGAATTTAAACATGTTCTTTTACAAGGCACAGTGAAGTGGCACAGTCAAGTTGTGAGGAATGAGCAAGAGTGGATCCCAGGCACAGAGATTGACACAGAGGCAGTGGTTGGTGCAAATAATAATACATTTACTGGGGTACTGATTAGCAAGCAAAACAACAAAACAGAAGAAACACGAGAGGTAGGTAAAAGGAGCTAAACACAGGACCACTGAACATGTAAGAAACACAAAGACCAAGCACTGAAACAGGAGGAACAGGGAACTTAAATACACAGGGCAACAGGTGAGTAGAATCAATCAACCAACACAGGTGAAACAGATGCAACTAAATGGGGAATTAGGGTTGGGGAAAAGACGCTGGGGACCAGGAATACAAGTGACTAATTATGCAATTAAGTGGCTAATTGTGATGTTAATAAAGACAAATATGTGATCTAATACAGTGAGTGGAAGGAAGGAAAGTGAACAGGGATGAAGCTTCATATATACGCACTAAGAAAAGCATGTTTAGCCTACATTATGTACAATCAGATTACAATAAAACAACATTCCAACATCGGGAAAATTCTGGCAATGTTTTAGCTTCACAGAAAATTTGTGCATCAAACATAAAACGACTGAGCCACCTATGAACGCTTACACTACAGTATGTGAAATCTCATTAGAGAATAGCACTCAATTTCATATCAAACATATGGTACAAGACAGTGGAGGAGTGGAAAAACGAATGTACATAATCAAATTATTACAAGCAGTAATACTTGCATATTGAGGAGGAAATCTTCGCCTCACATTGAAATGTAAAATATGTAATCATTGTACAATGTTTAAGCGACACAACTAAACTTTCTGTTGTGCTAGGTCATCTTTTTTTGTTCCAAGCATCAAACGAGATGTGTAAAATGCTGTTGGGAAGCTTATGATGTCCTCTATTGGATAAAAGAGTCAAACCAGAATTAACTGGAATGCGTGACAAAGGCTTGAACAGCAGGTGGGTTTTACACAGACGTTTCAGATAGTGTACTAGCATAATAAGGGGGGTGTGTATTTCTCAAACAGATTGTCCAAGACAATAAACGACCATTGAATCTTGAAAGGGTCATCTCTATGTGTAAAACCAATGGTAGGAATCAAGGATTGTATATTTATTTTATGTTTAGTATCAGATATTGATAGTAGAATGATGTGGTGTAATTACACAAGAATTTAACTTATTTCACTATTGAGTGAGCAACGTTTTTCACTGCTATATTGGTATACATTAGGGCTATTTGTTGGCTTTACTTTGTTGCTATGACAGAATGTACATTTTTGCTGGTGACAGAATATTTTCATGAACTAGCAGATAAATGCTATTGTCCAATGCTTCACGCTTGGGTCGGTATAGTTTCAGGTGAGTCTGGGTCAGGGTTGCTTGTTAAATGGACTACCTACTCAACAATCGTGGCACTTAGAAACTCCATATTTGGCATAGTTGTCATGTATCATATACTAATTAAGAACATGGACTTTGTTGTTTCCACTCATAGTTTGGTTGCAGGTGCAATGAATGTCTGAGTTGACCAATCTCACAGCGCCAGTGGCATGGCCACTAGGGGGGTCTGCACGAAGGGTTAACTGTATATCAATTTTTCTGATGTGCCCGTAGTCTGCATTTATGAGAAAATAGAATGGATGCTGGACTTCTGTGCAATTATTCGGAGAGCTACCTATCAACTCTATCACCTCAGCGAGAGTAAGAAATGAGGCAGGCATCGGAAATGAGTAGTCTGGACCTCTTGAATCCTTCTCCCTGCCTCTGTTGTCATACTGTTAAAAGTGAAATTAAACTGCCAGACAGGAAACGTGCAAGAAAAATCTCCAAGGTGACCCAAATCCTGAGTCCATTTTGTCACAGCAATCACTGGAGCCACTTAGAGTTTGTTATTGTTTTCTGTTGTTCCCATAGTCTATTGGGGGTTGGAGGGCAAGCCTGTTCTTGCTACAATGCACAATTTTGTGAAACCTGATACATAGGCAAAAAGTTTCAATTAAATTTTCTATATGACGTAAATTCATTGAGAAAAGGCTTACAAGTTGATCGAAAAAGTTTGGAACTCTCTCCGGGGAGGAAACTGACAGCTTTCTCTATAGCTGACATGTTACATTGTTACATTATAGGCATTTAGCAGACGCTCTTATCCAGAGCGACTTACACAACTTCTTATTACATTTATCCATTCATACAGCTGGATGTATACTGAAGCAATTCAGGTTAAGTACCTTGCTCAAGGGTACAACGGCAGTGTCCTACCTGGGATTCGAACCTGCTACCTTCCAGTTACAAGTCCAGTTCCTTAACCATTATACTACACTGCCGCAAAACATGTAATTTGAAATTCAATGTGAACATTTTTTGAATACTAAACAAACTCACCAGAGCCCTGACCACCAATACCAACCCCCACCACCTGCCACTACCAAACATTTTCATTTCTGCTGATGGTCTGACATAGCCAGTGCATGAAGTGGGCCGGAACCGACCAGTAGTTCTATGTTTTTATCAGAACCTTTTCTAGCATTCCACTACTTCTCATCAAGGTCTACATACGCAGTGTTTGTGTGCCCTTGAGATTCTATTTTTCTCATTCCCACAACAGTCACTATACTGTAGTCCATAAACATTCATTCAAGTGAGCTCAACCATTGACATACAAACAGACTTCATTACCAGTACCTGATGTATTGATTTCTCATTGCTTTTCTGCAATGCAACCTGTCTTTTCGACATGTTAGCTTGGCTCAAAAATGAGTAGTTCCAGAACGGACCGCACCAGGATGTCTACGTTTTGATTACCGGCACTTTTTTTCCACTTAAAGCGCTGAAAATAGCTGATATGAATTACATTCATAAGTAACATGATTGTGATTGCATGTGTTTGAGTGAATTTCAGAATCTGATTGCATAACAAGTTCACTTGAGTTAATTGAAACTTTAAGTACGGGCTGTGTGGCTGAAAAGGAGTGCAGTGGCAGTATTGAATTGCATCTGCTGGTCCAGGATAATCAAAATAATAATAATACATTTATAGAAAGGCTCACATCCATTTTATGGCTATAAATTATATTATACATGTACTGTATAATAACTGAGATATTAAGAGTAAGTCCAAGACACTGCAATATCACTTGTGCCGAGACTAAAAGAACCAATCAGCTTTAGTATTCTCAATCATCCTTACCGCAGAAGATAAGCTGCTGGAATTAACACTGTTTAGTTCCTGTTCTGTAAATCACATTAAAACTATTCAAACAGTAGCAAGTGGGAAGACTGCAAAGCCAATATAAAAGCCATGCCAAAACATTTGCATGGATTGGAGTAAAAATAAAACATCAGAATGATGTCAGTCTCTGTTCATGTTTCCCATACCCACCTGTTGTTGTTTTATACCACACACTTTCGCTTCACGTGATAGATGTGCCATACTGCAAACCCATGAGCCGGTGAGTGTGTGTGAATGACATCAGGGGCAACCGAGTATTCTTTTCTGTGTCTCTGAAATGACGGTATCACATAGCAACATGCACAGAATGTCCAGGGCCAGCACATCTGACATGTGAAGGTGAGAGATGACTGTGAATATATGCTTCTCATAGACAAGAAAAAAAGCCACCAGCAGACATGGCTATGTCTCTTCTTTATTCTCCTCCACTGCTGGATTTTGAATTGCACTTAGAATGAAATTTATGGACTCCTCCTTCATCTGACCTCATTACATTCTGTATTAGGAAGTCCCCCACACATTTAGCGCTGCTGTTGATTTTTCCTTCAGTCTATCTGCTGGCTCAGAGAGCCCACAGAGGTCATGTTGACATCACTGGTGTGGTCTCTGGCTCTAATGCATGGACATGTTGATATCAGTGGGGTAGTCTGTAACACTAATGCATGGGCATGTTGATACCAGTGGTGTGGTCTCTGGCTCTAATGCATGGACATGTTGATATCAGTGGTGTGGTCTCTGGCTCTAATGCATGGACATGTTGATATCAGTGGTGTGGTCTCTTGCTCTAATGCATGGGCATGTTGATATCAGTGGTGTGGTCTGTAACACTAATGCATGGGCATGTTGATATCAGTGGTGTGGTCTCTGGCTCTAATGCATGGGCATGTTGATATCAGTGGTGTGGTCTCTGGCTCTAATGCATGGGCATGTTGATATCAGTGGTGTGGTTTCTGGCTCTAATGCATGGACATGTTGATATCAGTGGTGTGGTCTCTTGCTCTAATGCATGGACACATTTATATCAGTGGTGTGGTCTCTGGGTCTAATGCATGGACCTGTTGATTTCAGTGGTGTGGTCTGTAACACTAATGCATGGACATGTTGATTTCAGTGGTGTGGTCTCTGGGTCTAGTGCATGGAGATGTTGATATCAGTGGTGTGGTCTCTGGCTAATGCATGGACATGCTGATATCAGTAGTGTGGTCTGTAACACTAATGCATGGACATGTTGATTTCAGTGGTGTGGTCTCTGGGTCTAGTGCATGGAGATGTTGATATCAGTGGTGCGGTCTCTGGCTGTAATGCATGGCAATAAAACAGCTTAAATGAGAGCGAGAGAGAGAGAGAGAGAGAGAGAGAGAGATGACACTAAAGATGTTTTTTTTCAGTTCTGACAGGTCTTTGCAGAGCCCATTACCACCTAAGACCTGTCCGCATAAAGAGATTAATAGCTCTTCCCCATGAAGATTTGGCACGCCTGTCCAAAATCCTACTGAATGCCATGACATGACTTCCAAATGTGACAAAATGTCATCGTAATTCTCAGGATTCCCATCTGTCCCCTGCCTGCCTCTTCCTTCTCTGCCCAGAGCGGTGATTTGAGACCTCAACAGTGATAAAAGTCATTTGAAAATGTCAACACAATTGTATTCAAAGCATGTGAGGAGTTACGTCCACTGTGCAGAGATAATAAACATGAATAATGAGATGGTGAACATTCAGGAGGGAGAGAAAGGCTGGGATGAACAGACATCTTTTATATTTGGTTCCCATAGCAACACCATGAACCATAAAGAGTAACCTATATATTTATTGTAAACACAGACAGACATGCACATACACATCCATTAAAATTCAACACATTTGCTATAGCTATCAGTTGTGTCCAGGTAGTCCAGAGACTTGTGTACTTTCCTCTCCCTATACTCTTCAGAGGGTATAGAGCAAGTATATTCTGTTTTTCTGTGATAATATAAAGTCAAAGCAATGCTGGTAATAATATTGGTGAAAATATGAAAGAGAAACAAGCGCTGCCTGGCACAGAACAGAGCTGTAGTCTAAATAAAAATTGTATCTGAAGTTATGCCCTATTGTTTAATGCTTCAGCGTAAATGTGGTCATTTGAGAAACAAGATGAGGCGTGATATTCAAGTGATGGCTGATATTAACATAAACAATTCCCTTATGGTAGTGAATTTCAGATTTGATATAGTGCTGAATGATTTGTTCTTCTGTTTTTAACTACTTCCTTTTATCAGGGCTGCTGGGATATGTCAATTTTCCTTGAAGCAATCACTGTTGAAACCCAGAAAGGGACAATGTGTTTGTCTACCACATTACCAGCCTCTCAAATAATTACTAATCTGCCCTTCTCAAAGAAGAAACTTGCATAGGACAACACTACCAGAAATATACCAGCTCAGGCAACTTAAACATTACATCAAATATAATTGTTACAGTTTTTCTCGATTGCTAAGTCACTTTGAATGAAACTGTGGTCCACTTAATCATGACCATAACCTAAATGAGCACAACAATATGCATTTTTGCAAAACAGTAAGTCATTTCTCATTGCTTTCACACAAAATGCAAACGTTAAGCACATTTTTGCAAACCAGTAAACACAATTCCATACAAAAGACACAAAAATAAATTAAGTAAATCATGTCAAACAAAACTGAAGTGTTTGGTCTCAGCTGATAGAAATTGCTCCCATAATTGTGAATCTCTTCTGCACGTGAGCAAAACCTCTCCAATCAACAATCAGTCCGTATACATGCATAAAAGAGGTCACCTCTGAGCTGGTGTTTGCAAGAATGGAGCAAGTAAGAAATCAAGGACAAGTGCAAAGGAGAGGCAGAGGGGCCCATAGAGGCAGAGGGGCCCATAGAGGAAGAGGGGTCCATAGAGGAAGAGGGACCCATAGAGGAAGAAGGGCCCATAGAGGAAGAGGGACCCATAGAGGAAGAGGGGCTCGGATGCGCGGTGGTAGAGTAGCTCAAAGGGGAAGACAAAGAGCCAATGTTTCAGATGAAATCCATGCCACAGTTATTGATCATGTCATCAATCATGGCCTTTCAATGAGAGAGGCTGGGCAGCGGGTCCAGCCCAATGTCAGGAGATCAACTGTGGCATCAATAGTAAGAATATTCAGGAATGAGAATCGGTAAGTGACTGTGCTATACCTTACTGTATTTCAGTACTACTGTATACAATATGTAAAACAGTTTTTCCATCAATTTCCTTTACGTAATCATCAAAACATCCTTTTTTTCACAAATTTCTTTACAGAATTCAAAGACAACCCTGTGCTGGTGGCAGGGGTAAAGTCTTCACTGAGGAGCAGGAAGCTGCCATAGTGGACATGGTTGTTGCCAACAATGCCATTCGATTATGAGAAATCCAGACGGCAGTCATTCAGGACCACAATATGTTTGCCAATGTCAACAGTAAGTGTAGCCACCATTGACCGGGTCCTTAAAAGACCTCAAATCGGAATGAACCCGCTCTACAAAGTACCCTTTGAGAGGAATAGTGACAGTGAAGGAGATAAGATACCAGTATGTACAGGTAAGGGTTTATCACTGTCATGTCTTTTCTTACAGTAAAATATTATGTTGCATGCAGCTTTAATATTTTACAATGTATTTATAATTATCTTTATTTTACTGTATTTCTCTTAGACAATAATGGAGCTTGAAGCCAATGCAACTCCACATATTTTCATATGTGGTTGAAGCGGGCTTCAACCTGTCAAAAGTAAGGAGACGTGGAAGGAACATCATTGGTCAACGAGCCACTGTAAATGTGCCAGGTCAAAGGGGGGCCAACATAACCATGTGTGCCGCAATCTCCAGTGAGGGGGTTCTTGCCCACATTCCCACAATTGGGGCCGTACAACACAGAGCGTCTAATTACATTCCTTGATGCGTTGTACCAGAGCATTGTGTCACCAGAAGAGGGCAGGTGAGGCCTGATATGTCACGCTTTGTCATCGTATGGGACAATGTTGCATTCCATCGCTCCGGTCAGGTCACTGAATGGTTTGCAACCCACCCACGTGTGATGATACAATTTCTCCCCCCATACACTCCATTTTCTCAATCCTATTGAGGAATTCTTCTCTTCATGGAGGTGGAAGGTATATGACCACAATTCACATGACCAGATGTCCCTCCTTGATACAATGAATGCTGGCTGTCTGGCAATCACAGCCGGGGATTGTCAAGGGTGGATGCGCCACTGCAGGAGATTTTTTTCCTTGTTGCATTGCGAGGGAAAATATCCGATGTGATATCGATGAGAACCTGTGGCCTGATCGACTAGAAAGAATGGACTGAAAGTGCAGTGTACAGTAATGTATTTGTTTTGCCTTTTTGACCTTGCTTTGTTTTCACAGAAATACAGATTTTTTATTTATTTTTTTCCGTCAGCTTGATTTATTTTATTTTGTTCTCTTACAGCATCATTCAATTTGTAAAGAACACATTCAAATAAAGTAAAGCCTTTTGTTGCAGTTCATGCTCTTCAGTGAAATTCTTTCTGCTTTGGTAACATCCTTTTAGGAAACAAGAATACAGGCCTTGCTGTGTTAAAATGTTTACTTGCCTGTACATACTATAATTATAGTATCAAAAAGTGGCACACACACTCAAAAAAAGGGTAGCCATGTTAGGGTATATTGATAGTTGTAGTTAGTGTTTATTGGGCCATTGTGTAATGATTGATATAAATATCTTTCTGTGAGATGACCAGTTATGCTATTTTGCTAGACTTATTTGATTTTGTGACATGTATTCTGTTTTGGGTGTCTTTGGGGGCATTTTGCAAACTAAATGTATCATTTTGGCAAACGCGATTCAGTTTTGGGGGCAGTGTTAACTGTTTTGCAAAAGTGACTTCTGTTTGGAGAAATGTGCTAAAGCAATCGAGAGAAACTGTAATATCAGTTGGATAAGAATAGAAAATATTCTAAAATATAGAGAAAACAAGCTTATCTCCATCACTCCCCTAGGTTCATAATATAACACACACTATAACACAGAGTGAAGCTGTCATGCACACAAGCACTATAATACTGAGGTCTCACACACACTCTCTCTCTCTCTCTCTCTCTGTCTCACACACACTATAATACCGAGGTCTCACACTGTCATACATACATACACACACACACACACACACACACACACACACACACACACACACACACACACACACACACACACACACACACACACACACACACACACACACACACACACACACACACACACACACACAAATACCAAGGTCTCACGGTGTCACACATACACATACATACACACACAGGTTGTCCAAAGCAGTGAGAAGGAAGCAGCCTCTTTTCTATGGCAAGCCGAATGAGGATTTATTCCATTTCCCTATTATCCATTTTGCAGTTTCCCACTAGTTGTGCACTAGTTGCAAACTGTACATAACTAGTTAGACAATTATTAAACATGTTATGGCTATTTTTGATATCAAAATTGATATCAAAATTAGTAAAGTACGTGTAGTAGTCAGTTTACACAGTTTACATGTACCAAAATTTACTACTTAACTAGTTAACTAGTTAACTAGTTGAGCATATTTGTTCACTAGTGAGCATTTTTGTCCAACAAGTATGCAGAAAATGGCAACTAGTGGGCATAAACATTTTGATGTCAAATCTATTTAATTTAAAAAATGCATACAACAAACTAGCATAAATGCAATAATTATATTGATAGCCAGTGAGTGACTTTTCAGATTTAACACACAATGATGTTATCTGTGCTTTTGCTTTCTTTTAAAATATGTTTTGAAAAAGTTTTGAAAAAGTGGTGGGATTGGAGCAGCTAGCCTATGATAAAAAAAAATTAAGTACATTTTATTTTAGCAGTTTAGCAGGAATCCACGATTCCAATAAAATGTGACGATAGAGTAATTGGTTCATTACACGATAGCATAGACCGTATAAAAATAGGGCACGATAGCCTATTCCGGTCAAAAAGAACAATTCTCTATTTCAAAACAAAGCAGAGCTGCACACCCTATTATTTTTTCTAATCCACACACCCAATTAAATATAGCCTACTTCCTCTCCAAATAAATACACAAATGAAAACTCAATTTTGATGTCCAAATCTGCTATATCTTGGCAATTGTAGCCTATAGCCGAAACCTTCATCCAATATTCATAGGCAACTTCCTTCTACGCCCCCTTTACAGCCTCCTAATTAGCATTTTTTAAACTAGTTTACTAGTGGATGAGCAAACTTAACTAGTTAACTAGTGGACATGTTGGCTTTACTAGTAAACTAGTGAAAATAAGTATATGTAACTAATGAAATAGGAGAATATATGCAATTACTTACTCTATGCAACTTAACGAACCATTACGACGGTAACCATGTTCTATGAGTTCCGGATGACCATTAGGGTCGTCAACCACAAATTAACCTTCCAGGTGCATCGAGACTCTTATGTCAATATTTGTCATGGACATGACCCGCACGTAGTGACGTAATTTCTACCTATAAAGGGAGGCGCGTCAATGCAGAAATCATCTGACCCTTTTCTCACCCTTAAAGGGTCCCGAGTGACCATGACCCCTAATGGTCATAGAACATGGTTACCATCGTAAACGTTCGTTCTATTCCGTTCCTTTGACCATTAGGGTCGTCAACCATGGATGACTATACCCACAGTGTCAGGAGGAATCGTCATACCTTTAACCCTTTCGCACGTAAGTTCCAAAATATTTTCAACGGCCCCAAAGCGTGAGTTTTTTTTTCCTGTGTGCACCTGTGTTCTAGAATTCGACTGCTACGTCACAGCACTAGCCTTCGCATGGTTTACAGTCTGCTAATATAACACACACACACATATATATATATATATATATAAATAAACAATACTAGATGGCTCTCAGTATGTGTGAGGCACCAAGGGGCCGTCATCATCTGACTCCGTAGCTAACGGCACTGTCTTTCATTTGTATCAATAAAAATATCTGTCAGCTAATGGTTTGTGTGGTGAAAATGTCTTTACTTTCAATATTTTTCACGTTTTCAAATACTTGTTACAAATAGTGTATTCCGATTCTAGCAAACATTGCAATGGGCACCCATGATGTTGCTAAAATAGCTACCTTTTTGAAGGTTGTACGTTACTGCTCACGATATGCTATGAGATGCTATTTATCTCTGATAAAAGCTAATAACACGGGTGCAGCCATATAACGTCATCTCTGGTCCAACCAAAGATGATAACGTGACAAGATAACTCACTTGTTATGGACAATCTTCCAGGTTAACTTGGTTGAGAATTGATATGGTTAAAGTTGGGAGCAAGTGGAGCATCTCTTAATCATGTATCATCTTTGGTTGAATGCAGAAGAACAAGATGGCAGCACAGCAAAACAATATTAGCCTACTGCCGGATAAATTTTGAGTATTTCGTCAATTATTTTGATCACAGATGAGTTTAACATTGATGTAATACATTGTAAATTGTAATCTCTATAAGATTGTTTATATTATATTTTCTGTCAGCCCGTATTCAGCTCATTTTGACAGCTTGATTAGCACTAACTTTAGCTAACTGTAGCTAAATCAACATTATAGGCTAGGGGCTATTTGCTGCTTACATTACTTCTGAGAAAGTGTGAACGTCTGCATAAAGAAATAAATGTAAATGTTGTAAATATGTTTATTTGGTACAATGTTTTTGTGGAACATTGTGTGTTTAGTCCTAGAAAGAACAAGGGTTAACCCACAGGCTTATTGTTGTGTCATTCATAAATAGACATTCTAATCTTGTGTTCTAATCACACCGGTGTGACCGGACGCTTCAGGGACCACTCTAGTGTTGTAACACCGGTGTGATCGTACACGTCAAGGGTTAAGTGGAAGCTAAGGCCGCTGGCAGGATGGTTGCACCGACTGTTGAACCCGGCGCCACGTTGACATGATAGAATTTTGAGAATGTGCAGAGCGACACCCATGTCGCCGCATCACAAATCTCTTTGAGCGGTACGCTTTCCAGGGCTCCCCATGAAGAAGCCATACTTCTTGTAGACCTTCCCTGGATATTCATAGGCAAGGGTTTAGCTATCGCATTCACTACCCAGCGGGAGAGGCTCTGAGCCGAGAGCACTTTCCCTTTGGTTTCATCGCAGTAAACGAAGAGTTGCCCTGTACATCTGATGGAAGCGGTAGCTTCGACGTAGCGTCGCACGCACTGGACGTCTTAAAAGAAAGCCATTTAAGGCTGGTCATTTCGAGCGGTTCATAGGGCTGACCCGTGAGCACTCGCAACACCAAGGGGCGATCCCAGGAGGGAGCTACCAGGGACCTTGCAGGTCTCAGCCGCCAGCACCCTTCAGGAACTGGCTGACAAGGTAATGGCTCCCTGCAGGCTTGCTGTGACCCAAACATGCCTGCTGGATATGGCAGCAGCATAAGCCTTCAGTGTGCTGGCTGCCTTGCCGTTATCAAGTAAGGATTGAAAAAAATCCAGTAATACAGGAATTGGACAGTGTACGGGGCCCGCGCTTTCCCGTGAGCACCATGTGCAGACCAGTTGCCACATATATCCATAGGCCGTCCTCATCAAGAGGGCTCTGTAGTTAAGTAGCGTCCGTAGGACGGGGGAACCGCACCAAGTTATCAAAGGGTCGGGCTCCTCAGTGGCCATACCTAGAGCTTCATCTTGTCTGGTCGAGGGTGCCAGACAGAGCCGCTCTGTTAGCGACAGCAGATCCTCCCAGAACGCGGGATTTCCCAGGGCGGATCGCAAACAAGGCCGAGGATCGTTTGAAACCAGGGTTTGTGGTGGCCCGTGCTGACCCTGTGCAGGATCACCCTGACCAGTGGTAATGGTGGAATAGCTGACAAAATCAACACGTCACCCTGATTCAAGTGTGACGGTCCCTTTTGGGGTGCAGCGACATGGCATTTAACTATATTTGAAGTGGACTGGCCATGAAGTGAACTGGCTGCCAGGAGTCCGAGGGGCACAACTGCTGAGGGGGCCATGATTAGGCCCATAAGCCCCTGAAAAACCCTCATTTCGAGGACCCGTTTCACTCGGAACTGACACACCGCATCGAGCATAGTAGTTATGCGATGGGGCATCAATGATGCCTTCATGCTCTTTGAATTGAGGAACAGCCCAATGTACTCAATGGACTGTATTGGTACCAGCTGGCTCTTGCCACAGTTGATGCTGATGCCCAGTCTGGCAATATGTTCCAACGTCTGGGCAGTGTGTGTGAGTGCCATACCATATGGTTAGGCACATATCAGCCAATTGTCTAGGTATGGCATAATTCTCAGCCCCCTCAGCCGGAGCTCATACAGCGAGTAAATACACGAGAAGCCAGAGACAGACCGAATGGGAGGACATTGAATTCGTATACCCGACCACGGAATACAATGCATAGGAAATGTGTCATAAATGTGAATGCCTGCAGAGATGCGTCACTGATTGAGGTGTCGACCCCATATCAATCATCGTCTGCGACTGTGCAAGCATCAGCTATGACAGCGAATTACCAACCCACGCTGTCCTGGCAGCTGCATCATAAGCCTTACAGAGCAGATCATCTGTTGCTCTGCATTGTGGCCTAGAGCAGCGTGCGTCTGCCCGGGTCGCCTAGTGTGGGGGAAACTACCAGCGCCGCAATGGCATGCTCCACTGAGGCATTCAGTCCAACCCATGGACCCCAGCATCCGACATGGTCTTGGGCGCCTGTTGTATGCCAGGGTGTGACTAACATTTAGTTAGCTCTGCGAGGAAATTGCTCGATGCTGGCATGGCAAGTTGTTGCACTGCAGCACGTAGCTGTGTGACTTCTGCGGATAGGTTGCTACCCCTGCTAGCCTTGCCCTTTCTCCGTGAAGGGCCCTCGCTGACGGAATTACCCTTACGTTTGGGGGCAACCTCTGCCGTGGTTGGCCTTCTGCCCGAGGGGGGCATGTGGGACATGAACGCATCCAATCGGTCCTGCTTGTTCTCCAGCGACATACTCATATAGCATGGGCAGGGGTCAGAGAACACCTCCTGTAGGTGCCCTAGGCCGAGGCACAGGTAGCACCGGGTGTGCCCATCAGCCATATCCATGGCTCCCCCACATTCCGCTCATGCCTTAGCGGTATAAAAGAGGACCTGTGGACACAAATGTGGCAGGTGGTCTTGAGTAGGGGAAGCCAGGGCAGATAGTGCAGTGCACACGCTACTTCTGCCACACAAACCAATCGATGTAGTGTCTGGACTCACCAATTGGGAAAGTCTTACTGGGGTGCAGTCACAGCCAGTACAGACTTAGAATCAATCATAGGAGCCGTAGCTCGCAGATTGTAAGAAATCAGATCTCACTGGGGTACACCCACGCCCAGGTTCGATCTGGATAACCAAATGCCTTATTGGGGTGCAGTCGCAGCCAGTACAGACTTAGAATCAATAAATGGAGCCATAGCTCATAGATTGTAAGAAACCAAATCTCACTGGGGTACACCACGCCACGCCCTGGTTCGATTTGGAATCAGTGAAAATACAAAAGGATACAAACCTGTATTTGCTGTATACAAACCTGTTCACCGTGTGAATATGTTTAGCTGGAGTGAACCAAATGTCTTACTGCAGCGCAGTCGCAGCCAGGACAGACTTAGAATCAATCACCGGAGCCGTAGCTCGTAGATTGTAAGAAACCATATCTCACTGGGGTACACCCACGCCCAGGTTTGATTTGGAATGAGTGAAAATACAGAAGGATACAAACCTGTTCACTACCTTTATACGTTACGCTTGAGTGAACCAATTAAACGTGGCAGCACCGTGTGCCTAACCGCCGCAAATATATATGCTAAACATAAACAACCGCAGTTTTTAGCGTTAGCAGTATAACCAAGAAAACAATATCCGTCTTAAAATAGCCAAGCTATTAGCGGATATAGCATGCAAGCGCTTATCCCCGCCTTTGGAGGACGATAAGAATCGTAGCCCTGACCGAAGTCACAAAGCGTTTCGGGATTCGCACAAGATACAAACAGTCTCTACTCTGCATCGGCGAGAAAAACGAAGAGGATTTCCG
Source organism: Synaphobranchus kaupii (assembly GCA_029718625.1). Classification (NCBI taxonomy): domain Eukaryota; kingdom Metazoa; phylum Chordata; class Actinopteri; order Anguilliformes; family Synaphobranchidae; genus Synaphobranchus; species Synaphobranchus kaupii. The sequence continues at coordinate 5,132,792 of CM056387.1, forward strand.
CATTGACGCGCCTCCCTTTATAGAGAGGAATTACCTCACTACGTGTGGGTCATGTCTATGACAAATGTTGACATAAGAGTCTCGATGCATAGGACACCTGGAAGGTTAATTTGTGGTTGACAACTGTCGTGCCACTGGTAAGGTTTCTGATGTAAGAAGTACAATAAAAGTGAAACTAGTGTCTCAAAATGCATGACTAGTAAGGTGCAAATTTCTGATATCAAACGGTTTTGTTGAACTAGTAAGACAAAATGTCGAACACGTTGTGAAAAACAGGCAGCTAGTGGGAAACCGCAAATTAGATATCAGGGATTTTTAAAAAAGTTTTTATTCAAAAAACTGAGACACTTGTTTCCTTTCTCCAACAAAAAACAGTTACATTACAGCCATCAGAATCCATTACACCCAACCTATTCCCTCAACATATACGTACTTCATTACTCAACTATCTACTTACATAAACAACACATTCCCCATGTCCAACCCCAATAATTCCTGTACAATACAAAAAATGGTACAAAATATAAAATTGGATATCAGGGATATGGAATAAATCTTCATTCGGCTTAATACTTTTCCTCTTTTTCCCCATGCTTCCAATAGCTCCTGATGACACGTCTTCTGTCCAGAGCATCCTGAATTCAAGAATAGTGTCGCTCTTTGTCTTCAGTCGCTCCTGCTCTCCTGCTGACATAAGGCCCAGAGGGACACTGGGTGATAAATCTAATTGCCGTGATCATGTGCCGTCTTGAGGAGAGGCTGGTGGCGCTCCAGTTCCGCACAGCCCAAAATAACTAAGACTGAAAGTGGGCCGGCGCAGGGCAGGACTGGCAGCTCCTGCTGCACCTGAGAGGGATTAGCATCAGCTGCTGGTCAGACAGGGTGACATTTAATTTGTTATCAGTTATCCAGCAATTAGAGCTTGAAATGTACTTGGAATTCATTATCTTTCATTCATACATTCTTGGGAGAGTACTCATACGAGTGGCTAACCTTGGAAACCACACTCCCATCATTAAATACACACATACCCACGCACACACACACCACAAATCAAAACTAGGCATATAATTTTAGTTCTTTACTACACCTTTCCCAAAAAAATAAAATAAGGAATAAACACAGAATATGGCCAACCTTAATGTATAAAGCAAACTAGGACACTCTGTACTCAGAATTCAAGCACAGAAATGCTGTACTATAAATAAAAAGTACGTCTATAAATGAATTTATAATAAATTAAATAAATACAAAGTTTAGAATCAGATTTGTTGAGCCCACAGGAAATGAGAAAACAAATAGTAAATATGTATATAAAGTGCCAAAGAAACAACTCATGATATTTGCAAGGGGACAATATTCCAGCAGGACAAATGTTGAACTGCCTGTGAATCTCGGATTTATTTATCATAAACTGTACCCTGGAAATGAGAAGCACTGCTCTTCCCTTGCTTCAACATTTTGTAGGGATGAGTAAAGGTTAAAAAAGGGGGGTATTGGCAATTTTATCATAACCCTGAGATGGGTGGTAATTCTATCATAACCTTGATGGGGTTGGTTCTTGTGTCACAAAAAGTTATAACACAACTCGTTGCTCACAACTCACAGATACCACGAAGTTTTGGCAGCCCTGGAGAAGGATTATGGGGAAATAGGCAGAGACTCTATAGAAGGTGATGAGGAAGAGGAGTACCCATCTGCACCAGCCCAGAGGAGAGTTGTTCTGTCTTTTTAAACAATTTTAAAGGCTTATTTGATACGTCAGACCCTTGACCATAGAGCCATTTAGCTAACCATGTGTTCCATACATATGCAACCAAATATAAAAAATGATTACTTTATTCTATATATAAATGCAGGGGTGCCAATAATTGTGGCACATGTGGTTTTGTTAAAAATAATTTTTTTCTTTTTTTTTTCTCATAATAAATTTACTTCAATTTAAGGTTGGATTTTTCTCATTTTTTCAGTGTGAGATTAAGCTAATTCATCAAACAGTGAATATTTTATAACCCTTTTCACTCATCTTTACCTTTAACACACGAAGCGTTACTTTTTAAGGTATATAAATACATTAGGCTACGTATTTTATCCGAATTATGCACAGAACTGTTCTGTTGTATTATGAATGTACTGTAGCTATGTGATTATTTTGACATCGTAGCTAGCCTAGCAGCGAGTGTATTGATGTGGGTCAGAAATGGTCAGATCCATAGACTATAGAAAAATAAGAAGCAAGATGGCATCACTGAAATAGCTTGAGTTAGGAACAGCGTCTACAGTGGCTGAATGGGAAAACTACTGGGTCGGCGGTTCTTTTATTCACTGATTTTTATTTTTTAAATTATATATATACTTTTTTCAGTTTATGATTGAGACGAGGCCACTTTCAGTTGAGAGGCCCGTTTAAGGACGTTACCAAAACCATGTGGGAAAACTGACTGTAGCCTAATTTATGTCACAAGAACTGAAAAAATCGATAGTAGGCTAATCCAGTAAATGCAGCTGGTTTCTGACGAGAGCATCAACACCATCACAAAGCATCAAATGCTGTCACGTAACGTTGTTGTCTAAGTTACAAAAGACAATTGTTACCAAAACATATTTTTAGTGCTGTTGCCATTTTTGCCTATGTTTTTGCTAAATGCTCATCTACTAATCACTCCATTCAACATTATTCAACGAATTCTGATTTACGTCTTAATAACGTTAGCACAGACAACTTCCTAAGAAAACACGACAAAAGCATAAGCCAGCTAGGCTACTGTGGCTATCAGGAAAAAGAAACCTTTCACTCTGCATGAAAATGTCAAAATGACAGGTGCCAGCCTTCGTTATAAAATCTAAATGCAATCGATTATGAGATATCTACAGAAAAAAAACTATCCACTACACATGATTGGGTTATAATCTCAAATTTATGTGAGTTAACAAAGTTAAACTAAGTTACTATTAGCCAAACGATGTTTAATTATTGCTTTACGATAGCTGCATGCTAGGTAGCTATATCAATAAAACGCTGAATTCAGCACACGACATGTGGTTTGGGACTTCACAAAATGGTGAGATCTGTTATCGGAATCAGAGTTTGTTTACTAAAGTGGAGACATCAGTAGATGAGCATTTGGTCCGAATAGTCCGCACACACTACTATTTGAGTATGCCAGTTGAGTATACTTTTTTTGAAAAGCTGTTTAATTAGGCTAGCCTTACATGCGCAGCCAAATTGAGTGTTCTCAATATCCACAGATGATATAGCCAAAGAGTGTAAAGGCAACTGATATAGCATACTTATGTCCAGGTTTATATAGAGGATATTTTGCATACTGCATGTCACTGCAATATAGCCTACAGTAAGCAGTATGCTAGTACACAGGACACAGTAAATTGGGCATTCACAATGCCTTCCTCTACAACACTGTTATGACCCAACAATACTATCCCAGATGATTTGACATGACCTTTTTGTGCTTTTATCACAATTCATTACTTCTTTGTATTACTTCCAGGTTCTTTAGACTACTTACCAGAAAATAGGCTACATCACCATATTTTAACACTTTCACTAGATCCCTTTATACTGCATTACCAGTTCATACCATTTCCACCTTTTATTTTCCACCTCACACTATACCATATTACCATCTTTCTAGGCCATTTCCAGCAATTGATAATTGTGAAGCAACCACACCTACAATTTCTTTAGGAATTGTTAATCTAGTTAGCCCCTATTGTTACGCAGAACGCAGTCAGAATGTTCAGTTATAGATTTCCCAGACACACCTGTGTGTTCATCATACTTGCCAATGGTAAGAATAGAATGAACACACTGGTGTGTCCATAGCCTACGTGTCAAATAATTAAGAACCAGAGACAGTGCACTTGAACAGTTGGACCAGGGAGACCCTGCTAGACTCACCAGAAGTATGGTAATTGCTGGTATGGTGTGGCTTCTTCTACTGACTTGCTCTAAGTCATCCCCTATTTCTCCCAAAAGCTGTCAAATGGCATCTTTCGATAGGTGAGATGTATTGTTTTTTGCCTCTGGCATTCCAAAAGGATTCACAGGATTTCCTGCTCTCTATATCGTCTCCTTCTTGCTACAATGACAGCCGTCATCTTATCGATTGTGTGTCTTTTAATACCCACTTCCCATTTGTACTAAAATACACTGTAGTGTCGTTAGGTACATTAATAATTTGGCAGTGAAGACAGACAGTTAAAACGTCTTAAGTCATCACATGGATGCACCAATGAATGTGCAGTATATATATATAAATTTATATATTGCTTCACACTAGGTGCAAAAGTGTAATTAATCAGTCTCATGAAATTAATTATTAAATCATGATTATGAATTTCAATGTTAACTATTAAAATAATAATCAATAACTTAATCTGAAGGCGTAAATTCTTTTGGAGGATAGGCTCAAATGTTTATCCAAATAACAATCAGACCGACGACCAGATTTAAGTAAATACAATTTATTAAATGACAAACATGTCTAAAACTAACATCCTAAAAGCAGCAAATGATATGGAAAGGAAAACGAAGTGTAGGCAAAGAAAGTGGCATATAGAATTCACAGTTCTATTTCTGTATGTGCGCCAGACATGTGGTGTTCAGAGATCACAAGACCGTATACCTCGAGGGGGAAATACAAATCTCGCTTTAGCATGAAGCTAACGTGGCCTGAAACATGGCGTATATTGAGGCTATAGAAATTTAGCTACGTCAAGCTAAATCCCAGGCCCCTATACGTATACAGGCACGGGATAGACTACTATATCTGATGGGTTAGGTATTAGTACAAAAGGGAGATTGCATGCACTGATCTCGATTTAAAAGGGAGGCGGATTGTAAATTAGTTTTAGAGTAAGTTAGAGTAGGCTCTGTAACTTTAGCTTATGCGAGGCTAATTGGCTGTCGATAGCCTGCAAGCAATGTGTTCAGTTACAAGTTAACGTTACTCTAAATAAACACAATGGATACAATCAAATATGTAATTACATTGACAATAAACATTACACAACAGTTCTCCTAACTATTGCCTGGATATTCATGTCAGTCTTACTGTACTGAAGTTGCTACTGGTGAGTCCATGGCTTTGATGATGTCTGAATTTTCTCTCGGTTTCCTTGCTGGTAGAGCAGCTTGCTTGCTTCCAGGTCCTTTGGCGAGTCGTTGCTGGAAACTTGCCGTTGGAGTCAGTTCAACAAGTGGTTTCCTTGGGTTTAGGGTTGCCAACCGTCCCTTGAAATAAGGGACGATCCCTTATCAGTTCAATAAGGCTTATTGAACTGATAAGGGATCGTCCCTTATTTCAAGGGACGGTTGGCAACCCTACTTGGGTTCCTTTGCGGTTTGCGGTTCATGGTAACGTAGGCTACACACGTTTCTCTGGCTGTCGCTTTAAGGCTACGCCGTATGACGGTAGCTCAGTGTGGCTTGCCGTTTTAGTGGCTTACACGAACACGCTAACTGAGAGCTGGGTGAGAGAGTGGTCGTTGTGACCGCATAACCCGAGGGAGGGAGCAGTTCTCCCCGCGTGTTCCTTGCCTCAGTCAGCCAGAAGACGATTGTTCCGACAAGTGAAAATGGTAAGAAAAAATTGAACTGAAAGAATAAGAAGTTTGCTCAAAGTTTTATAGAACCGGGGACTCAGTCCTGATTGGTCAAGGATCACATGACTGCCCGGCATCACATGACTGTCGGATGCCGGTATATGTAGTCTTTTGGAAATGCAGTCCAGGGTCACATAAATGTGGTTTGATTCCCAATGGACATGCACTACAACACATACAATTACCTTTCCAAAACTTTTTTTGGGCTTGGTAAATCACATTACACTAAAGTAATCTATTTGCATGATCTCCCACTATTTTGCGAAATAAAGTAGGAACACCCAATTTTGCATATTCATTCAGGCTAATCTGCAAAAAAATGAAAAAATCCACGTATCTTTCAATTTTAACACACGCCATCCTCTTTGTAGTTGATCACCTCTGACAATTTTTTGCAGGTGGTAACAGTTTTACATGTGATTTTATACATGCAAACCTTTAGCAAATCAACGCCTTTGTGGTTTACAGTTTGTACTTTCCAAAGCAACTTTTTAAGTCCATGCAACTAAAGAAGAACAATCAACTCGTGCTTTTTTGTATTCTTAGTTCATAAACTTTGATTTAGTCATACTACAATGGATGATACAATACAGATTTAAATTACAGTGAGATGGTTATTCAGACCTGAAATGATCATGTCATTTGAAATAAGATTGTGAAAATTGTTTGGGTGCAATGTGTGCTTCGTTGAAGAGCGGGGACTGACGTTGGTGTGAGGACGCTGACTCATTTTAATGCCATGGCCCTGAGCATCAGCTAACCTAAGCCTGATCTAATTAAATTCTTTAATTAAATCTGATGTGTTTCCAGCTCCACAAGACTTCCTGCTTTATTCAAAGGACAGAAAAATAATTCAAATGTCAAAACCAAACAATAAACTGATAAAAAATGAGAGGACCCAAAGTGCTTCTTCCCGTGAGTAATATCAGACCATGATATGACTCGCAACTTTTGATTTCCATTAGCAGTCTGATGTTTTAGTGTAACCTTTTATTTTTCATGGGTATGGTGTGAATTGAGTTGTTAAAGAAGTTTCTCAACATGAATTGACCTCTTCCATTAGCTCTTTTTATATCAGACATCTGTGGGAAGAACTGAAAACCATGGAGAATATTAGCTTATTAACATCTCCCTTTGTTAGGCATTCACTGATTATGAGAACTTTGTAACATATTTTGCTGGTCTCCCTCAGAGCGGAGGGAAGGAAAAAGGTTCCCACGGTGTGGACTGAGCTGATTACGAGATGAGAAGGCTTAATTGAACTAATGATTGGTACCTGTGGGGAGAAGTGAATGTTTGAAAGCAGGGAATTGAATGATTGAAAGGGGAGCGCTGGGGCCGGGTTCCTGAGGGAATAAATAGAGTGCACCCCTGCCAAGAGTCGGTGTCCCGTGGCAAACCCGGCCAGTGCGACGAGGGCGGCGGAGAGCAGTGGAGGGACTGTGACCCGAGTTTGCCTGAGTGTGGGACAGGCTGATTCCTCACTGGCGCCCTCCAAGGGGTGGCGGAGCCGCCCTGTTGGGTGCTGATTGTGTGTGTGTGTGTGTCTATTTGCCGGCCGGTTTCTTTTATTTAGTGGATGTCCTTTAGTGTGGTGTGGGCAGGACTCCGCTCTTTGCTTTTTTTGTGTTAAGTGTTTTGGTTTTGACTGAATGTGCACCGCCGTGTCTGTCTCCCCCCTCGAGTGTAATAGCTGAGCCTGGCCGCCGGCAGCTCCCGAGGTGGCAATATAGGGTGGGATCACGAGTGTGTGCCCTAACAAATAGCGTACTTATTAGTGCGCCATGTGTATGACGTGGAGGAGTGACAATTGTGCTGTGTGGTGGGAATATTGATCACGCTTACCTGCGGGTGGGGCCAGCTTCATCCGGCAAATTGTTTGAGTGGAGGGAGGGGACAGAAACGCGCAGATGTGGCAAAGTCCACCATCTATATCTGTGAGCTTTTATGAATTGTGTCCTTAATAAAGCTTGCATTTTTACCTTTTACTACTGGGTTTGTGTACTGCTTGGGGAAGGGTGGATCAAACAAAAACTTGGTCCGGGTTGTGGAAGTGAGAAGTTTCCATGCCGACCCGTGACATACATCACTACTTACATTGACATGCACGTGCATGTACACGGGTGCACACTCTGGTATAAACCACTGACGGAATCGACTCGGAAGCAAATCAGTTTACCATCATTGCGCCCCTAAAAATAACAGCAAGGCAACTGATATCTGCTGTGGCCGGTCGATGCTCAAAGTTCATCTCGGTCCTCTCCGAGCTTGCAGTGCAGCCTATCACAATGAGCAATTGACATGGCAGTGAGTTGAGTCGAACAAGCACCGCCACCGCAGGTTCTCCCCAGAGGGAGTTCGGCTCAAGAGACACTAGCTCACAGCTGGAGACTCCATCAGACGCTGCCTGGGAGAAGCAGGTCTTCCCAGTGCCCTTTACAGCATAATGACACCCAAGTGCACACACTCATACCAGAAAACAAAAGAACTAAAAACAAGGATGGCGAGTGGAAAAACTGCAAATCTCTAACTCTTTAGTTCCCGGCACCAGTTTCATTTAGAGCATTTTTGCATCCGTAGGTGAAATCTCCCAGACGCTACCTGAATTTCTAGAGCTGTGTTGAAGGCCCAGCAATGGTCATTCTGCTTACTTGGTGTGCAAAAGACAAAAAAACGGTATTCGTCTTAAGTGGCTGATGCATTTTAGTCCCTGTTTACCATTTAAATGTATTGAACGTATTCACAATCGATCCATCTCTCCCGGTTATTTATTCAAACAAATGTGGGGCTAAACAGAATAAGGCCTGTTCAAAACCTCACTGCAGTGGACTAGTACAGAGAAGAACAAAAACACTCCATACACTCATTCGCTAAACATGCGTGCGATCAGATTTGATTAACTGCTTACGAACATTTCAGCATTCATCCTTTTATCTGAATTGTTCTTTGGTAAGATCAAAGAAATGTGTAAGGCATATGCATAACATGTTTCAGTTAATGTTTTTTCACACAAAGTTCTCATCTTGATTTTAGTTTGATAACCTTTGGGAATTCACATATCATTTTGTTTAATGATAAAAGTGATTGATGACTGATGATGACATGAAAAGACCCAGGAGGATGCAGTCAAACCCAACACTTAGCAATGACTTGGCTCATTGTGCTTTTGTGCTTTGGCTCAGTACGTCTTTCGGTGCTGCGCAGATGTGTTTGCGGAGAGCGATGAATGGTTGATGTTTGCACACAACCCTGAAGTCAGCATGCCTTTTATGGGATTGCTAAGGTGTTCCCTTATGCTAATCATCACAAACAAGCATGCACATTCAACTTGCGAACAATTGGCATTCATCCTCTGATACACCATCCTTTGCACAAAATCGATAGTCTGAGCATGTTTCATGAATCCCTTGTTGGTTTTTTGTAGGAACTTTTTATAAAGAACAAAAGTAAGAAGAATTTAAGAAAAGAGCAAAAAAGAGCAAAGAAATACAGCAGCTCGTATTCTCACGAGAACTAGGAGATTTGAACACATCAGCCCAGTGTTAGCTTCACTTCACTGGTTGCCAGTCAAATTTCGAATAGACTATAAGATTCTGTTACTTACCTTTAAAGTCTTACATGGGCTTGCCCCCTTATATTTAATAATCCCTCACGAACGCTCCATTCGCAGGGTGCAGGCCTCCTTGTTATTCCTAGAATAGTTAAAAGTACCATAGGTGGTAGAGCCTTTTCCTATTGTGCTCCTCTCCTATGGAACAAATTGCCTGCTCATGTTCGGGGTGCAGACACTATCAGTTTATTTAAAGCTAGGCTTAAAACCCATCTTTTTAGTCTGTCTTATAGTTGAGGGGCAGGAGTGGGTGGCTGGCATAAGCTATAGAGTCACTGTCACTGGATCATGGTCTGGTGGCGACCGTCTCAAGCCTGCCCTCATGGCTGTATTGGCCCCTGCCTCTGTTTAGCCCTTAGCTATGCTGCCATAGCCTTATTCTGCCGGGGTTTCCTTATCGCACGCAGGCACCTCTGTCTCTCCTGCTCTGCTTGTACTGCTACCATCTGAACCCCCTAACAATTTTTTTTTCTTTTTTCGTCTTCCCTGCTCTGGGCACCTGCCCGGAGCTCTAGCCCAAGTTTCCCGAGTTTCCAGAGCCCTCCCCCCGCCCCCCTCCTGGCCCGGAGCTCCAGCCCAAGACCAGCTAGGCACCCCCCCACCTGCCACTGCTGATCTCTACATGACGGAGTCATCAGAGTAGAATACCTCCCTATGAAATAATCAACCCATAGGCCAGTGGAGGATGGGCATCCCCCCAATAGCCGGGTTCCTCTCGAAATTTATTCCCATCGGGGAGTTTTTTCTCGCCACAGTATGAGGGTTTTCTCTCCCTACTAGAGAGTTTTTACCTCTGCTATCTGGGGGCTTAGTGCTGGCATTTCCCATTTCCCCTTTCCTCCCCTTTCTGTTCTGTAAAGCGTCTTTGTGACAGTCGTCTGTGAAAAGCGCTATATAAATAAAATTGAATTGAATTGAATTGAAAAGAGACCATCTTCCCAAGCATTTTTAGTCATTTTATACTTCCGTAGATTCTGTAGGGGTAGACCAAATTCACACTTGCCTTCATAAAGGACACAAAACGTGATGTTGATATCGCTTGTTTCCGTGGTTTAATTACGCAATTAGCACTAAAATTGTGTATAAGCCAAGCTAAACATGCAATATACTGCGGTGTTTCTTTGCCATGTGTGTTTTGACTTTTGATGCTTATTGTTGTATAGTTAAGAACTAGATGCGATTTACAATGAAAGCCAGTATAATTCAAAGTCATCTGTGCGTAAAGAGATTACACTCCCTGAGAGACTGGGAGACACCAAATCTCTCCCCTGTATGCATCTTGATAACACTGTATTTCCTTCTCTTTCTGAGTTCTAAAACTCTAGTGGTAATTCACAGTGCTGGCAAATTAAACTACCCAATTTCAGTAACTGGGTAATTACCAGAGACTGTAGGGCACCTGCAGCGCAATTGCAAACGAGGTTTGCTTTAATCATGGCCAATAAGGCCATTTCCATTCCCCTTAATGCCGCTGCATCAAGGCCATAGTAACTCCCAATATTGTCACGTCTGATTTATCTGTCTGTGAAATGATGTGGCCACAAGACCATTTATGGCACCTCAAAAAAGCCTTAGAAATAGTTTACCAGACTATTTAAGTGACACAGTACGTATTGTCCACTTCAATTATTTTTCATTGAAGCACTTTGATGCTTCGTGGCCAACAGGTCCATCACAGTCAACTAAACCCTTAAGGTGAGCATTAAACTGAAATCACTCTCCATTGATAAGAAATCCCGTTTGGAAAGAAAATGTTGAAGAAACAGTTCTAATGATTACGGCTAGTTTAATTGTTGGTTAATTTAAAGAAATGTCTATGGCTGCAAAATAGGCCTGGAGGGCGATATAAGGCCTGTTGCCCAATCCCGCGCAGTGTTGGAGGCTTCATTGGCGGCACTGCCAAATGTGATGCATGCGACAGTCATTTAACCAATTCATCACATTCCTGAAAAGATTAGAGAAAAATAAAAGTCCTTTTAAATAACTTAAGGAATAGGCACCATTGCAAAAGTCCCAAACACCTAAATGACGAGAGTGAGCGAGAACGACACAAATGGATGCCTTCTTATCTCTTTTAGGCAATAGGCTGCCTTTTTTTTGCCATGCCTAACATGCGTACAGTAGCCCAAGTCTGTTTAGCTTGAACAGGTTATTGCAAAGTAATACATTTTTGGCTTTTCAGTGTGCATTCTGCTATGTGGGTCAATGCTTTTTTTAACATGCAGCACCTGCAGGTGGAAGCGAACTTAACGAAGTAGACATAGAGTGTAGAAAAGCACATGGTCCCCTCTGAAGCACATGATGTCAGCCGCCGCTTCGTAGCGCACCACAGATCAGGCTTGCGCAGACACGAGTCGGAGGAAGGCACTTTATGTGCAGCACAACAGGCGGATTTGCGGTTGCTAATTGGACCAGAGCGGGTTGCTGGTGTGCGATGAGGTGCTGTCATCCCAGCCAACTGAAACACTCCCAACCCTGGGGATGCTAGAGCCAGTTGTGCATTGCCTCGAGGGGCTTCTGGCCACAGTCAGCACTGACATGGTCCAGATTTACTGCCAGATTTGTGCGTGCATGTGTGTGCACGCGCGTTTCAGAATGAGTCCATTTTCTTCATGCTGTCTTTGCCCTGAGAGACTCCACACATACTTGGATTTAAAGGATTTGCTGAGATAAACCCCTCGTCTCCAAATCCAGGAGTATTAGAATGAGTTAAGATGTATGAGTTCAAATAGACTCCAACATATGTTACTTCATTTTCACAGGAATGAGTAGGTTCTTATTTTAGAGCTTCATGTAATAAAATTCTTCCTGGGTCAGCCTTTGTCATGAACATTATAAAATGTTAGAAAACTTTTCTTTCCCATTTACTGATGAAAATTAACAAGCGTATAAATGTGCAAAAAGTGCAGAAAAACCAAAATTAACAAGCGTATAAATGTGCAAAAAGTGCAGAAAAACCACAGGCTTTTTTCAATCCTGTGTTTCTATAAATAATTCGCACATGGTGCATTGATCTAATATCGACTTGAATAAGGCTGAGCCTTTTTGAGCAATTCAGTGTTATTGATGGACATTCAGTTATCAAAAAAAATCTATATTGCTGCTCTTTGAGAAGATTCCAAATGCATGACATTTGCGCTGTTCTCTTATGATTGTGATTCGTGATGCACCCCATTAGTTCTTTCAGTTTTATGAATGATCTCAAAGTGGCCCCTCTGTGGACCAGACAAACACAAAGAGCTATGGTGCTCTCTTGGTCCTTCAAAAGTCAATGGAAATAAGTCAAATAAGGAAGCCCCACAAACGCAGAAAAGCCCAGCCGGAGGTTGGAAACAGATAGGGGGTCAGACAAAAATGGGGTCAGACAGGAGGAACAGAGGGCAGGCAGGATTAGGGCAGGAGCTGCTGAAGTTAGGGTGGGGGGGTGGGGGCTTACAGAGGGGCAGTGGGCCAGCAGGATCAGGGCAGGAGCTGTCAAATGCTGGGGTGGGGGCTTACAGAGGGGCAGTGGGCCGGTAGGATCAGGGCAGGAGCTGCCGAATGCTGGGGTGGGGGCTTACAGAGGGGCAGTGGGCCGGTAGGATCAGGGCAGGAGCTGCCGAATGCTGGGGTGGGGGCTTACAGAGGGGCAGTGGGCCAGCAGGATCAGGGCAGGAGCTGCCGAATGCTGGGGTGCAGGCTAACCGAGGGGCAGTGGGCCAGCCTCGCACAAACTGAGGCTTGGACGTCTGACCCCCAGGCTAGAGGAAGGCGAAGGAGGGAGGGATGTGAGGGAGCCTGCAGTTTGTACACAGCAAAAATCGTGGTGTACATTTAACACCCTAGGATGTTTATATGAGACTGTGTGCTACGTTCCCCCAAACTGGAATGGACCCAAATGCAAGACTCGGAGACAGACTCACAAATAAACTCAGACAGGAGTGATTTATTAGAAATGGACAAACAAACGAGAGAGCTGGGGGACTAGGTGACGGTCTGGATATGGGGTTGGCAAATAACAAAGGGGAGATGAGGACAGGGGGCAGGAACGAACAGGAGCTGGGCAACAGGCAGGATGGCTGGAGACAGACAGAATACAGGTGCAAGGAAGCAGGCTGGCGGGCGAACTGAAAACAAACTGAGAGGTTACTTGACGAACAAACAATGGCCGAAAAACATGTCAGACATGCACAACTTGACGGAACGAACTGGCGACGAGACAAACGGAGAAGGAGATATAAATGAGGTGAGGAGCACGTGAATGAGGGATCAGTAATGAGTGTGAGTGTGGAATGCGAGCGGGGAAGGCGAGTGATTGGCTGAGGGACAACTGGGGAGAAAATGAGGAAACGAGCAGGGAAACCACGCCCAGCCTGCGCAACGGAGAGACAGACAAGGGAAAAGGAAAAACATGACATGAAACAAAAAGATGGGGAAAACATGGAGAACGAGAGCAAGGTGGACTGGAAGGGAGCGGTGGACGTAACACCGCAGTCTCAATTAAACACCCTAGGGTGGTAAATGTACACCAGCAATGTTAGATTTACACCGACATTTTTGCTGTGTAGTTTGTAGACGATTATCCTGGGTGGGCTGTGGAAATCATCGCCCTCTCTGTGCTCTTGCCAGCTGAACATAGTGCAGGCATCAGTACGGCTGGGACTTCTGTTTTTTAAGTGTAATAATTGTGATTTTTCCCTCAGACGTTGGAGGCCATGTGACAGCTTTGAGCATTTCTGAAAGCCTACATGCTGACGTTTTCCCTCTTAGTGTATCGATAGTGAGTGCTTTTAACTTTGACTTTGAGCTCACACAGACACACAGTCTTTTACAAAGTAAACAGCAAGTCTGTGATGTTTTCTCTGGTCTGCAAGGCAAGCGATGTTGTGACCTGTGTTTGTAGTCAAATGCATCCTGGAGGCTCGTTTTAGGGGACGTTCTCTTTAGTGGTGTGTTCAAGTAAGAAGAGGGACAAACAGGTTTCCCCTCCTGTCTTAAATGTTTCTGCTGAAAGAGAGAGAGAGAGAGAGAGAGAGAGAGATGTGAGGGTAGCACAAATCAGCACCTCTCCCCCATTGGCACCCACTTCTCTCTGTGTAATGTACACATGGATTCCTTTCCCCTTGCCTCTAGTGAGCTTTAGGCAGCGTCATGTTTGCATTATTTTGCATGCACACGTTGATGCGGGATTATTCGCATTATTCAAAATATCTTTCCCGCTCACATTCCCAATCACTGTCTGCAGACTCACAGCTGACACCAGTCCGATAATGCCCGAGGCAAATTGTGGCAAATCTCGGGCGTCGGCACCCCGGGGGGCGCTCCGCCATCCGTGGGCAGGGCTTTAGAGCCCGAAGGGCCCGGCCACACCCGCACAGACCCTGTTCATACACGCAAGCTCTGAACAGGGTGTCAGGCTCCTGCAGGAGCAGCTGAAAAGGGGTAAGAGGACAGTTTGACCACTTTACTTAATGTAGGTTGTGCAAAGCCATGGAAACGATGCGATCCCTTCATTTTTCAGGTCACAGGCGTCCTTAAGATGTTTTATTATGGGAGAAAACATTTACTAGTCTGATCTTGACCTATTTAGATACTGTAGTTGCTGTGATTTTGGGATGGTAAAAAAATAAACATTGGTACAAAAATATTCACCACAAACTTATAATAATCATAAATCATAAATAAAAATGCAATAAGGTTTTCTTTTTCTAGCTGGACCACAAGCAACATTTGCAGCTCTCACACTCAAAGCAAAAGTTAAACATATTCCCCTAGATTCCATGAAATGCACTGAACCATCATGCAATTTTTTTGGTGTATTTGAAATGGCCAAGCAAAGATAGCATTTGTGCCAATGCAACGACAGCATTCAATTCTCTGCACATGTGTATATAGCCCAACACCAGTCCCTTGATGTGCTATGATTGATCATCTAAAACAAGAAGCGTGTCAGACTGTTTCAATTAAAGTCACTACACAGTGGAATTAATGCAAAGTTACAATACATTAGCAATATAAATACAACATGATTGTCACAATTACAGCTCTGGTTCTGTTGAAGCCAAGCTTCAGTTATAGAGCAAAAGGTGGTAATGCATTTGTTTAATGCTGCCAGGTATAAAGTTACAAAAGAGAGTACCCTTAATAGAAAATGCATTGTGAGCAAAGAAATTTCTACATTGTCCAGGGAAGCAGTCACCATCTGAAATCCTTTGTGTGTTGGCAGCATGAGTGTATTGGAACCAACAATCATTCATAAATGAATAAATGATTGTTGGGACCAGATTGCACAAACATTTAAAAGCAAGCTTGAGTAGTTAATGAAGCTGTCAAAAATAAATAGCGCATATTTCTTTAGAATATAACAGTGATGGTATCTTTGAGGTTTCTTGTACAGGACTTTGATGGCCTGATTATAGAGTGATGTTAGTGGCTTTATGGTTGAAGCTCATGCCTGAGACCAGAAAGTTATACAGTAAGATGGGTGTGAAAAGACCAGCATCTGTAAACTGGAGAGCTGTGTAGAATGTTAAACAGTGCCTAATTTGTCTGAATGTGTGAAATATCTTTTCGACATGTTTATCAAATTTCAAATGGGAATCAAAAACAATTTCTAAGCATTTTAAGTCCTGTGCTTCTTCTAACTTGCAACCATTACTTCAAGGTCTCTATGGCTGAGTGCTTTCTGATAGAAATACACATAGAAATGGTTTTGTTAACATTCAGCATATGGTAAGAGCCTTCAAGCCAGTGTGACACCTTCTGTAAACAATCTGTTAGTTTTGTTGTTGCAGGTACAAACAAAACAAAACAGTGTCATCAGTATTCATCTGTACATCAGCCCCTATAAACACTCAGAAAAGTCATGAATGAACAAACTGCACCATATTAGCCCTAGCACCGATCCTTGAAGGACTGTGAATCGAACCATGTTCTAGCCTGAGAAGAGAAGTTGAATTTGGACAACAAAATGTCATGATTGACAGTGTCGAAGTCTTTCTTATGTACTAAAAATACTGCACTAAATACATTTCCTCTATTTAGATGATTCAGATAGCAGTGTGCCAGTTGTGTTGCATGCTTAGGTCAAAAGCCAAATCGGGTACAAATGAAGCAGCAAATTTTCTTCCAAGTATGTAATTAACTGGTGTGCTGCCCCTTTTTCTTGTACCTTGGAGAATATTTGGGAAAATGGAAATTCGTCCATAATTTGTTGCTAAGTTAGCCCCAGCTGATTGCAAAATGAGAGTGATATGGACTATTTTCCTGGCATCAGTGAATTTTTCTGTTGCGATGTGCAGGTTAATAAGATGGGTTCATGTTTCTGCTAGAATTGATGAATAGTGCATAAAAAGGCATTTTCGCAAGTTGGAGGAAAACCGCAGGGCATATGAGCATGTATATACGTGGGATTGGTGATCCAACAATCAATGCTACGTCTATGTGCGGGAGACCTTGGGGACCTGGATAGAGGCATTGCTGTGCTAGAGCATCTCAGTCATGAATTACTCCATTCATCTCCACTCAGTCGACTGGGGGATGCCGAATACCCACGATTTCCCAGAGACCTGCTGAAAACGACCCCGGGGCCAGAACTGCGAGCACGCTGGTCATTTTTGCAATGACCGGTATTTGATGTGATTGGTTTGTCTGGCTCTATAAGTCATCTGACAACAGCTGACACAAGGAATAGAGGGCGGCCTTGTCCAGACAGAAAGGCCCGGTGCAATCCCTGCTGGCCTTGCCCAAAACAATAAGGACAGGCCTGAACGCCCTCTCACGCTTCACCTCTCGGGAGGTATCTCGTCTTTGGCGCCTCTCCCATTTCCTCAAGTAAACAATGAGGCACAGCACGGGACACAGGGTGGCAACTTTTTCTCAGCATAACCCTATTTGGTTGTACACCATTATTTACCTACAAACCCCAAGTCCAAAAAAGTTGGGACAGTATGTAAAATGCACGTAAAAGCAGAAAGCAGTGATTTGTAAATTCTCTTTTACATATATTTAATTGAAAACAGTACAAAGAAAATATATTTAATGTTTTACCTTATCAACTTTATTGATTTTTGTAATAATTTCAAATTTGATGCTTGCAACACGTTCAAAAAAGTTGGGACAGGGGCAAAAAACCACTGGGAAGTTAAAAAAAACACCTGTTTGGAACATTCCACAGGTAAACAGGTGATGCTATCATGACAGGGTATAAACGGATATCAAAAGACTCTTGATATCTTTTTTTTTTTTTTTTACATTTCATTACATTTTCAGGTACTCTTACAAGTGATACTATAACCTCTCTGCATTTGAATGTATCTCTATGGGAATTGGGGGTGGGACTAGATTAAGCTGTAAATTACATGGGAATACTATGGGACACATGGTTGGCTAAATGGCTGTAAGTCATCAAAGAGCCTCAAACCATCACTCTGCTGCCAGATATGCAGTAGATAATATGGATGGATCACTTAAAGGGTTGTTTCTCCTGACTCATTTTCCTATTGAACTCTATGAAAAAATAAGTCAGGAGAAACAACCATTCAAGTGATCCATCCATATCTACTGCATATCTGGCAGCAGAGTGATGGTTTGAGGCTCGTTTGATACCGCAGGCCCTTGATGACTTATAGCCATTTAGCCAACCATGGGTTCCATACTATTCCCGTGTAATTTACCGCTTAATCTAGTCCCACCCCCCAATTCCCATAGAGATCCATTCAAATGCAGAGAGGTTATAGTATCGCTTCTAAGAGTACCTGAAATAAGATATCAGAGTATTTTGATATCCTTTTATACCCAGTCATGATAGCATCACCTGTTTACCTGTGGAATGTTACAAACTGGTGTTTTTTGAACTTCCCAGTCTTATTTTTTGCCTCTGTCCCAACTTTTTTGGAACGTGCTGCAGGCATCAAATTTGGAATTAGCATATATTTACAAAAATCAATAAAGTTGATCAGGTAAAACATTAAATACCTTTTCTTTGTACTGTTTTCAATTTAATATATAAGAGAATGTACAAATCACTGCTTTCGTTTTATGTGCATTTTACATACTGTCCCAACTTTTTTGGAATTGGGGTTTGTACATATGTAACATAGTTGGCCTGTCAACAAACATGCCTCTTAAAAGTTTTATTGATTTCAATCAGCATGGACTTTGTAATTTGTACTTGGGGTGTTTCCTGGTTACTTTGACTGGATTCATTGTTTCAATGATGTAGGGCTTCAATATTCATAATTCATTAGTAATGGACAACCAAATGTAGTGACATTCAAATATTTATTTTGCCATTAACGCCATTCTAACTTACATTAACAGTTGTCAAATGGAGAATTGACTGATCAAATTATATTTATTATAATCAATTTTTGCATGTAGAAATGTTATGCGCTTACAAAAAAGAATCAGTTGAACTGCATGTCCATATGCTGGCCTGTGGGTCTTCTCTATTTATTCCACCTTTTTTGGTGAACAAACGTCATGTAGATAAAAACCTGAAGTTAATACTGTAAGTCTCAAGCCAGAATTAGCTGATTCAAATGCTGATGCAGAAGTTGATTAGATGAAAACATTTGGCTGGATTGATAACAAATAGGTCTACAAGGGCATTGACCTCCTGGTGATGTTTTATGTAATCAAATTAACCCTATCTAACCATGGCCCACAAAAGGCACTTTCACCTAGTGCCTACTCGTCTTATTTAAATGTTAATATCTAAAGAAAATATTCAATGCACATCCATGGTTTAAAGTTTGAATTGAAGAAGAAGCTGCATCATTCAGAAATTTGCAACAGAATACATTTATTTCAGAATAGTCAAATTCAGTATATACATAATACACATAAAATAAGTAGCTTAATGTATTTAAATATGTTTTTAAAAAAACGTATAAAAACATGTATGTTTTTACATAAGAACAGCAACGTATTTCAGCCCTAAGTGCGATAGGTGGTCGCTGTGGAAATGTCGACTGTACTGGACTTTGGCGAAATTTAATAAGATAAACTCTTCAGGGTTAACCAGAAAACTGTTGTAACTTAATAGCAGGTAGGATATTTTTTTTATAAAACATTTTTATACCAGAGAATTTGAAGACTAAAATTAAGTCTCTACTAAACCAAAAGTACTTGGGTACTGTACATAGTACAGTTAGCAACGGAAAAACACAGAATGCTTATTTGTGCAACTTTAAAAAAAATATTTTATTGTTCCTATATCAGAAGACGATTTTCTTAGTGTGTATAAAGGGTGCATTTTATGCATTTTATTGTCTGTAACTATGGAAAGAAGAAGGTTGTAAACATGGTTTGGGCTATTAGCACCCTGCTGTTTTATTAGCCTGCACTGCAACTTGAGAGAGGTTAGGTGCTTTTGCAAGTTGTGACCGTTCTGAACAACCCTGCATCGGAATTTTTTGGTTTTCTTAAAGCTGTAGTTTATAATCTCAGAGAAACATGAATACTGTAATTTTGTCGAACCCGACTAACAAAGTTACATCAGGTTAACAAGGTCAATTCATTAGGGGCAGAAAGTCATCTTGAAGTAGTAACCCTCTATAGTCCCATGGCCGTATATCTTGCGGTGCTACAGAGAACATTGAGTTTTACATTCTAGAAATGTGTGACCCAAAACATAGGTTTATGCATGAAAAAGTGGTTCTGACTTAAGCTAACAAACCAGGAGCAATGCATGATGTAAGTTACTCCATAAAACCTAATGTTGGACCTCTTACGAGTTGAGATAAGGCACAGGATTAATCCAGAGAGTTTATTTTAATTGCATATGCCCTAAAAACTGGCTAAGTGCATTTCAGTGAATGCTATCTAAATGGAATAATGTTGAACCATGATGGGCAGCATGGTGGTGCATTGGCTAGCACTGTTGCCTCACAGCAAAAAGGTGGGCCTTTCTGTGTGTATTTTGTATGTTCTCCCCATTTCTGTGTGGGTTTCCTCCAGGCACTCCTCCCACAGTCCAAAGACTTAGGTTAGGCTAATTGGAGACACTAAATTGATGGATTGGCGACCTGTCAAGGGTGTATTCCTGCCTTTCGCCCAATGCATGCTGGGATAGGTTCCAGCCCCCCCGCGACCCTGACCAGGAATAAGCGGGTTAGATAATGGATGAACCATGATGTAAATTCCCCTTCTAGGCTGTGGAAGCTGTTACATTCACTGCAAGTTAAAAAAAAGTGTTGGTTTAAATAAGCCATTTATAAGAAATGGCAGAAATTATTTCTTATATAATTATACATTTTAAATATAAATGGACTGAGCTTTTTTTAGCCTTTTGGTCAAATAAAAAAAATATATCAGTAACAACAGTGAATACCTTTCGTAAAAGACTGAGGAGTGTTTTTTTTTGGTTCAATGTTGTATAAGTGCTATCGCAGTGTTACATCAACACGTACAGCTGAACACACAGTAGCTGCTGCCTTTTTTCAGGTAGGGACATTTCCACAGATACCGTGCCAGATACCTAAAACAATGTCCTCCCCTGCACACCATATGTTGAGCATTTTATTAATAGGACTCAAGTTCATTTGCCTTTAAAAATAACTTATCGCTGGTTTATAGTGGTGCCAGGCATGGTTAGGCCAGATGGCCTTTTCCTGCCCAAGCCTCAGGCTCCTCACGAAGAGGAGCATTCCAAGAGGAGCTTTAGCCTGCCTGCCAGGCATTATTACAGTAACAAATCCAACCCTGCGGTGCTCCTCATCTCATAACCTTCTGAGGCACAATGGAAACAACTGCAGAACCACTAGCATGCTGTGTTTTCCTGTGCATTTACAGCACATGCCACGCTAGCATGTCCCTTTTTCCTGTGCATTTACAGTGCATGCTAAAGGGCTTTTACCAGTTTTTAATAAAACTTCGGATGAATTATGTGCACTGCTTAATTCCGTTTTTTTTTCTCTCCACTGACAGACGATTCCCCCTCATTATTTATTTCAGATCGCGATTGATGTTTTTGTCTGTAAATGCTGGTTTATTGTTGTTTTTTGTGCCTGTATGGATTTGTTGTAAACTCTCCAAAAAAAAAAGACTCCTTTGGTATGCAGTCTACTAGGAGGGCACCCGAACACAAGACGTTTTTGTGTTTGACGTTCCGTCCATGTCATATTCCTTCCTCTATGTATCATGTCAGTGATCCCCAACCCTGTTCCTGGAGATCTACAGTCCTGTAAGCTTTCACTCCAATCCTAACAAAGCACACCTTATTCAACAGCTAAAGAGCTCATTGAGCTGCTAATTAGTAGAATCAGGTGTGCCAAATAAGGGTTGAAATGAAAACCTACAGGATGGTAGCTCTCCAGGAACAGGGTTGGGGACCACTCTATTATGTCAACATGAGGGTCACAATTGATCACCAATTGTATTTGGCAGGTGATTACGACATCCAATGCCTACAGTGCCACGTGAGATGGTCATGCATGTTGAAATCATCGTGGATCACGTGCCCTAGATAAACTGGTGTCCCTACTCATGTATGCAAAATTGTTTAATGATTATTGAATAATTCATCGAACATTTTATTTTATTTTGGTTAATGTCTTAGTACGACACTGCCGTAATGCCAATGAAAACGTAAATTCTATGTATTAATTAAATGTCCTTCTTTTGACTGAAAATGTGTGCCAGTACACAAATTGAAATGCTTTATTCCGTTTTACAGTGTGTTTTCATACATTGCCGAAAGTGAAAGTGGAAATGCTAGAGATTTAATTTCAGTGGTCTCTTAGAACAGCGTTTTTCCACCGGTGTGCCGTCAGAGCTTACCAGCTGTGCTGTGTAATTCTACCACAATTAAACATGTGTGTGACATTTTGTGTGTGACATTTAGTAACGCTTTAGTGGTTAATGGGACAGCAGTGTGCCGTGGAACTTTTTTGATTATAAAAAGTGTGCCATCGCAGAAAAATGTTGGCAAACACCGTCTTACAGCTGGTAATGCGAAATTAAACATCTAATTTTGCCTAAATGATGCGAAGCCTGCGAAGCTAGTTTGACCATGATGCTACGTCTCAAATGGGAGGGCTATTTAAATCACCAACCTTACCTGTTCACGCATTTGCCATTGTGTTGCTGCTTCTTCTCATATGCTCTGCTTCTCATATGATCCCCTTGGGGGGCGGGGGGGGGGGGGTCAGTGGTTTACTCCCTATTATCTTGGCTGGTTTATACTCAAAGATGTTGCGCAAACAGGGAGTGATAAGAGGCAGAGCCTGACGCCAAAGATTGCTTTCATTTTAAATCTCAATGAAATATTGCTTAGTTCAATCGTGAGCCATCTCACTGAAATATGTATTGTACCTCTGAATGACTGTGCACACTTTTAATTTCCATAGATTCATTTTCTATCCTGGTAATCTGAGTCCTTCTGCTTGAGATTAATAAATGTGTGGAAGAGTGCAGTATTTGACAGCGTATGTAGAGGGAGTGGAGAGTGAAACCAGGATTATAAGACTATCCAAGTAATAATTGACTCATTAGGGTTTTCCGCCCAGCTTCCATCATGTTGCAATGCACTTTGAGTAACAGTTCCATTTAGCTCTTTACCGCAGACTAGAGGATGGCCTAGTTTCAGGCGCGGGGTTTATTAGAAAATGTCATCAGGCTATGTAACATACTGAAGATCAGAGAGGTTATCTTATCGCTCACTCTCAACTCATCTCTGTTCTCTCACCCTGTCTCCTTTTCATCCTTTCTCATTCTTCTTATTGATTCTCTCATTCTTTTGTTTTTCTGCCCCCCCACCCCCACCCTCATCAAACACACGCACAGTCTGTCTCTCCACTGCCCATACACTTCATTGCTTTGTGTGTTGCTGTAGTGTGGCACAGGTGTGGTGGATGTAAGGGCACTATCAGGAGAATAAATAGCTCAGTCTGAGAGCTCAGCCAGCCAAAGAAGGATGGATAGAGGCTTGGGAAAAGAGAAGAAGGCTTAAAGAGGAGGAGGCCAATATTAGGTCATGCTTGGTGAAACTTGCAGCGCTGTTTTGTTCTGAAAATAATTTGTAATTACTCAGCTCAGATCTAAACTTCTCATCAAAACCTCAAATCAAGTCAAGTGGGCTGTGATATTGAGTCTGCACACTTGCTTGGGATGAAAAATCCTGACAGTCTTAACCCTTGTGTGGTGTTCGTGTTTTTGTTACTCACCCAGTGTTTGCGGGTCTGGTGGAGCCACAACATTATTTGGTTTTTAAAACAATAAAGCCATAACAATTTACGTAAAAATACTTCACAGATATTGACTTTATCTCAATTACAAGCAATATAGACAGCATATATGGTTAATATTGACCATTTACCTCTGCTATTTATTTATCAATAAAAGTGATATTTGTTTTTTGTGATAAAATTAGAGTTAATTTTGTTCAGGGAAATGGTGAGATCTTGATATAGACACGTGTATAACTGGACAAGGACACTCAACAATTAAATTAAAAATGAGGGTTGAGACATGACTCAATGGATCCAGTTACCCAGTCAACGTGAGTGAACCCTGACCTGAACCCATTCATTACTGAGTGAACTCACATTTGCAGGCTCACTGCATCATCTGCTATGTGCAGAACAGAACATTCTCTTATCCGAGTGTTCTCTGTGTCCGTGAAGCAAATTACACGAGAGCTTCAAATGCTTTGGCTCTAGCACGCAATGTTTACACTTCCGTTGAGATTTGAATGGCTAAAACAGCCTTCTTACAGCTTATTTTTGGCGAATTATGTAAGTATGTAATTGCAAAAGTTGAAAGCTTTTTCCTCTGAAAACGCCAGTTAGGATATGGAAAAAGGATGTTTTTTTGTTGAGAAAGCAGGTAACAGGGTGGGATCCAGGGTTTTTAAAAAAAAGTTTTTTTAAGTCATGCTGTTTTTTTTAAGTCATGCTGACATCGTAATGTACAACAGCACTACATCACCGCAGATACAGTTGATAGGTGCACATTCAAACAGACTGATATATTTACTTGTATTTACATTTCACATGTATTATGGGTTGCTTCCCTCTACATGTTACCTGCTGGGCATCCCATGCGTTGCACCATTTTTATTTTATGGATACATTTTTTGTGAGGCATTTTGGAATATGTACTTTTTAGTGTGTTCTGCTTATCACTGCATTAAATTGACCACAGCAATGAGTTGCATGTACTGTAATCAAGGGGTTTTACTCTACTGTAGCCATATAAGGCAGAGCAGCAGTGCACATCTTACAGTGCTGTCCTCCTTACATAAGGAAGTCATCTAGGCAGAATAATCCCCATAAGTACGGCCTTCACATTGCGCACACTAAACCTGATGCAACCCCTCATCATCACGGTATTTGTCATCTGTAGTGATTAAAAAAAGAATAAATGCTTTTTCTTTAAACATACGCAGGGCACTGTGGTCTTTTTGATGGTTGATGGTTTTAAGAGGAGAGCCATCATTTTCGGTGTTTGAAACTCCCCCAGCTAGTGTTCATTATACATAGACATGTCTAGTACACAAGTATAGAGGTCCACTGTTATCTGACAGTTATCAAGCCCAGGTTATTGCAGATTGTGTGGTGGGAATTATTACCAGGTCTTAAGTTAGACAAAAATGAGACACAAAAATACATATCTGTTTCATGTGCTTAATACATATTTATAATACATATTAAAACAGTATACCACCAGTCATCATATAAATAAGGTATACACTTACAGAGACCCCCTCCAAATATTGCTGAGCTTAACGTTGAAATGATACAGTTAAACCTTGCATACATTCATAGACCTTTTCTCTCTTTTCTTCCCTCTTCCACCCTCCCTCTCTCTCACCTTCCTTTTTCTTTTTTTCCTTTTTAACCCTTCTATCTGTTCCCAAACACCCCCCCCCGACATCCCTCCCTTTCCCACTATAGAATTCCATGACACTTAGCTCTGTCCTATCCGATCTCTAAACCCCCCTTGACCAATTTCTTCATTTTAAAAAACAAAAGTAAAATATGCTATAAAGAACATGAAATACATTTTCTAGCATAGCTTATGCATTCGTAATATAGCCAAAATGACATGAAGAAAAAAACACTAAAGCAAAGGCAAGTGTCTACTATATACTACCCTAACCGCACTGGATTCATATTCAGAATTATGTGTGGATATACAGTATATATATGTACATAGACACATACCCACATACAAACATGCACACACACACACACACACACACACACACACACACACAGACACGTATATACAGTATATATTGTGCATACTATATATATGGAGCACAGGACTATGGGGGTATGGCGCAGAAGTTGTAAAGGGGAATAAAATAAACTATTTTTATTTAGCGCAACAAAAGAAGGGTGAAAAGGCTGTGGCAGAAAGGTAAGTTTGAGTGTTGGAAGCCATGCCAGGGTCCGCTGTTGGCCGCGGGGTGTACTGGCTTCTCTTTCTGTAGGTGGGAGAGAGTGAGAAAGGTTAGTGAGTTAGTGAAAGGTTACTGAGGGACTGTGTCAGATTCAATGGCCTTCCATACTATTGAGTATGTTTGTTGAGTACACTGGATGAGAAAATTAAGTAGGCAAACTTTTCACTAAATGTAGTGTACTTAAAATCCCCAGATGAAATATCCCTGATATGGCACGCAGCTTTGCTTTAAAATGTGGCTCTGCTTTGCTGATTTTTTTCCTTCAACAACAATAACACTCGAGCATGGCCACGCAAGGGCGGGATGTCTTACGACACTTCTACATTATGGTTGGCAAATAGTACGGAGGATATTTTTTTGCATACTGCATGATGCATACTACACAGTATACAGTACATAGGACGCAGTAGATAAGGCTCTGATTCGGGCACGGCCCCTGACTCAGAGCCCTATCTACTGCATCCTGTGTACTGTGTATTAGCAGCTGTGTACTGTTTACTGTGTGCTGTTTAGTACGCAACATGCAGTATGCTAATAAATATCCTCCATACTATTTTTACTACAGTGCAGTGGAAGTGTCATAAGATGTCCCACTCTTTTGTGGCCATGTCAAGTTGTTTTTGTTTTTATTGAAGGGAAAAAAGTCAGCAAAGCTGCACCTCATACGAAGCTGCGCATCATATGTACTTCTTGAAAAAGTACGTTCCCAAATATACTCAGCGAAAACCACAGTATACTACATTTGCTTACTGAACTACTTTCTCATCCTGTCTACTCAACAAGCATACCCAATTATATAGAAGGGTGCTGATTCAGACACAGCCAGGGTCTTTTGTAGGGACGCAGCCAATTATCTGAATGGGCTTCAGGTGTTCCTCTGTTTTTCAGATAAATCGGCTCCCTGATCCAATATTTGACTCTCAGGGCGCTGAGAGGATTGAGTGGGGAGCAGGGGTTGCTGAAATCGGACCCCAAAGTGCTGTCCATGGTGCTATATTTCCTTGCTGTAGAAAGGGTTCGGAAGGAGTCGGAGCTGCCTGTAGGTGGGCAGGGGCGGGGATTCTGGATTCTGATCCCCGCACCACTATATATATTTTAAGCAGAGCCTTATACAACCTTCCATAGAACAGTGTCATTTTTTGGGAAAGTGGGGCATTACAGCCAAACTTTTGACACAAATAATTGGGTACGTCATCACACGGTGTTGTTTTTGCCTCCCGAAGAGCACTTTCTTGTTGCTTGGTGCTGATAAATGAAACTGAAGCAGACATTCATTTTGGAGGGTATGACTAAGACCCTACTATGTTTGAGGAGAGAGAGAGAGAGAGAGAGAGAGAGAGAGAGAGAGAGAGGGAGAGAGAGAGAGAGAGAGAGGAGAGAGAGAGAGAGAGAGAGAGAGAAAAATACTTTAACCTTTAGACAGAAAGGTTTATTTGTCTTTTTTGTTTTCGTTTTTTTATCTGGATCCTGTGAGAGTGAATGGCAAAGGCTTTTTCATTTATTTTTGTTGGTTACGCGACCTCTCTCCCTCTATGCTCTTAATAAATGGCAGTGGAAACCGGAAATGACCACCTCTCCCTGTGTCCAGGTCTCCTGTCCTTCCCAGGGGTGTTTCCCTGTGTGTGACAGAGGATAAAATTATTTTTATTTTTTTAAATTAAAGTATTAAATAAATATTAAGAGAGAGTGAGAGGGAGAGCGTGAACGCGCGCCAGCCCTGGCATGCAAATAGTATCAGCACAAAGCTGAAAAAAAAACAGCCTCTCGTCACCCCGTCTGGTCCAGGCAGGACGCGTGGTCCTCCGTGCCCCAGTGCCAGTCCCTGTCCTGAGCCTAGCCCCTCCCCCCCTGGCCAATGTGTCGACCGGTGGCAGGTAACATAATGTATCGCTCCGCCGCCGTACTTCCACAGAGAATATAGGTCAGCACAAAGTAAAGGATTGAACGATAGTTTGACTTAAAAAATGATGGTATAAACACTCAAAATATCCCCGATAGACTGTCGTCGTATTTTATTTGCTTTGGGTGCACTGTGGAGTGTTTAAGTGCGTTTGGTAGTGGATGCTAGGTTTACCATAGAGTTCTAGCATTAGCAACGTGTGTATGTCCAAAAGAAGGGACAGCATGGAATTAGCTGAAAATGGTTTCCATCAATCAACTACATCATGGGTAAGTCGTAATTGAGACATTATGTCCAAAATGATCTATCCCTTTAACACCTCATTTGTGAGAATGCGTCATCAGGTTAATGATCTGCAACAATGCTAATCACCTGATTAGCTAAGTAACACTGGCCGTGCTGAACAACGAGGGCTGGTTATTATAATGTTTACATTGAGGCTGTTCTTCCGGAGGATGGACATGATGTACAGCCTTGATCAGTGCCAAGTCTAGACGAGCTGAATGTCCTGTATCCCTATTATTACGCGTGTATATATTATGTGCTGAATTATGTATTCATATGTTCTCAGATTTTAAAAGTATACCTGTAAAGACGTAGTGTACATCATATTTTTGTATGGTTTTAACTTTTTACGTTTTTACATTTCTTATCATCCCCTTTGCTTGTTTTCACAATTCAATCTTTAATACATGAAATAGTTATTATTGTGCATCCCATAAAACAAAAATGGCATCCAAATTAATTGATGGCGTACATGTGACAGACTTACACTGGCTAGACTACTGTAACCACTGATCATGCTTCTACACTGGCTGTGTGTGTGTGTGTGTGTGTGTGTGTGTGTCGTTGTATGTGTGCGCGTGTGCGCGCGTGCGTGCGAGCATGTGTGCATGTGTGCGTGTGTGTGTGTGTGTGTGTGTGTGTGTGCTTGTGTGCATCTGTGTGTGTATGTGTGTGTGTTTGAATAGGTACAAAGCTAGCCCTGAAGTTTGTGAATAAGGATGAGACTAAGCTGCACAATTTCCTGAGGGAGTACAGTGTGTGTGTGAAAATGAAATCACAAGAATAGATAAAATTTAGAGACTGGCACAATCAAAAGGTGGAAGACTGGTTCATGTCAGGGCACGTCTCCGTAAGGGAAGATGTTAGACCAACTATGGTTTTTATGGGTTTCTTGCTAAGCATTTTAAATTGTTCTGGCCCTTTTAAGTTTTTCACTAAATGGCTATTTGTTCTTGTGCTAAGGTAACAGATCTATTTGGTCGCTAACTGGAGACTTTCGAGGTCAGTGCAACTTTAAAGCAGCCACATTGGCTGGTGCTATAGTTATTCTGATTGTGCTATCGCAGCTGTGACCTACATTCGCCTTTGAGAAATGACTCCATTTTAACAACAAACATTTGTTGTATGTGGGACAAAAAAAAACAGATAGTCATTCATATCAACCATTTCTCTGTCTCTTGCACAGAGACAGAGAAATGGTTGTGGATGTACTTCCTGCAGTAATGGATAATGGCCTGCTGTGCTTGGTGCTAAAGAAAGATCACAGCAAGGGACACAAAAATGCTTTGGGAAAAAATAAAGGCTGTCATTGAATATGGCGTTACAAATGCCACCCTGTCTGACCCCTTACCTCACCCCAAAGATGTCCCCAGGGCACCAGATCTTCAACAGTTTCAAAGCTTGGGGCCATTTTGTTTCACAGTGTGATTTATGAAAGCTTCAGGGCAGTATTGCTGTGGTAGAGTAACGGGGGAACCTGGCTGGCTGAGGTAAGAATGTCTTCATTAAAAACAAGCTGAGCGTTTCATCGCCCACAGCGGACAGAAAGAGCCGGTCCCATCTGCTCCCATAGACTGGAACATCAATAAAATACACACTTCACTAACTGGAGATTATTGGGCTTAACAGCAACACTTGAAAATAGGCAGAGCAGATGCAATGTGAAGATTTGCATTTGAATGTGACAACTAATAAAAAAATCAAGATATAAAAATGCAGATGGGAACCGCTACGTGCCTCAACAGAGCTAATTGTAGCAAGGCGGCAAACTCTGCTGCTCAGTCTCTGATCTGCTCACAAGTATCGATCTGGAAAGTAATCTAAAGATAAGCCTGAATCAGGATCCCCATTCAGGTGGGTATTGACTGCACTTAGAGTATGATGATGACATCAACGGTACAATCGCCTCTCTGACGGATGACCTCGATGCGCGTGCAGCATTCAGAATCACTTTGAGTCTGTCAAGGGGTTACAAAGGCACACATGTCCGAGAAGATGATTTTGGTTGAAGACAGGTGGGTGGCAGTGTAGTATAATGGTTAAGGAACTGGCCTTGTAACCGAAAGGTTGCAGGTTCGATTCCCAGGTAGGACACTGCCGTTGTACCCTTGGTACTTAACCTGAATCGCTTCAGTATATATCCAGCTGTATAAATGGATAATATGTAAAAAAAATATGCTAAAAAGTTGTGTAAGTTGCTCTGGATAAGAGCGTCTGCTAAATGCCTATAATGTAATGTAATGAAGAGTGATGAACATAACCAAGAAGGTCAAAAAGTTCAAACGTATCACCAGCTACGTCCTCATAGACGTCCCCAGTGTGCTCCTGACAAGGACAGGTTTGATGGTCCCAGCCATGTGTCTAACTGTAGCATCACTCCACTGGTGTACCTACAGAATTACCTTGGAGTGCGAAATTAGAAATTATGATCATTATGTTCAAAGCAAAACCTTGTGTTGAGCTGACAACTCTATTCCAAACTGCATGGACATCCAGACGTGAATTCACTGACAAGAGAGCTTACTTGCTCTTCATGCAAACTGACTGCTAGATGTCATTTTAATAACATTCTTGTTAAGGTTCCCGTAAGGGGGACTGGACCCAAACGCAAGACAGAGACGGCTCGAGGGGAAACTCCACCGGGGAGTACATTTATTGAAACACAGGCAGGGGCAAGACAGAAAAGGACAGGTACGGAACTAAGGAGAGCTCGGGAACTAAGGAGGGGTCGGGAGCTGGGGAGAGATCAGGAACTAAGGAGGGGTCAGGAGCTAAGGAGGGGGTCAGGAACTAGGCTGGGCAGGGATGGCGCTCAGGCTGTGGGGGATCAGGAACAAGATGTCACCCAGGCCTTGGGGTCCAGCTTAAGGAGGGCACGCCGGCTGTGGGGTCAGGAACAGGTGCGGGGGTCCCGCGGATAGCGTTGGGGGCCCCAAGACGGCACTCTAGCCGTGGGGGTCAGCATAAGGACGGCGCGCCAGCTGTGGGGTCAGGAACGAGGAGGGACAGGAACGAGGAAGCCTGGTCCGGCCCTGAACAAAGAGACAGACAAGACATGACGAGGACAAAACGAGCAACAGGTGGGAGGAGGCTAATGAGGCTAAGTAGGAGGGAGAGAGGGAAAACACGGGGTGGACTCTGAGACAATAGGAAAATCCGGGTGCCTCACAATTCTTCTATGTTTGTTTGCCTTCTGATGCTCTTCCATCAATGAAACACTGGTGCTAGCTCTCAAATTCCACAAGATGACAGTATGTGTGGCCAATCAAATACTGTACAAAAATGTATCTAAGACTGGTGATCCATACAGGTAACATACTGTGTACTGCATTGGAAGAAACTCTGCAGACTGTGTGCATTTGGAAAAAAGAAAGCAGGGGGTGCTGGGAGATCTGGGGCTCGTCAGCCCACAC
Source organism: Synaphobranchus kaupii (assembly GCA_029718625.1). Classification (NCBI taxonomy): domain Eukaryota; kingdom Metazoa; phylum Chordata; class Actinopteri; order Anguilliformes; family Synaphobranchidae; genus Synaphobranchus; species Synaphobranchus kaupii. The sequence goes on from CM056387.1 coordinate 5,164,015, forward strand.
CACTGCTGTTGTTTTCTCTAATTAATGGCCTGTTGACAGAAATAAAACATCAAAATTCATGAAATATGTGGGCACAGTTGTCATATAAATTACATGTAATTAATTTCCTGGAAGCATGTGTTTTCACGCATACACACACACATACACACAGACATCACATACACATATACTTATATCCCATACCGACACACACATACTGTGGTACCATAAGGAAATCTGTCCTGAAACCTCTAGTTGCCGATAGCTCTTGTATATCAGCCCATAATGTGTCATGATGATGAAGCATAGCAGATAATGCAATGCACTCTGAGGAAGAAGAGGCTTGGCTGCTTTAGTCATACAGCATGTTTAGTAATTTCTGTGTGAGGTTAAGGCGTGTGAGCATGTTCTATATTTGTTTGTGAGGACATGAAAACAAACAATCTCCTTCGAGATGCGTGCTTTAGTAACCACTTCATGACACTCTGAATCACAAAGCAGGATTACTGAGTTAGCTGGATAACTGCACTGAGTAAAACCCGGAACACTTCCAAATCTGGAACATGGACTTAAGTAAAAACATCTGTTCCGGGTTTCCGCAGTTATCCAGCTAACTCAGTAATCCTGGGCTGCGTTCGGATCCAATTTAACACATTCCCTTCCCTTGCTGTCTTCCCTCGAGTGAGCTACCTTGTGACGCAATTTGCGATGTGCAGCAAGCAAACTTAACAGGTGCTCTGCAAGGGAGGATTGACGAGAAACCAACAACAACAGAACTGAACCGCCCTCGCACCCCAACCAAATTGGGAGTGCAACCCCATTGAGTTGAAATGTGACCGCCCACTTTTCCCATGTGGAGCATTGTATTGTGGAATTACCTTCTTGCTCCCCTTTCTTAAATCCCACTTGGTGTGGATGCCATAATATTAAAATATAATTTCATCCTGGCATTTTTGGGACCCCCCCCCCCCCCCCCCCCCCCCCCCCCTTGAAGCAAGGGAAGGGAATGACAGGAAGCAAACATAAAATTTGCATCTGACCGCAGCCCTGTTTTGTGATACTGGCCCCTAGGGACGGACGGAACAAGGTCCCTTGTGTTCGAATCAACACAGATGAGAGGCTGTGTATTTCTCTACAAACAGTACCTGCTGCAGCAACAACAAAAAAAACAATGAATGGATGGTGTGTATGAAAAGAGGAGCAAAGATGGGGAAATTAACCTACCATTTCCAAGATTTTAGACAGAGGATCTGATCCAAATGGTTGCTATGGACGCTGCATTGCACAGTGCCTCGGGCTCTGTATATTTCTACAGATCAGGAGTTCTGGTGCTCCATTCATCAGCTCCAAATTTGATGGGTCACGCCTGAAACAGCTGTTTTTTCTCCCTTTCTCTCTTTACCACCCAGATCCCTGGGCTATTCTACAGGTCTACTGAATGCATTATTGTACGGATCAAATTTTGGCCTTGATAGTAAAATGTACATTATACTCACACATACGCACACACATGCTGCATGTGTACATGTCTATATGTCTATACATAGTATATATGGCTATCTCCCTCATTTAGATTCTGCAAGGGCTCTATATCTCTTCAGCCCTGTAGGAGACTCTCATGATGTCACCTCCACAGCCTTCTGCTCTCGCAGATGAGTCATTTTCAATATGCTCTTCCTGGCATTCAGGTCTCCCAGTATCCTGTGTCCCATGCAACCCATGGCCTTCCAGAATACCTGCCACAGATTATTTAAGACAAGTGCGAGCGAGCGCCGGTCCACAGGGAACAGGATCCGTCCAGCGTCAAGCGAGGTAGCTGGGTGGGGCCCAAGAACTGGCCGTCTCAGATATCAGGTCAGCAGTGATTGAGTAGGCATGCGCACACAGACTCACACACATGCATACACACATACATGCACACACACATACATGCACACACCCACACACACACACACACATGCACACCAACACACACACACCTACACACACACACACACATACATGCGCACACAGACTCACACACACGCACACACACATACATGCACACACACATACACACACACACACACACACACAGACACATGCACACCCACACACACACACCTACACACACACACACACACACACACACACACACACATACATGCACAACACACACCCACACACACACATACATGCACACACCCACACACACACACACACACACATGCACACCCACACACACACACCTACACACACACACACACATACATGCACACATACACACACATACATACATGCACACACACACACACACACAACACAACACACACACACACACACACACACACACACACAGCAAACAGGCATGAACACAACTATGCACACAAATACACACACAAACACGGAGCAAACATGCACACATACACACATAATATGCACAAACACAGATACAGCAAACAATAATGCACACACACAAAAACATTTTTTCTTGATTTTCCTTAAATGGTCATTTTTGTTGTATTGGGCTTGTATCAGGGGCTTTGAATCCATGTCATGTGAGCTGAGTATGTTATGTAATACACTCAGTACATGTAAACATGTTCATGTTTCACCATTTTCTTGTCCACAAGATGATGAAAACAAACCGAAGCCAACAGCTTAGACTCGATTGTGTTCTTCTGTACAATTTCTCAGACGCCTTTTATCTTTTAAAAAGGGGGTAATCCCAAACGCGCTACAAGCCGGCTATATAAACAAGGAACTGTAGGTGCTCAACAGAAGGACCAGTGAATAGAAAGGATACCAAACCTGGACTACTTCGCTAGGACTAACCCGAGATAAGGAGGACTGGAGCACACAGAGCTCAGAGCAAAAACAAATATTTTAATACGACTGACGTTTCAACGTCAACGACGTCTTCTTCTGAGTCAAATGAAAATACAGACAATGCCCCGGGAGGTATATAAATACCCTCCCATCAATTACACAAAGTAAGGTGCGCATGTGTATATAGGACTAATATATCTCGTCATAGATACCACATACACAATGTTATCTTCTTCAACAGGGTAAAGAAAAGATCGACAAATGTCATAGGTAAATAAACTGAATAGTTGTCTATTGTGAACATGGCATAAAACAATATAAAATGAAAATCAAAAAGCCTGTACACAAGTTACAAAAAACATGAAAGATTCAGCGACTCATTTAACCCATTGGGTTCCACACTATTGAGTGTATGTATCCAGTACGCCTCCCTGCGGAGCAGTTGCTTAATAATATCTCTGCCTCTGGATGATAAAGTGACTCTCTCAATACCCCAAAATTTTAGAGAAGAGACAGAACCATGATTGGCTTCAGCGTAATGTCGCGCAATAGCATAGTCCATATTCTTGGACCGGATTGCGGTCTTATGTTCAGCAATTAGAACTATTGCGCGACATTACGCTTGGGGGGTGGGAGGGAGGGGCTGGGGTGGAAATGCCTTACAGAGGGGGCAGGAAATTCAGTCCAGTCTACATCTCCATCCACTGGGAGAAAGAACCCCAGCTGTGTTCTGATGCACAGAAGCAAACGCAAAGATCTTTTCCGAGCTGACAATCTGCGTGACACCCTCAGGCAGTCTGCTCCAGCTGATGCCTTTTTAAGGCCTAGCGTCACATCCTGAAAAGAGTGCATTAAATCAACCTGTTTCACCTCGCTGACTTATGACGGGAAACAGGAAGTGATTCCTGTCATTTCTGAAAGGCTCCTGTCATTTCACTTACCTGTCATTTCATTCATTTCATCTAATTATGCTCCCTCTGTCATGAGGAGGCTTCATTTTACACCCAGAAAATCAATACCTGCATTCCTGGAGAGGCACATGCGGGGGGAAAGCCCAGAGAAAAATGGAAACTAACAGGGACTTCCACAGAACCAGAACTAGCACACATCTGTCTTTATATAAGGAGCCTTCCAACCCCAGGTCAACCGCATAAGATCCTGAATGAGATGAAAAAGTATCACATTCGTCCTCTTATTAGCAAGAGTGCTAACCCTTCCATTCATGCTACTGAGGCTCATTGTATCCCAATGAGCCGAAACAGCTGAGGGAACGGGAATAGTTTAATCAAGCCATCACAGAAATTATCCAGACAGAGAACATGTCATAGTTCTGTGCTGACTGCATTATGATGGCATGTGGTTCATGAAACTTTGTATTCCCTTATGAAATGTAATATACTGCAGTATATTTTAAATATATTGTGATGTTAGTTTTGATATATTTACAATATACTGCAGTATATTATTTTTCCATAAGGGTTATCAGCCTATAAAACAGCTGGGGCCACATGTATAAAACTCTGAGTAAAAGAACGCGTAAAAGAATGCTCAGGGTGAAAGTCGGAAATCTGCTTAAAAAAAGTTCAGCATTTTCTACCTCTGCCTTTCTGTCACGGTGTCGCCATATCACACGGACTCCAAACATTGCGCACGTATGGTTTCCATTGTGTGCAGAGGTACGCAGATTCTCACAGCACGAGTTATATTATACATCTGAATTTCTGCGTGGAAACTCGCTTACGCTGCGTTCTGAGGGCATTTTTCTGCTCAGCACTGTTTATACATGTGGCCCCTGGAGAGCTAAATAGCACAGCAATTATCCGGACAGCACACTATCAGGACCCACAGGTAAAAAAAATGGCATATTTAATGTTGGAAACTTTCACACTTCTTTCAACAGCAGCAAAGCACTTGTTATACTTTAGATCTCACACGTCTTTCTCAACACACCCTTTAATCACAACTAAGGAAGCGAATACTCTCGGATCTCAGATACCCCCCCCCCCCCACTCGCTTATTTAAAAGAGCAGCGAAAAAAGGTCCCACGATGTCCTATTTTCATTTTAAGCAGGCAGCTGGCCCAATTAAATGGGGGAGGGGGGGGGCCTCACCAAAACCTATAATGCAATAATAGTTGCTGTATGTACGGAGTGTGGATATGACATGATTAATTTATTTGACGGGGACAATGCACATTAATAACATTTATGTAAATGGGCCAGTTAGCCAGGGAGGCTAATTTCCATCTGTAGTCCCTGTGCTACATGTCTTTGGGGTGTGGGGGGAAACCAGAGCGCCCGGAGGAAACCCGCGCGGACACAGGGAGAACATGCAAACTCCACGCAGATAGGATCCGGGACTCCGAACCTCCTTCTTGCGAGGCAGTAGTGCTAACCATTGCGCCACCGCGCCGGCCTCATTCAACCCTCATGAACTCATTCAGTCCTGAACAGATTAGCGTTTAGCTTGAGTGACAGCTTGGAGCTTCAGCAGTATTGCTATATCCCTCAAGGTAGCGTGTGTACTTAAATTATGGATTTTAACCCAGGGGTCCCCTTATATGTTTGGGTGGCCTACTCAAAAGAGGTGCATTCTAAAATAACTTCAGTTAATGGAACACGTACCATAGTGATGCTGTGTAGAGGAAACGACAGACTGTCTCGTCAGCGGTCACCAAAGCCTGCCATAGCATCACCACAATGAGATCAAACAAGGAATGAGAATAAACGAGAATTGTCACTTCTCAGATATCACAACTTTAATTTAACAGTTTTTAAAAATTACATACTGGGACAGCGAGAGAACAAAAAGAAAAACAATTATTCTGAAGGTACAACAATCAAAATCGATCCCGAAAATAATTATTACCCTTTTCTGTATTTTTTTTTTTTTTTTGGTGCTATACAATAGGCTTATTTATGCAATAGGCATCTATTTGTACATGAACATATATAGAGAGTTGGAAATAGGCCTTGTTGGTACAATCAGGACACAACTGAGGAAAACAGTATTTACGGCATGTGTGTAATTCAGCTACTCCTGTTTTTCTATATTATTGCACTGGAGACTAAGGCGGCAGCAGCATCTTAACCCCCTCAGGGAGGACGCAAGTAGACAAGAGGCAAAGAGAACTGTGCTACTGCGGTTCCACAGTACACACAGGCCACTTACATTACCAGGGTGACTTAAGACAGCTGAATGTGGCGGAGACGCCAAGCGTGACACTGACCCGCTGACAGGGGAGCGAAGTGGCAGGCTTGGCGCCTAACGGCCTGAATTTGGGACGGGCCACCACAGTCACATCAGTCGAATATCAGCACGGGTGGATAACAGGTGACCTGTGAGGGTTCAGCAAATAAGGAGAGAGAGAAGCAGCCACTGCAGGAGTCACGCATTGTGCCGAATCCTCGTCTGCTTCTCGGCTCCATTTTGTTGTGTTTAGTGAAATTGCGCTTGAAAACACTGAAATGGAATTGCTTAGGCACAGAGACCCAGATCTTCTACAAAGCACTATTCCACAGAACTCATCATCTGATCTTTCTGTACTAATGAACCTATGAACCAATCATTGTTATGCTCTGGAGAGCAAAAGGTGCTGTGAGTCATGCTGAAGTTCCTGACTGAGTCTTTTGTTGCACCACCCATTATGACAACTCACTCTCCCATCGCAACAGTACACCTGAACAAAAAATTTCCTCTCAAAAGCTTCACTAAATATCAGCTGTAGAAACGAGTAATGGTATGATAAATAAATAACTAAAGGTTCAGAATTGTGTGGGTGCCGCAAACCTATTGTCCTCGTGACAATTCGGGTCTGCCGTTTGCAGAAGTGGGCCAAAGTCCTGGGGTGGTGGATAAAAGAGGAAAGTGTGTGTGAAGATCAGTGGATGTGTCAGATGTGACGTAAATGGCCTGGCGCACTTTCTGAGTGACAGCCACAGGGCCATGAGGGAGCCGCAGCTGTGTGCAACAGAATGTGGGTCACCACTCCCATCACCTCTTGTCCAATCACAGCCTCACTTCAGGGACTGCTACAAAGCTACTTCTATAGGAACAATAAATACCAATACCAATATATTCATTCATTCATTACTTTTTGAGTAATGCTTTAGATTGCAAGTACTGATCATTCACGTTTAAAAAAAATCACATACAAATAAATAGTGGGGCTACACACTGTTACAAGCGTTTTTAAATGAAAGTGTTGCTAAATTTTTTGAACCATTAAATAGTGCCCACCTGAAGCGATTACATTAACAACATAACTATTTAAAAAAAACAGTTGCCAGCCACTCCAGAACTCTAAACCTTTTAATGAAATAATTCCTTATAAATTGTTTGTAAGTTGTAACTGAAATGATTGACTTTTCACTTTGTAGATGACATGTTGATAGCAAATTTACCCTTTTTTGCTATGCAGTGCAGTCTTGTGTGATACTGTAGTGATCCAACACCACCTTTCCCCTAGAAATGTTTGCATTCCTAGTCTGTGTCTCTGGGATGAAAATACTACAGTATCACTCATCTGGATTGAGAAAGGAATGAGCATTGATTTCACTGCGGCACGGCATCGTTCCTACAGTGTGTCTCCATAGAGACGTGCTTTAGCTTTACATCCTTCTGTTCAGAAAGGTCAGAGATCTAGGGGCTATATCTGGCTATCCTGTGGGAAACTCTGGAAAACCATAATTCCTTTACCCAAACAATTGTGCTTTATCTCGTATTATAGAATTTTGCATACTAGAATTCAGTTTGGTTACACATTCAAAGCAAAGACACACGCACACACACATACACACACAGAGGGACACGTGTAAATGGGGAGGTACAAAATAACATCCCTTTAGGACTACTTTCATAGTCACGTCTGTGCCTGTGGTCTTGGTCTAGTGTGGATACCAAACATGAAGGGCACGTGTGAGTCTTTGCTTGTCCTAGTTCAGAGAGAAATTAAGCAAAGTTTGCCCTTCAAGAACCTACACAGGAACTAGGGTAACAGGACATCTGCTCCTGCATGCTGTCCTGAGATTCCTTTCACGACGGAGGCGACAGGGAGAGCCCGTGGCCTGAGTCTCGGCGCTTAAGACACAGGATGAGGAAATGCGAGAGACAACAGGGACCTGTCTCCATGGAGACCACTCGGTTCAGGCTCATTTCGAATGTCACTCCTGCTGCGAAGGCCCGTGTTTTGCGGTCAGCAAAGAGGAGCAGGCTCAGAGACAATAAGAACTGATGTAGAGTAAAAGTGAGAACGTCCCTGCAGTCACTGGCCTTCCTGAATTTCTTTCTCAGGTTAGATCGAGGCCCCTTGAGGGAGAGCACCTTAAACGAGAGCCCCAGTTATCTCCGGTCTGGTGAGCTCATGAACCCCAGGTCCAGCTGTGCTGTAAAACTGAGATGCCCCGCTGTGACAGACCACCGACGGAGACCTCAGGGTGAACCGCCGGGTGAAAGAGTGACCTATACTACTGACGTGCCATGTTCCACTCAGGGGTGTTTCCACGTAAAAACGCTGACACAAAGGTAGACCTCCAACTATGGAACACTGTCTGGAATTTAAAAGAACAGCGAATGTGAGAATAAAACTGAGAGCTGGTTAGTCTAAATTTGGCCTTCAGCTTCCAGCAGTACAAACAGCCATAAGGCTCCTGTCTTCGGTAAAACAGAACTCCCATAATACTCTTGTCTGCAGGGGAGGGTTGGGGCGGTGGCAGTAGTTGGGATGATCATGGCCACGCCCCCATGCCCCGCCCCCTCGTCTGCATCTCTGTCACACGCAGATCTCGATCGCCGTGGCCATCACCATTTGACCTTTGCCCTTCTCCTGACGACTGGGTGAGTGATTCATGTTGGGACGTGGGTCCGAGGGGATGCTTCGCCTGAAGGGGGCGGGGCAGAGGCAGGTAGAGGAGGAGGAGGAAGGCGGAGTCGAGGGTTCAGGGTGCCTGTGGCTGAAACGTGCGGAGGAGGCGGACGAAGATGAGGAAGAGGAGGAGGTGGAGGAGCCGGCACCCCGCTCTGAGCGCTTCCGGCGACAGGAAGGCCGGCGGCGAAGCTCGCTGATCAGCTCGTACTTGACGAAGCAGAAGACGTCTTTAACGGCGCAGCGGTCCTCCGCCTCAATGGCCAGCAGGCGCTGGAACATCCGCAGGGCATCGTCCGTGAATCGCCGCCACTGCGAGGGGAAGCCGCCGCCGCCCCCCCGGCAGGAGGGCCCTGCCCCCGCCCCCGCCCGCTGCCAGCGCCAGAACTCCTGGTAGAAGGCGTCGGAGGGCAGGGCGGCCTCCCAGGGGAAGTTGCCCGTGAGCATGCAGAAGATGAGCACGCCGAAGGCCCACGCGTCCAGGCCGCGCGCCACCAGGAAGCCCTCGGCCCGGCCCGCCTGGCACACCTCTGGCGCCGTGTACGGGACGGTGCCGCTGACGCGGCGCACCCGGCAGCCCTCCCGACGCGTCATGCCGAAGTCGGCCAGCTTCACATGCCGGCACTCGCCGTCGAACAGCAGCACGTTCTCGGGCTTGATGTCACGGTGGACCAGGCCCCGGCCGTGCATGAAGTCCAGCGCCAGGCCCAGCTGCTGAATGCAGCGTTTCACCATCTCCTCCGGGAGCCCCACCTGAGACAGGCACAGGGGAAGAGTCACTCTCTACCTCACGCAGTCAGGCAGGGGGGACGAGTCACTTTCTACCACTCACAGTCAGGCAGGGGGGAAGGGTCACTCTCTACCTCTCACAGTCAGGCACAGGGGAAGGGTCACTCTCTACTAGAGGCTGACATTTTTTCGGGAATCCTGTGGGTCACGGGATTCCGGTGGGATTCCCGCGGGATGGGAGTCAATTTCACTATTCATCACGTGATTGGGACGGGACAGGAAAAAAAGTCAACGGGAGCGGGCGGGACCGGGAATCATAATAACAATCGGTCAGTTTTTATATATAAATATGCAGTTTGAATATGAATAAACGCTATATTCTCATTCCAATATTATAAACATTGACGCAGATGATTTCAAAAAGGATCCCCGAACAGGACAGATGCAGAGACAAGGCATGCCCTTTAAAGGACGCAAAGGAGATCTGCCTGACACACTACAGGTTGCAGAGGGTGCTCGTGTCATGCTTACCAGAAACATTGATGTGGAAGATGGACTGGTAAATGGCTCATTTGGCAAGATTGCAATTTAGATATTAATTTAGCTATTCCAACCTCTCCCGTACGCAATCGCCCGTCATGTACTCCCCCTGTACTCCCCTGTCATGAACGTTACCATTGCTTAGCAATGCTGGGTTAGCTAGCTAGCAAGCTAACGATATCTCACGGCAAGTCGTTTTAACATTTAGCTAGCAAGCTAACGATAGCTTATGGCAAGCCATTTTAATTTAAGTTATTCGACTTCCTTAAAGTCATCCTTGCTGGCTGGCCATATAAGTTCGCTAGCTAACGTTACTAACGTTAACCAGCTGCTCTAGCTAGAAATATAACCGGACATTTCTACACGTGGATAATTTTTTTAGGTCCCAAGAATTACGAAAATGTGCGGGGAATAGAGCCAAAGTGTTAGCGGTATGTTTGTACTGACTAAATACGGGGATGTTTAAAATAAAACCAATAATTTATAATTATTTAGAAAGAATACGGGAACGGGATGGGACGGGAGTCATTCTTCCGGGATTGGGACGGGACAGGAATTTTTTTTTTAGTCTGTCGTGGGATTGGGACAGGACAGGAATATTTCTGTGGGAGTGGGATGGGACAGGAGTGAAAATCCACTCCCGTGTCACCCTCTACTCTCTACCTCACATAGTCAGGTACAGGGGAAGGGTCACTCGCTACCTCTCACAGTTAGGCACAGGGGACGGGTCACTCTACCTCAGGTTCAGAGAATAAAAGTCCAGTGAATCATTTCTAACCCTCCATGTTTCCGGCATGGATATCAGTGCTAAGCTAAGTCTCCAGGAGGTAAGGCAAGTGTGTCTTCAGCTCTCTTCACATCTGACTGCCTCGGTTCTGAGACTAATGACCAGGTAAACTTGTGGTTCCTCTAATGTGTGTTGGACACCTGTGTTATGGAACAGATGTGTGTGGGATTGAGAAACAGATGTTCACCTGGGGTGGGATGATGTCAAACAGGTCTCCGGCTGGGGCGTACTCCTGGCCGAAGACGTAGCTGTCCTCCGTCTCAAACAGGACGTCCAGCACCTTGACGATGAATGGGCTGCAGCCCAGGTCACTGGTGATGCTGTACTCCCTTAGGAAACTGCGCAGCTTGGTCTTATCCTTATTCACAAATTTCAGGGCCAGCTTTGTACCTATTCAAATACAGAGCACAAATGTGAGCGCACACACACACATGCACACACGCACACACACACACACATGCACGCACACAATGTAGACACACGCACACATAAATGTGAGCACAAGACGCACACGCACACAGGTGAGCACACGCACAGTTATGGTAAAATTCACTTTGACCCACTTCTCCTCTGCTCTGAAATCTTTGACAACTCAAAAGGGAAGGAGCCATTTTGAAAGTGAAGCTGTCTTGCCAGCCTTCAGTATTTCTCCGCACAAAAGAAGCATCCCAAACGCTGAATCACATTAGCTTCACGGACTCGGTTCCACTTTTCCCGAGTTTGAATCGTGGAGAGAATGCCAGCCAGCATCTCTCCAATCAGCTGTCAGTCTGCTTGAACGCAGCTTATTCAGTGCTGATAATAAAGAGCTCAGCGTCTGCTTGGAGAACCATCGCCCACTTCCATCATCTCATTATTTATATAAACATCAGAGGGTCGGACTCGGCCCTGTCACAGGAAATTACACTCAATCATCACAAGAGGGGACGAGCATAAAGGCCATCACAGTGTCACAAGACAATCGCAATTTCACACGATAGAACACCATATCACGCTCTCCCCAGACCATCACAGTTAATTAAACTAACTGACACTTGGCTAAGATGAGGTATTACTTTCAGAATGTTATCACAATACACAGTGCAATGTAATACTATAACAAGGTTTTGACATGATTATATACCATTACCCTATGACAAGAACATCACATTAGATGATTTCTCCATACTATGACAATATAAAATCACAATCACACTTGGCTGTGCCTATGGTATTTGAAAAATATTTTTGCATGTACTGTATGTATTTCCTACATAATCCTGGTTAGACACATTTGTTTGGGTATTTTATATGTTAATATAGGCTACTGTACATTTTACTGTACTTCTGGTTTAGCTCGCTAGCTTTGTCTACTATCCGTTTGAAGAGTAGGTTTTTTGGGAACCCTAAGAAAGTGTTCTAGAACTCCATATGCGCTGTATTGGAGTGCCCCGCCCTGTGCCTGGCGATGCCCTGCCGTGCCCTACTCACCCTGTGTCCGGTGTGACACCAGGTCCACCTTGCCGTAGGTGCCCTTGCCCAGTTCGCGGATATGCTCGTACTGCTTGTGAACGTCGGTGGCGGAGAGTGCGCCGATGGCCAGGGCCTGCATGTCCTCCACGGGCACCTCGCAGCAGCCCACGGGTGAGCCGCCCGGGCAGCCCCCGCCCCTGGCTGGAGACAGGCTCATCTTGGCACTGTGGGACAGACTGAGGAGAGGACAGGCCATGTATCTCTGAGGAACGCACACGTATGTGCCCGCTAAAGCTCAAACCAAGTGACCGCACAAGTATGTGCCCGCTAACGCTCAACCCAAGTGACCGCACACGTATGTGCCCGCTAAAGCTCAACCCAAGTGACCGCACACGTATGTGCCCGCTAAAGCTCAAACCAAGTGACCGCACACGTATGTGCCCGCTAACGCTCAACCCAAGCGAACGAACATGTATGTGCTCACTAATGTATGTTTATGCACATGTATGTTTCACCAGTTTCAGGGCTACCTACTGAACACCTTGTTCCACAATTCAGTTCATTTTTGATGTCAGCCATTTTTAATGTGGGTCGGGGAAAACGTACAAAAAAGTTCAGACAGCTGAATCTGTTTTCTATTTTACAATGAAGGACATACTAAACATACTAAAAACCTAAAGATTAAAAGATGATCATGTTTAAGCAAAAAACATAAACATTAAGATCCTTCATTTAACTCAGAGCTGTGTTCTACTATGACCTAAATGTTTCAATGTTATATACTGCCCTGGAAATAAAAAGTCACCTGATGTATCATATAAAAATGACCGGACAAGCCCGTTTCTTTCTCTCTCAGTGGCTCTCCTTCCTCCTGTCCTCCTGCCCCCCCCCCCCCCCTTTTCTACCTTTTCTTTTTCCATCTTGTGCTATTACGGTCCTCTCCACCCCCCGCCCCCACCCCAAGTCCCGGCACTAATGGGCATTGTGAAAGGCGAGGTCTCACCCGTGAGGAGGGAGCAGGGGACCCAATTGACAGCCTGCCACAAACAACTGTGATCAGCCATGATCTACAGCTCTCACACAGGCCTGTACTATTTATGGGTTGTACTGATAGGACTGAACCCAAACAACCCGGAATCTGTAAAGGGGAAAAACATCTCTTCCCTATTACAGTAGTAGTGGATGACAGCATCTATTTACACTAGTGGTGTATTCAAATATGTATAACTTAATAAATAATAATCAAACAGGGTCTAAGCGGGATGTCATAAGACCTTTAAAGATGAAGCATAGTAACAGTCTGATTATAGAGAAACTGTAACCAAGAAGAGCGTGAGAAGGGTTCACAGGGAAAACTGCAGGTTTAAAGCAAACTAGGGATGGTTCTTGGCAAAAGACATTACTTCTGTGAGAGAACATTGAAACTTGAGCAGGAGGCTTCAGATGCAAAGGTGGCTTCTGCAACCCGAGCTCAAGTCAAAGTGATTCTAGCTCTATTAGTGCATACTGTATATACTAATATATCTCACTATTGAGAAATTTATCAAGAGATGTGTTTCATTGTGCGCAAGAAATTATCATTGTTGTCTCATCATTATGCCGCTCCTTGGGGAATAGCTCATTTCAGATGTCTCCTGCATGAAAGCTTTCATTTATTTACGCATTTCACAGACACAAGAACACAATATTGAGACTCCCAGATACCCGGGGTCCACTGCAGATCTAGATAACCTGAAATCTCTTTTATCAAGTGCGGTCAACAGAGCCCATGACTCCTATTGATCTGTGTGCTCTTGCCCGGTCTATGCAAGTAAAACATTTACTTGCACTTCCAAATCATGCTGGATGGCAGCAAGGCATTGTGGGATTGAACCAGTGGGCTTTACCCCAAGCAGACAAACCTATTTGTTTCACTGGGGACTCCACCACCACACAATTTTCCCTTCTTTCAAAAATGATTATTTTTTTCTTTTGCATCCCCCCAATACTTGCGAGCGCACTGAGGAATTATACATTTTGTTTTTCAAACTCAGCATCAGAATGACAGGAAATAATAGACACCTCTTAGAAAAACTGTTTCAGATCCGAATGCGTTTTAGCACCGAGATGTCCGGCTTTGTTTATTAACAGCCGTGATGCGTGTGCATCTGCGTGCTGTGAAAAGCTCCGTTTGTCGATTTTAGGCTGTGTGAAAAAAACCCAATCCAAACAGGTGGAAACAAGTCCAGGCAATCTGGGAATTACACCCAGAAGAATACTGTTTCCAACTCTCCAGTGAGTCAAAGTGTTTAATAAAGTTTTATCTCTTTTTCCCACTGTACAATGTGAAAATCTAATATTTTTATACTTTCAGTGATGTGTACACCTGGGAGAGTATACTTCTTTCAGCACACTCATGCAAATATGCTTGACTTCAGCAGAGCGGCCATACAAATAACTGCCTAGTATTTTTCAATGTCCTCCAAGTAATGTCTATGAATGTGAACAGAGGTGTAAAATCCAGGGGTCAGAAAGTAAAAGTCCTGCCACGTGTTTCTTCCACCCATGAACGCAGCCAGCTGTTTGCTTTCATTACTATTACTTGTTACTTTTTAGTTTAACAAAAAAATATCAGTTCACCCTTAAAAGGAGGACACTGGTTGTTTATAGCTTGATGAAATGAAGGGACCACAGCTAATGCAGTGACATGAGTATGTCAATGTGTGCTACTTGGTAATTAACCCTCCCATACAAGTTAATGCACTGACGCACCCCTTCTGCACTGCATTATGCCATAATTGCTAAAGCGGTTTTAGGCCCACGCGCTGAGATGGAACACCACTAACAGGTTTATAGGAACTCCCCGTGAGTTCTGCTGCATTACTGATTTTACTCTGTATGTCCATTACGGGAGATTGTTATCGATGGTCTTCCAGCAACACGTCTGCACCAGTGTACACCCATGCTGGGCACTGAAGGAGACAGGAAACAGATCGGTACCACATTACCAGCCAAAGCAGAAAAGGTGAAGGAGTTCCAATGTGGGACGCAAACATTTAATATGTGAGCAGAAATGTATGAAATATATATATATACAGTTGAAGTCGAAAGTTTACATACACCTTAGCCAAATCCATTTAAACTCAGGTTTTCACAATTCCTGACATTTAATCCTAGTAAACATTCCCTGTGTTAGGTCAGTTAGGATCACAACTTTATTTTAAGAATGTGAAATGTCAAAATAATAGTAGAGAGAATGATTTATTTCAGCTTTTATTTCTTTCATCACATTCCCAGTGGGTCAGAAGTCTACATACACTCTGTTAGTATTTGGTAGCATTGCATTTAAATGGTTAAACTTGGGTCAAATGTTTCGGGTAGCCTTCCACAAGCTTCTCACAATAAGTTGCTGGAATTTTGGCCCATTCCTCCTGAGAGAACTGGTGTAACTGAGTCAGGTTTGTAGGCCTCCTTGCTTGCACAGGTTTTTTCAAGTTCTGCCCACAAATTTTCAATTGGGTTGAAGTCAGACTTTGTGATGGCCACTCCAATACCTTGACTTTGTTGTCCTTAAGCCATTTTGCCACAACTTTGGAAGTATGCTTTGGGTCATTGTCCATTTGGAAGAGCCATTTGTGACCAAGCTTTAACTTCCTGACTGATGTCTTGAGATGTTGCTTCAATATATCCACATAATTTTCCTTCCTCATGATGCCATCTATTTTATGAAGCGTACCAGTCCCTCCTGCAGCAAAGCACCCCCACAACATGATGCTGCCACCCCAGTGCTTCACGGTTGGGATGGTGTTCTTCGGCTTGCAAGCCTCACCCTTTTTCCTCCAAACATAACAATGGTCATTATGGCCAAACAGTTACATTTTTGTTTCATCAGACCAGAGGACATTTCCCCAAAAAGTAAGATCTTTGTCCCCATGTGCAGTTGCAAACTGTAGTCTGGCTTTTTTATGGCAGTTTTGGAGTAGTGGCTTCTTCCTTGCTGAGCAGCCTTTCAGGTTATGTCAATATACGACTTGTTTTACTGTGGATATAGATACTTTTGTACCTGTTCCCTCCAGCATATTCCCAAGGTCATTTGCTGTTGTTCTGGGATTGATTTGCACTTTTCGCACCAAAGCATGTTCATCTCTAGGAGACAGAACTCCTTCCTGAGCGGTATGACAGCTGCATGGTCCCATGGTGTTTATACTTGCGTACTATTGTTTGTACAGACGAACGTGGTACCTTTAGGCATTTGAAAATTGCTCCCACGGATGAACCAGACTTGTGGAGGTCCACAATTTTCTTTCTGAGGTCTTGGCTGATTTCTTTTGATTTTCCCATGATGTCAAGCAAAGATGCACTGAGTTTGAAGGTAAGCCTTAAAATACATCCATAGTTACACCTCCAATTGACTCAAATAATGTCAATTAGCCTATCAGAAGTTTCTAAAGCCATGACATCATTTTCTGGAATTTTTCAAGCTGTTTAAAGGCACAGTCAACTTCTGACCCACTGGAATTGTCATATAGTGAATTAAAAGTAAAATAATCTGTCTGTGAAGAATTGTTGGAAAAATTCCATGTGTCATGCACAAAGTAGATGTCCTAACTGACTTGGCAACACTATAGTTTGCTAGCATGAAATCTGTGGAATGGTTAAAAATGTGTTTTAATGACTTCAACCTAAGTGTATGTAAACTTCAACTCTATATACAGTGAGCGCCATTATTCATTGGACAGTGACACATTTTTTGTTATTTAGGTTCTGTATTCTGGCACTTTGAGTTTGAAAGGATACAATGACAATTTCAGGGTATATATTTTCATCCAAATCAGATGAACCGTTTAGAAATTATAGAACCTTTCGTAGATGTCCAACATTTTTGATGCCTGAAAATGAGGGGCGGGGGGGACTATGTACAAAAGGTTCTATAATTTCTTAACCGTTCATCCGATATGGATGGAAATACCCTCAAATTAAAGCTGACAGTCTGCACTTCAGTGCAGAGTGCTAGAGTACAGAACAAAAATAACAAAAAATGTGTCACTGTCCAATGAATTATGGTCCTCACTGTATATACGTATATAATAAAACCTCTCTGCATTCCTAATCTCTGAGAACATAGGCTGCTGTGTTTGCCTCACCTGCAAAACTAGTGCAAATACAACATTGAATAAATTCAAACTGGGTCAGCTTGTTACATTACATTACATTACATTACATTACATTCATTTAGCAGATGTTGAGTTGTGAAAACTAGGACCACTTCATGTTTTGCATCTCTTTAGGGGAAACCAGAGTTTCATGTAAGAAGATAAAAACGTGCTAAATTCCTCTTGGTCTGGATAAAGAGTGTGCTCAGACAAACAACTTGACAAAAAACTATTTGTTTAAAATGATACCCGGCTCCAGTCTCTCCCGCAATTTTTCTGAGAAGAACCAGGTAGGTCTGGGAAAAAAAGCCATGCCCTCCCACTATCTGTGATGACAATTATACCAAATAGGCTGTTTGTGTTCCTGTAGTCTAAATTATGTGACTGGATGTGCAAAGAAAAACTATTTACCAGTTGGCTATGTGGTCTAAAAGCTTCACTTAATGAGCATTAATTTTCTGAAGGCTCTTAGTGAGTCATGTTCTTCTTTTTTATTGTCTTTTTAATACAAGCTTGGGTTGGAACACTGCTTTAAAGGCTGGTCAGTTTCATCAGCCATTTTGATTTTGCTTTATACATTTCAGTGCATTGTCATAGACTTGCAGAAGAAGATTGCACGAACATGTACTTTTGACTAAGGAAATTACCTCTACCAACATTGGTGTAACTGATAACAGGTGCAGCAAATGAACTGAACTGCCCCTGGCCAGATTTTGCAATGTCTGGTTAACTTCCTGTAAGTGAAGGTTCACTGTAATTCTGGGATGCGCTCTTAAACAGTGAGGTGAGTGTTCTGTGGGGCAGATTCATTCTCAGAGGGTGCTTGACCTTTTGCTTGTCCTAATTATGATGCAAGAAGCGAGACTCATTTTCATCCCTGGCCCACTTTAAACAATAGACTACTGTCCTTCAACTTCAAAGGGACACAGAATGGATTGGTGGATTATATACTGCTAGCAAAATATCCTGTTTAATGAAGAAAAACAGTCACAAGAGTAATTCAGTTTGACCAGAGCTGGCTGAACTTAAATGTTGCATGTTTTAAAAAATAAATAAATACAATTTTGTCATGCCTCTGGTAGTCATGGAAACAATTGAAAAGTCCTGTTTGAGAACAGGAACTTAAAATTTAAAGACAAGGTGGAATTGAACAGCAATGTAGACTGAATTAGCGCCCTACTCATGGCCAGGATGTAAAATATTTGCTCATGCTGGTTTTTAAAATCATTTGATCTTCTTGAATTCCTTGAATATTGGATTTCTATGACTTCATTCACCTCTTAACCTAACCTCGGTGAGCAAGAGACTGGATGAATTTAGCAAAACAAGACCTATCATGGATGGGTTTCATGACTAAACTCATTATCAAATGTCATTGTCTCTGCTTAAATGTCTAGTGCAGGAAATGGGAACAATAAAATTGATCCTTACTCAGTGAAAGGAGGGGAAATTATACTGACTCACTCTGCTTTTTTGAGCAGTTTTTTTCCGCCGTCCGAGGTTGTAACATCGCCAGAGTATCTCTCCCATTTCAGAATATCCTTATTCTCTAGAATGGGATGCAAACAGACAGGACATGGCCAGCTTTCCTCAGAGCAGGCTTCTCTAAATCTCAGAGTCTCACGATGAGTCTGCCCCATAACTGCCAGCTCCCCCCAGCTGATGTTCTCCAGGGTGACTTTCCATGTAGAGCTGATCTGGGATCAGCACCTGTCAGGGAGCTGGAGACTCTGAGACGCTCACAATCCAGTGACCTGCGAAGCTTTAAAGGATATGGTTGGCTTAATTTTATATTTTCCTTGTGATCAACATATCCCCTGAAAAGACCGAAACCTACAATGAATTTATTATACCAACAAGTATTGTCCATCTAGCCAACGGCAGATATAGCCAATATCCGGGTAGTCATAGAACTCCATTGTTGTCCAAAGAACTATTAAAAGACATGTATATGAAGAAATAATTCATGTTATACCCCTCTCACCACCAGGGGTCTTTTATCTGTTGCTTTGGTCAGCAAAATTCACCATTACAATGAACCTGGGGCCTCATGTATAAACAGTACTGAGCAGAAAATTGCCCTCAGAAAGCTGCGTAAGGGAGTTTCCACGCAGAAATTCAGATGTATAAAATAACACGTGCTGTGAGAATCTGCGTACCTCTGCACACGCTGGACACCATACGTGCGCAGTGTTTGGAGTTAGTGTGATATGGCCACACCATGGCCGAGAAGCAGAGGGAGAAAATGCAAAACTTTGCGAACGCAGATTTCCGACTTTCTCCCTGAGCATTATTTTACGCATTCTTTTACTCAGAGTTTTATACATGTGGCCCCTGGTGTTATATGTATAATTATTCTTCCTTGCTATCTGTAATTAGTATAATTTTTCAGTAAAGGTGTGATAATGCTCTCTGAAGACTGGGACCACTGTGTGGGGGGCCTTTTTAACACAGCAAGGTGAAGCCTCCATAGGTACAGTAGGTTCCTGAAAGCCTGCAGTGGGTTGCTGGGAATCTTTGCCTAAATGAGCACATCACTTAATAATTCAAATAAATTGAGTGCAGTGAAATTTATTTATTTAGAGTGCCTGCTCCTTCTGATACTCATATGTAGACCAGTCTGTTAAGGGATAGATCACTTCCTGTACCAGTCTATACACCAGTCTGTTAAAGGGATAGTTCACTTCCTGTACCAGTCCATACACCAGTCTGTTAAAGGGATAGATCACTTCCTGAACCCGTCTGTACACCAGTCTGTTAAAGGGATAGTTCACTTTCTGTACCAGTCTGTACGCCAGTCTGTTAAAGGGATAGTTCACTTCCTGTACCAGTCTATACACCAATCTGTTAAAGGGATAGTTTACTTCCTGTACCAGTCTGTTAAAGGGGTAGTTCACTTCCTGTACCAGTCTCTACACCAGTCTGTTAAAGGGATAGTTCACTTCCTGGAGTCTTCTCTATGTTTTTGATTGGCCCAGACATTTTTGTGAGCAATGAAGGATATTGAAGATATCTGATGACCTGCTGGATTTAGAATGGCTGGTATAGGGGCAATCATAGGCTTTTGATTTAAAGTGAGAAAATACTCTTCAAGTAACTCCATTTTGATTAATAAAAAATGAATCAATTTCAATTAATAAAGAGAGAAGACCTCAAGGCAACAACAAATTGACAGGATGAAAATGGTTCCTACTTGTGAAATTCCTACTTCAGGGGGACAATGTCTGCATGTCCTTTCAGCAATTACCTTATAAATCCCAGATCTGTTAAAAAATGGGGCTAGTTTTCCCCAAATTTCACAAATAATTTATTATTATATTTTTTTAAGGACAGTGGACCTCCTTTTTTTGCTCTGCGCAGGGAGGGCAGATAGCAGAGGGATCACAGGTCATGACAGGGGATTGAACCCTCAACCGCACAGTGGTGGGGGGATTGGGGGGGGGGGGGGGGGGGGGGTGTACGTGGCTCTAGAGTCGCTGCCCTTCAGACATCAGCACACAAATTTACCTTCTGACCTCTGACCTCTCAGCCTGTATCTGTTCAAACTCCTCACCCTGGATTTGGACTTGAGTAAATAAAGGTTGGTAACATAGCTGGAACCCCCACCTACACCCAATCCAGCGCCAACCCTCCACCTGATCCAGTGACCCCGCCTCTATCTCAGATGGTACCTGCTAGTTAACAAGGACGTTGCTGTTAGGACTTCGGAAGTCTTAATTAAAACCCACCTTGCATATCAGAACTTCTAAACTACACCCGTCTCGACAGCGCAATTACTGTAACGCAATCCTCCTTTTATTACTTTTATAATAAGGGCAAAGTTTGTTACTTCATTTTATTTTTGTTACACAACAACAGTAATAATAATAATAATGCAGTGGGATTTCCCATTCAACACAGTGCAGAGACAAAGATATGAAGTGAATGTGGTTGGCCCTGTGTGCATAGGCTTTTATGCTAATGTTGTTTTTCTCAATGATGTCAGCCCTGTTCCGGCTGCCAGCCAAACTGCCCCATGGCAGACTGCAGCTCCTCCCCACAAACACTCTAAATAAGCAGAGTCCAACCAGAAATTAAACCCCAATATGGGTTATGATGTCTTCAGTCTGTCATTAACATCTCTGCATTCTTGTTTTTCATCTACCTGCAAAATTTCTGTACACCCAGCCGCACTACTGCGAAAACAGGACGATATATCAACAGATTACATCCCAAAGTCATACACCAGCACAGCAATTGATCATGTAATGTACGTCCATTTTTACTAACTTCAGATTTGAAACATTATCATAATCTTTGGTTCTAGTTCTGGATTTTCCGGCTTTCCTGCATAGTGCCCCACTTGAGGGCGACAGTGGCTCGCCATCTGTGAGAATCCCTGTGGCGGGAACTGCAATCCGCCCTGTAGACCCGACAAGCAAGCGGAACGGCACCATGTCATGGTGGGCCCCGAAGGTCAGAAGATTGCGGAAGTCATGTGATGAGTTTGAATCCGCGCAGAGAGCAATCGTTTCTGCGGCGTTCCGGGGAGCCGTCGGGGCAGCATCCCACTAATCCCCCCGCTAAGAAAACTTGGATAATCACTGAAATAAAATGGCGGCCGCTGAGCCGATTACATCCTCTCCTGCGACCGGGAGGACATATGTGTCCATTTGTTTAATCCCATACCATGTGGCCTACGCTCCTTTCGAAGCCATCAGGCAACCGTCAGCGTAGTCTCTCCGTCTCCCTCTCCCTCCCGTGTCTCTCTTCCTGTTTCATATAACCTCCTAAGATCCGGCAAGTAATCTTTATCCCTCAATCCTCCAGTATTGTAGCTGCTTGATCACAGGACCTTGATCACAAGTGCCACTCCAACATGTCCCTGTGTGGATGAGGGCTATTCAATTCAACTTTATTAACGAAAGCATTAGGCGAAGGGAGGCGGCACCTCAAGAGCCTGAAATAGGGCTGGAAGAATATTGATGAACAGTTATTGTGAAACTAGTCCGGCCTGAGTCATAAGGAAGAGTGTGTCTGTTTGTACACGTAGGCACCTGTGTATGTTTCTGTTTGCGTGCGGCTGTGTGTGTGCGTGCACATGTATGTGTTTGTTTGTGTGTGTGTGTCTGTGTGTGTGTGTGTGTGTGTGTGTGTGTGTGTATCTGTGCATGCATGTGTCTGTGTTTGTGTGTTCATGTGCATACATGTGTGTGCGAGTGTGTGTGCCCATGTGTGTGTGTGTGTGTGTGTCTGTGTGAGCATGTGTTGTGTGTGTCTGTGTGTGTGTGTGTGTGTGTGTGTGTGCAAGCACACGGGTTAGGGGTCTTTTATCTTTGCTCTGTGCGTATTGTTTACATATACTTATTGTTTCTCGATATTCATGTTTATTAAGCTTACAATTCATTTCTTTCATTCAAACCTTCGATAACAATATGTTCTTTTTCATCTTTGATTTAAAGAAGGACATCTCACTTTATTAGCCAGTAATCACTGTAAATATTATTGTGCACCATGACTCAGGTTGTATTACTTGTCAGCATTGTGAGTTTGTGCTTGAGTGTGTATCTGCACTCTTCATGTTTCAATGTTTAATGATTTCACCACCACAGTGGATCCCACTTCATCACTGAATAAAGAAATCTAAGCTTTCTCTTCCCCATGTTTCTTGTTTCCGCTTTATTGTTTAGGGCTGACGGATCCTGCACTAAGCCGAGAATAAAAGAATCAAGGCTGAATATTAGCCAGGACATATCCTTGTGTTTATGCTACATAATATAACCATGAAATAAATTAATAAGACTCTCTGCTGAATCCTTTCTCCAGATCCAACTGTGTAATGGAAAAACTATCAGAACCGCTGACATCCAGATAAAAATAGGCATTACGCCGAACACCTAAATTATAGTGAAAGGAGGGACCCTGCGTTCGCTTTCCAACTATTTATACTGTTTGTCAATCAATATGGCAAGTTTGTCCTGTTGTTTTCCCAGTCTCTGACAAACAGGCGTAACACTGGATAAATACACTGTCTCTACTGTCTGCATAAAGAGTGCATGCAGGATAGCATGGGGTTCGTACTCCTAGGGTTGAGGGCAACACTCAAAAGACTTGCAAGTGTCACAGAGCAACACAAATCAATTGAAAGCAGAAGGGCAGCAGATTATGTGCAACGGACTAATGCTGGTAACTATTTATTCAGCACACAATCAATACGGGAGCCTGCTGTCACACAACAGAAAAGCAATGCGAAAACAGATTTCAAAACTAAGCCACAACGCTTCCATTCACTTCGCAAAAAATACCAATGGAGTACTTGGCAATGAACTCGACTATAAGATGTCCCACGCAGTCAACCCAACCAAACTAACTGCACTGCTTTCCTTTAATTATCACAGGTCACGGGTATTCATCAATATTGTATGTTATGTCTTGCATGTAAAAGTTCATGAATACGTGTTAATATATATATATTTTAAAACATTTACATGTGACAAATAAACAGCTGTACTTTTTAAAAATTAAAAGAAAACAGCCAATATAAACAAGATAATTCTCTGAGTACACAACGGTTCTAGATTTTCCCCAGAATTAAGAACAAACTCCACTCACACAGGAATATTTTACCTTGAGAAGTAGAATACATGAACAGAGGTGTTACACATTAATTACACAGTGAAGTGCACAGCTGCACAGGAAGAAGTTGACAACTTTGCAAAAAGTGTTGTCTGTGATAAAGAACAACCTGCTTCCCCAAACGATTTTACAACACAAGCATATGTTCACAGATCTCAGAGGTGCTGCAAAACCCCATCAGACTGATATATGTTTTTAGAAAAGACTAGTGTTCTCCTTTGCAGCATGCAAATGTACTTTGTATTTTAAAACTTTAAAATTGTGTCTGTCTCAACCCAATAGCTACATAATGCGGTCTTTGTCAGTGTTGAATAATTAATACAATCATTCATGTGCTATTTTACAGTTGGAACACTGGTGTTAGATGTACTAATAACTGTCTTTTTAGATATGATCCAGTCAAGGAAATATGAATTTTATGCTTATAATGGACCACACACATAAGTAACCCATTACAGTTGCGTTTACGATGTTTCCATTCTTACAAGCTGAACACATTAATATAATGAATGATGATTAATAATAGCCTAATTGTTATAAAACCCTAACCAAAACGCAAATCCAGTACAATCTTATAACAATGATAGTATAATGCAATTGGGGAAATAAAATAGGCCTTCTTATAAGGCAATCAGAGGCATTTTTAACAGAGAATAAATCCTCAGTGCAATAGAGCTAAATGTTCTGAACATTGCTACCGACTCTAGTGTGCAAATTCGGCGCTCTTGGCTTACTCACCTGCTGACAACCTGTCTCTCTCCCGCATGGTCCTGCATTCACCTGCCGCGAGCTCAGAGCAATTCCGCTCAGTGGCAAGCGCACCAAAGAATGACTGCAATCTTAATGTCCCGAGTCTGATTATATTTTTAATGAACACGTGTTGTGAAAGATTGGTTTAGTTTTCCAACGAAAAACAGCTGAATGCAGTACGATGCATGTAGCCTAAGTTTAGCCTTCTTGAGTAGCCTATATAAATAAAAATGAATCGCTTCTTTCTTTATTGTAGTGTCGAAGTTGGTCACAGTTTTAAATTGCTTTTTAGGATCCGATGATGTTCGGTTCTTGACTGTTTGCTTTGCAATCGTCCTCAAACCATTCGGTTAGAGCGGCTTCCCGTTGTCCGCTTTTCTTCTGTCTGAAGGAGTAGGTGACTTTGACGTTCATATGGGAGGCACAAATAGTTAACCAGGCATCACTATGTTATAGACCGCCTTTGTGTTGCAGTATATGC
Organism: Synaphobranchus kaupii; assembly: GCA_029718625.1. NCBI lineage: Eukaryota > Metazoa > Chordata > Actinopteri > Anguilliformes > Synaphobranchidae > Synaphobranchus > Synaphobranchus kaupii. Next base: position 5,189,151 of record CM056387.1, read on the forward strand.
TATACGACTAGTGTTGTAAAAACTAGAAAAAACGATGTGATTGCCTATACAGCGTGTTCGTCGTTAAGATCAGTTAATTTCGGTGCAATAATTTCCTGTGTTGTTTTTTTTTTGTTAAAGTTAAAGATAGTAACAGTAAAACATTTTTTCCTTGATGACAGCCAATGCAATGAAAGCTCACTGTAGCTTCACTTATAGGCTACGATGTACACTTCCTTTCTGTCAATTGATTTTCATTTCATTGTTGTTGTAATTTTTAAGTTCTGTCTTTCCTACTCCAGACCTGTTTTGCCTGCCTTTGTCACTGATGAATCCTGTGTTAGTATGTCATGTCTGGATTCTATTCACTTTCGATTAATGTTCATCCCTTTTCATTGTTCGTAGCCTATCTGCCTCCACCTCCCTGAGATGGCACAAGAGTTCCACGTGCGCTGGGTCCTAATGCCGGTGTTTTACAGAAACAAGGTTATTGGCACGTGACGAAGAGGTTGTTTTTAGGCTTTAACAGGAAGTTCATCAGGTGGAGTAAACTCCGTTAAAGCTAAAGATTTCTCATTATGACACAGTTGCAAAAAATTATTCAAGTTGATCAAAATTATGGAGTGCCTGGAAGCATTTCTGGGGCATTTTTCGAAACCTTTAAATCACACATAACTGATTTGTTTTAAACAGATTAACTTTTGGGAGAGACAAGTTATTGAAAGGGTGCATTTCCAAAGATTCAGCTCCTTCTGCGTGTGCTAGACACAGCAATAGCTAATTTCCGGTCCATGTTGTTGATGATCTTATTCACTATAGTGCTTCTCCCTTGTTTTAACTGCAGACATACTGCTAGGTGCTTTAAAAAAGACTGGATCCCACAGCACACTGACCTCTGCAGAGTTACATCTCATAATCTCCATAACTTATCAGCAGCAATTCTATTTCATCCATCAGGGATTCATAGAAGCACAGTTACATCCATAAGTTAGTGCTTTGCTGCAGGTGACAGGAAACAGCTGGCCTCCAGGTGGCAGAGACTGGGCTATGTGACTGGCAAGAAACTGCTACTGCTGCCAAGCAAACACGTTAACAAATGTGAGAGGGCAAAGAAGAAAGGGTTTCGAGAAGAGAAATTAGGGGGGATTACAACATAAGATTTGATGAAGGGCACGGCAGCCGAAACATGTTTTAAGTAATAAAAAGATTTCCTATTTTTCCTAAGAGTGAGCATTGGGCCTTTTTCAGCACCCTCTAATTCTGTTTTTTATGTTAATGAGCCTTGTATTTATGAACATTTCCCCCCTTTTGTTGAATGAATCTGTCACCCCTGTTTCTTTCATTGTTATTTTCGTTCGGTTTCTATTTTTGTAGCCCCTAGTTGCCCAGGACGGAAGGAGAGGTAGTGTTGGTACTGTTTGTATCTGTCTCAGAAGGACTAATCTAGCAGCCCCAAAGTCAAAGGTTAATTGAAGAGTGTTTTTCCAAAACTCCCTCAGTCCACTTTTACCAATTTTGAGAAAATCAAAAATTTTTGTTTATTTAAAAAACCTTTTACATGAAAAATCAACACTTAAATCCCTAAGAATAGTGTAAAAGTAAAACTGAAAATATTTATCAGATAACGTATACCCACCTTGAAAAATTTGGTTTATCAAAACTGGACTTTTGATGTGACACTTGGAAAAAACACTCTTCTATTGAAAGGCAACATGAGTAAGCAAAACAGAACTCCTGCCAATCTACTCATCCTGTGATGTGGTACTAGGTACTCTTTTTATAGAATGCAACCATCTCGCCTTATTGAGTATTATATCAGTTAATATTTGTTGGCTGAGTTTTGGGGACAAGAAATGGGATTTGGTTCAGTGTCAATTTTTTGGTTTTGGATTTGGAAGGGTTAAGTTTAATCTTTGAATAATGGGGATTCTGACAGCCAAGGGCAAGCTGGTTTTATTTATTTATATATTTATTTAACCTTTATTTAACCAAGGAAAACCCATAGAGCCCATTGTCATTTTTTCAAGGGGCTGTGCAATACATCATTGAAAGTCATTAAATCACAAATAGAACATGTTCTTTTATTCTTTATCGTGATTTATGACATATTCAATGACATGTTCAATTTATCATCAACTGCAATAAACATGCTTTCATCATATCTATTAGAAAGAACACGACACTGGTCCAAATACATCAATTTAAATCCACTTCTACTACAAGCAATATCGGTGTACCACAAGGATCTATTCTAGGACCGCTATTGTTCATATTACATATTAAAGGATAGGTTCGCTATTTTGGACCTTGGACCCTATTTGCGGTCTGTCTTGTAATGTTCCGCTCCCTTCCTGTTCGTTTTCTGTATTTTCCTGTTTTCCCTCCGTGTCATGTTGGATCCTTTTGTCCGTGTTTTCCCCGCTGCTGCGGTCTGGGCGTTTCCTTCCCTGTCTTGTTCGTTTGGTTGTCTCACTTCCGCCTTTTCACTCCGTCCCCCCTCGTTGCATGCATTCCCTCACCTGGTGTCTTGTAATCACTCCTGCTGATTTTCCACACCTGTCCCTTGTTTAGTTCTATTATTAACCTCACTATTTAGTCCTTCGGCTGGCTGCCAGTCGGGGCCAGTTCGTTAACGTTCGTCACCCGGTGTTCATGCTCGTTGTTTTCCTGGTCGTGTTAAAGAGAACTACTCGCTTGGTCGGGGAATATTATCCCCGTGCAGCTTGGGTTCGGCTCCTAACTACAGTCTGGTAGTTAACCACCCCGTCAATTCTTGTCGTGCATGCAGCTAACCTGTTTCCCTTCTCCTCCATCTAACCCAGCTCCCATTCACCCGTGGCAGTGTTCGTTTCCCCCCGTTATCGTTGTGTGTGTTGCGGTACCTCCACCTCCAGCTCGTGTAGGCTCCGGGAGAGCTTGCTACCTGGCTACCCTCCAGTTGTTCCTGTCCGACCGAAGAAGCCAACGAGTTCTTCGGCACCGGCTCCTGGAGCTCTGGAGACAGTCAGCTCCTTCCGGACCTACCGCAGCTACGCCACACAACCCATCTCTGCCGTGCTTCACCAACCACCTCCCTCTCAAACCCTGCACCTCCGTGAGAACCTCCCGGTCATTCCCGTGCCTTCCCTTGCACTAACCCTACCTTTTGTTTTTGTTCTGTACCGGTGCAGTCAATCCGGTCCAGTTCCTGTCCTGCCGTAGTGAGCCGCTCCCCAGCAATTCCAGTCCAGGTGTGAGTCTCGCACCTACCTGTCCAGTCCAGTTCCGGTTTGGAACAAATCCGTTCCAGACCATTGTTCCAGTGTGGACCTCCCGGTCCAGTTCCAGTCCAGTCCAGTTCCGGTTTGGAACGAATCCGTTCCAGACCCCTTGTTCCAGTGTGGACCTCCCGGTCCAGTTCCAGTCCAGTCCAGTTCCAGTCCAGTCCAGTTCCGGTTTGGAACAAATCCGTTCCAGACCCCAGTTCCAGTGTGGACCTCCCGGTCCAGTTCCAGTCCAGTCCAAGTTCCGGTTTGGAACAAATCCGTTCCAGACCCGTGTTCCAGTGTGGACCTTCCGGTCCAGTTCCAGTCCAGTCCAGTTCCGGTTTGGAACAAAACTGTTCCAGACCCAGATTCCGGTGTGGACCTCCCGGTCCAGTTCCTGTCCAGTCCAGTTCCGGTTTGGGAACGAAACATTCCAGGCCTGCCAGTCCAGCTCCGGCTTGGAGCAGCCCGTCCCGGGCTACATACTGTTCCTGTGTGATATCGTGTTTTTCCCCTCTTGTACAGTGTTGGGACTACCCCAACACTTAATTTATTAAACACCCTCTTTGTGAATCTGTCTCCTGGTCGTTGCACTTGGGTTCGTCCCGTTTCTGGTTCGTAACATGTCTTCCATGAACCTGACACATTGAGTCCATATTTGCGCTGATCGGTCCAGTATTGAGCTAGCTACAGATTTCCTGTAGGCTCTCACTGGGCTACAATAGAAGTCAACGGGGCAATCAGCGAAAATATAGACTCAATGTGTCAGGTTCATGGAAGACAGACAGCAAATAGGGTCCAAGGTCCAAAATAGCGAACTTATCCTTTAATGATCTGCCCTCAGTATGCTTGTCAACTCAAGTGCTTCTATACACGGAAGACACCGTTATCTTTACCTCTGCGCATAAAATAGATGACATTTATTCCAAACTTTCATTAGACCTACAAGCTCTTCACCACTGGCTTCACAGAAATCATTTAACATGAAGTATAAAAAAAAACACAATGTATGTATTTTCGATCCTCTCAAAAAACATTTTCAACTCCGCCCCCTATACAACTAAAAAATTAACCCCTGACTGTAATGGGTACTTATAAATATCTCGGCGTCACGCTTGACAATCATATGACGTTTAAACCACATATTGAATACCTTGCAAAACAGCTAAATAAAAAACTTTTCGTCTACAATAAAATTCGGACATATCTTACACAAACCGTTTCAAATAGATATTTAAATGCCATAATTCTATCCACATTATCATACTGTTTACCAATTTGGTCATCTGCTACAAAATGCACATTAGACCCAATCATTCGTCTTTATAATAGATTGTACAAAATTCACGCGAAATTACCATCTCGCACACATCATTGCACTGCCTTGCAACAAATAAATGCGCTCATTTTTGAAAATTACCAAATATTACTGAATTTAAAACTTTATCATAAAATACAAAACAATACTCTTCCTCGGATCATTAGCAACCTATTGCCACGTCATTCCAATAACCGACAACAAAGACAAACGTGTTCCATTACAAACACATTAAATCTACTTCAAAGATACAAAAACAATTTTGGTCAAAAATCGTTTTTCAATAGAAACACAGAATCATGGAATAATTTACCATTAAATATAAGGACAAATATACATTTTAACAACTTTAAAAAACAGCTCAAATCTCATTGTATAAATAACCAAATCTGTCAACACTAGACTATAATTAATTTCAGATCACCCTGTGTCTGCTCCATAAACACCCACTTTTTACTTTTTTCTTTGTTTCTACATATTTCTTTCTGAAATGTCTCACATTTTAATTACTGCACATCTATAGATCTTTTACTCTTGTCTTTTTTTTTTCTCATTCTCATTTTTCTTTCTTTCTATGCTGTAGGACAGGGAACCCTCTGTAAACCAGTAATGTACTGAGTAGGGCCCAAAGATTTTAGAACTTGTATGTACTATTATCTTTTTAGTTTTTTTTTATCTTGTGATTTCATGTTCTTTACATTGTATATATTTATAAAATAGTGTATATTCTTTTGGCACTTCTTTGCATTTGTTGGCACAATGTCCCTCATGTAAATAAGATGTTTTATTTTAAGTTTATGTTTGACGAGTAAGAAGAACCAAATGAGGATAAAGCTTATAATAATAGTAACAAATGTACAAAAACCGAGTGCTGAGCATTTTGTAATTTAGACTGAAACACCTCCCAGAATCAGCCGACAGAAAAGCAGTGTACCATTATTTTGGAGGGTTGATCTTATTCCACAAGCACTTACTGTTTTAGAATCAGTTGGTTTCTCAAACAACAAGAGTCACGTTTAATCAAGAAGGCCCTTACATAACCTGCATCTGCTGTGGTGGATGTAGGCTTTAATTAGACATTTTGAGGAAAAAATAAAGTAGACGGTAATGAAAATCTGCTTCACTAGAACTATGAATGAAGCGGAAGGAGCAGGATGTCTCTGTTACGTCATCCATCCACATTAGATCGCAGACACGTGTTTTTTTACATTTAGTGCCAGAAAAGTGGAAGATGTCTTCTTTATTTTGGTGAATGTATAAGAGGTAGACCCTGTGCCATTGTTAGTGCTGTTTGTTGCACTCATTCCCATGTAGCAATCATAACATATATATTAGTTGTTTGCAAGTGACAGGTGGATTCTTGCAATCAGAAGATGAGGGCATACAGGTGTGCCCTCGCATCAGCAGGATAGAGGTCTGTCACCTGCTGTGCTCCCCGGTTATGGAACCCTCTGCCAGCAGACCAGAAATAGAGAAAAAACATGGCGACATTTAGAAACCAGTTGAAAACATCTTTTCATTGTGCTTTTATGTAGCTAATGTGCGTGTTACTGACTGAACTGTGCTTTGTCTGTATTTTACGGATTATTTTTAAACGGTGCACAGCTCTGGAACACTTTTGTGTGAAGACCACCGTATACTAGTAAGTGTTTGATTGGTTGGACACAAACCAATCTTCTTATTCAAGCATTAGATTATACAGAGCAAGGGTACCTACTAAGCATATGTATCAGGGAACGTCTCTCTGTCCCTAAATCCACTGCCCTGCATGTTATAGAAGAACACATATTCAATCCCCGATTTAGCCCTAGTCATTGTACATTTGCGTATGATTATTGCTGATAATCACGCTTAGTTATGTAGATCTTGTGTGCATCAGGTGACTTTGAGAGGCAGTCATTGCTTGCGAGCCCCTTGGGACTGCACATCAGCATCTGTTAGTCAAAAGAACAGGCCATTCAACAAGGTAATGTTCTGGCAGCTGTTTTACAGCAGTGTCATATGTAATCACAACAGCAAGGCAGAGAGAAACAGCTGTGGAAGAAAAATGAAGACACGATAGCAACAACACACAACACCGCCACAGCAGAACACAGCTGGCCAGAGGACCGGAATGAGAGGCGTGTTGAGATTTTGAAAGCACAATTTTTTAAATTTATTTGGTGAAAATGCATTGGGCTCAGAAATTATATCTGTCTCCTGAGGTAGCGACCGCAGTTTCCAACACTGATTTTATAATCATCAATCATGATTATAATGCGTGGTCTTAGACATAGCTTATCAACGAGCAGCTGATTTTCACAAGTAATCCAATTAATTAATCAGCTAATGATTTCAACAATTTAAGAGTCAACAATTTTTCCCAAACCTCAAGTCCAGTTTTGATAAACCATATTTTTCAAGGTGGGCATAATTCCTCTGAAAAATGGTTAGATATTTGCAGTTTTACTTTTACACTATAATGCTTAGGGATTTAAGTTTAAGTTTTTAACCAATTTAAAATAAACGATTTTCTCAAAATTGGTCAAACTGGCCCGAGTGAGTTTTGGAAAATACTCTCCAATTCAACAATTCAGAGTTGACACAAATATATAAATACTGTAGCCCACCAGAACAGAACAAAGAGAGCCACTCAATGGTGTGTATCATTTAGTATCATTTAGGCTTAAATGGTGGGTCACCATGGTTCAAATGATATTAGATCAAAGTGTGTGAAAAGCTATAGAAATGCAACTTAGCCCCATGTATATTTTGGTCTATGTTTTAATCCACAAGATAACAACTTTTCTGTGTTCTTGATTTGCTGAGGACAATCTGAAGAAGCGTTTTGACAAGGCTTGTTGGCCCATTCCTGAAGCGATAAATCACTGTTTCAGTATTTCTTGAGAAAGGCATTAGACTGGACCGCTCTGTATATTCATTTTAAACTTGGTATGTTTTGTCTCTTTGTTAATTTCCTGTATTCTTGACCAACTATATTTTTCTCTTGTGAATATTTAACCCTTGTGTTTTCTTCATATTATGTATGCAGTGCACCCCATATCCAGGGGGTCAAAAATTACCCACTTTCACCAGGCCCCTTGTGATGAAGTTTTTTCACTGAATTTTAAAAGCTAAATTTATTTTTCATGAAGAAACAACCTTTCATTCATCAATAAATTGGTGAATAACTCTGCTTTCCTGCTTGAACACTTGTATTTCGTCAGTCTATACATTTTTACTACAATTATTATTTTTTTGCTGCAAGCACGTAATTTTGATCTTGAAATTATTTCTTATTTCATAACTGCAGGATTAAAAAAGACTCATAAGTCAATCTTTGTACCTTGATGGTGTACCGCTTTTATACAAATGTAGTGCAATGTTTAAACTTTTTTCTACATGTAGGGTCACTCATGCTGAAAACATTACATTTGTGGAGTTTGCACTACTGTTAAACTGAGAAAGGGTCATTTCAATCCAGAGGGCAGCAGGAGTGTTAAATGTTGCGTATAAAAACTAAATACAGTTTTTCTCAATTGTTTACACACAAAAACTGGAACTTATGACACAATGACCACAACCTGTAACTCATGTGCCAACTCCCTAAACCAATTCTGCTGAACTATAAACACATTTCCTGCTGTAGACCCAGATTTCAATTCTAAACCACACTTTCTTCAAAACACTACACACAATTATCTGCTTTAGACCCAGATTTCAATTCTAAACCACACTTTCTTCAAAACACTACACACAATACTCTCTATTTTGCACACTCTTCATCAATGCCAAATCTCCTTGTGTTCAGACAGAACACACTGCCATTCAAATGGCAAAACTTCCATTTCCAAGGCCGTTGTGCAATTTCCAATCAAAGCTTGAGCAATATAAGGGCCACAGGTGAGCTCCTGGTTTGGAGAACAATGGATGGCAACATTGAAGTGAGAGGTGATCAGAGAGGCAGAGGAGTGAGAGTAAGAGGAGGATGAGGAGGAGGAAGAGGAGGACGAGGAGGAGGAAGAGGAGGACAAGGAGGAGGAAGAGGAGGACGAGGAGGAGGCATGTGGCGATATAGCTCCTGAGGCATTTCAGGGCTGGATTCGCCATACTAGGCGATACTTCCCCCGCTGCTTGGCCAGAGAGAACATAGCCTGTGATGTCGATGAGGTCCTGTGGCCAGACAGGAACCGAAGACAGGATGCAGCCTAGTTTTTTTGTCCTTTTTTAATTTACATTTTTCTTTCTTTTTTTGTTGACTGTACTGGCCTATTTTCTATTGTTTGATCTGTGCAAATCATTTACACATCCAGTTGTGTTTGCTGTGATGTATAGGCTACAGCACTTTTGGAAAAAATAAAGAAATATTTTTGTTGTTACTGTATAGTTGTGTATTGTTTTATATTTGAGTAAAAACATTATACAGTAATATTTTACAACAGGAGTAAGCGTACAGTAACACTGAACATGAAAAGGCATAATGCTCCTGATAAGGCCTTCATGCTGGTGTTTTCCCATTCATAGTAGTGTTTTCCATTCAGCACATCAGTGTTCAATGGTTCTTAGAAATGTCTACTCATATGATGGTCTGTGTGTGTCATTTGAACACAAACTACCATTTTGAGGAGACATAACATTGTTTTGAAGGCAAAGTAGCATTTTGCAGGAGATATGTAGGGTTTTGCATTTTGTGTGTGTGGTTTTTGGATTTGTGTTTAGAGTTTTGAGAAAATTAGGTATGCTTTCAAAAAATGTGTGTAAGCAATTGAGAAAAACTGTAAGTACCTCTCTTAGGTATGGCATTGTGCCAAGGATACACTCTGGCTTTTGGATGGGTCTGCAGCCATAGCATAGTGCCCTGGGGCTTTCCAAATTACACTCTGGCTTCCACATTTGCAGGTATTACTTTCCTAATTCTATAACCTGTCCTAACCTTCTCCTTCTCTTTTTCCCTGGGGCTTCTGCCCTTCCATGCCCTGAGGTCACGGACCGCTCCAGCCATGTCCCTCCCTTGGTTAAAGCCCAGGCATCTAAAGGGAGTTAATGCATATTCTTGAAATATACAATATTTGATTTGTCCTGCATGGGCTTAAGCAGCTCACTTGTGTGCCCATCACTTGTCAGAATTGTGAAACAGCTGGTCTCGAGAAATGTATTCTTGGAAGTTGCTTTTTGTGTAACAGTGACAAGCACTTATCTTCTTGTGAGGGAAAATGTTCTGTGAGCTTGTCCTTGCAGAAAGATGAATGGCTCCTAATATTCATGAGCGTTGTGTATGAGAGACCCAGACATGTGCTGCTGCTTCATCCGTGGACTCACACTGTTGCCATGGAGAAATGTGGTATCTCATAAAGATACCACAGAGTTCGCTTTGTGAGACCCTCCCTCCAGAAAAATCCTTCTATTTTGCAATGGACAGTGGATTAGGCAGCAGCTGAGACAAAACACAGAACACTGCTACAGAACACAGAACCAAGGCTATTATAGTTTTAAGTTTTTTATTCAGTTTTTATTTTTATTAGTTTTTTAATTTCACTTTCTAAATTAGTTTAGTTTTAGTTAGTTTTCAGAGTGTGTTTATAGTTTTAGTTTTTCAATCAATTTCAGTTTTAGTTTAGTTTTAGTTTTTCAACCGATTTTAGTTTTAGTTTTTATTTCAGTTAATAACAGTCAATAGTTGGGTTGGGGGAGAGAAAAGCAGGGAGCGTTTATTACTTTGTCAAAAACTCCGGATGTATAGGGAGAAAAGGGAGAGGGGCTGAATCCTGGGTTGCCGTAGCAGAGGGAGATGCGGGATGCGTGAGACAGGGATTTGTGGCGTAGAACAGGGAGGAGGCTGCAGGCTGGCGGGTAAAACGGAATATCAGACAAAGCGTTAATTTCAGCAAGACAAAACGATACTGTGAAGTGTTAGTTCAGCAAGACAAAGCAAGACTGTGACTTAGATTCCAAAACTAGACAAGACCAGACCAACGAACAAGACTTAAGGAACTGGCACCAGACAAAGAACAACGGGAGAATATATAGTGAAGTCAATGAGCTAATGAGTGATTGCAGCGTGAGAATTTATGCAAGAGTGATTGAGCGGAGACAAAGGCGCGAGGAATGCAAACGGGGAAAGGAATGTGATAGGCAGAGAAATAGCGAGGGTCAAATAGGTGAAACAAGCAGGGAAACCACGCCCAGCCTGCACAACAAGGAAGACAGACAGGGAAACGTAAAAACAAGACAAGAAACGTGAGAAAAAGGGGAAAACACGGAGCACAAACAGAGATGGGGACTGAGAGGGAATGGAGAGTGTAACACCCCAATTCCAAAAAAGTTGGGACAGTATGTAAAATGCACATAAGCAGAAAGCAATGATTTGTAAATTCTCTTTTACATATATTTAATTGAAAACAGTACAAAGAAAAGATATTTAATGTTTTACCTTATCAACTTTATTGATGTTTGTAAATATACGCTAATTCCGAATTTGATGCCTGCAACACGCTCCAAAAAAGTTGGGACAAGGGCAAAAAAAAGATGGGGAAGTTCAAACTGTTGGAACATTCCACAGGTAAACAGGTGATGCTATCATGACTGGGTATAAAAGGATATCAAAAGACTCTTCATATCTTATTTTCAGGGACTCTCACAAGCGATACTATAACCTCTCTGCATTTGAATGGATATCTATGGGAATTGGGCAGTGGGACTAGAGTAAGCTATAAATTACACGGGAATAGTATGGAACATTAAATATCTTTTCTTTGTACTGTTTTTAATTAAATATATGTAAAAGAGAATTTACAAATCACTGCTTTTTGCTTTTATGTGCATTTTACACACTGTCCCAACTTTTTAGTTTTGAATGTTTCAAATGACATTATATGCAATCCGGATTATCCAAACTAAAACGTTCTGTGCTATCAACAGTCAGGAGAAGGCTCAGAAACTAAAACTAAAAATAATTCATGGTCATTTTTATTTTATTTCAGTTAGTTTTGGAACACTACATTACAGTTTTAGTTTCGTTTTAGTTTTTAAAGTAATTTCAGTTTTTATTTTTATTTTAGTTAACTAAAATGTTTTTTTTGATTTTAGTTTCAGTTTTTGTTTCAGTTTCAGTTAACTGCAATAACCTTGCACAGAACACAGCTACCGAACACAGAACACTGCTACAGAACACAGAACACTGCTACAAAACACAGAACACTGCTACAGAATGCAGAACACTGCTACAGAACACAGAACACTGCTACAATGCAGAACACTGCTACAGAATACAGAACACTGCTACAGAACACAGAACACTGCTACAGAACACAGAACACTGCTACAGAATACAGAACACTGCTACAGAACACAGAACACTGCTACAGAATGCAGAACACTGCTACAGAATACAGAACACTGCTACAGAATACAGAACACTGCTACAGAATACAGAACACTGCTACAGAATGCAAAACACTGCTACAGAATACAGAACACTGCTACAGAACACAGAACACTGCTACAGAACACAGAACGCTACAGAGTACAGAACACTGCTACAGAATACAGAACACTGCTACGGAATACAGAACACTGCTACAGAACACAGAACCCTGCTACAGAACACAGAACGCTGCTACAGAATACAGAACACTGCTACAGAACACAGAACGCTGCTACAGAACACAGAACGCTGCTACAGAGTACAGAACACTGCTACAGAATACAGAACACTGCTACAGAATACAGAACACTGCTACGGAATACAGAACACTGCTACAGAACACAGAACCCTGCTACAGAACACAGAACCCTGCTACAGAATACAGAACACTGCTACAGAACACACACAGGGCTGTACTATGATTCTTCATGATTCTTCATTGATCTGACATTGCATTACATTACATTACTGGCATTTAGCACATGATCTTATCAAGAGCGACATACACAGCTTTTGTATTTTTACGTAGTATCCATTTATACAGCTAGATATATACTGAAGCAATTCAGGGTAAGTAACTTGTTCAATACAACTTCAGTCTACCTGGGAATCAAACATGCAATCCTTAGGTTACAAGCACAGTTCCCGTTATGCTACACTGCCACCCAGCATGCACTGGTGTGGTCTAAAACCCACCTTTTCTTGTAGCTTCTGAAGGCCCACTGGTCCTGACCCACATAATACCAGTGGTGTAGGCCTACCGTGGGATGTAGAACAAGGCCTTCAGTAAACTTACCTTTAAATGGATGATCACTCTCACCTTGTTTTCATTCACATTTCCCATGGTACGCCATTACCTAATACCCATGCTGGTGCAAGGATGGAAGCTCCCCCATTATAGTCCCTGCTCTGCAGTGTGAGATAACTACACCCCATTGTGAGAATAAGTCTGCAGCAGAAGAGCATTCTGGGTAGGGTGGGGAGAGAATCCATTTGACTGTACAGTCAGCTGTCTCTGTGTTCATACATTAACCTGCCTGCTCTGAAAATGATGGATTAGTATCTCACTCTCCTGTTCTAAACATTATTTCTTTGCAGGGCTTTTGACACAGTCTTTTAGCACAAGGTGAGCTGGGCTTTTCTGCATTGAAGGGGCATCTTTTCCACTGATCTGCTGGGAAACACCGTTCTGCCTCCATTGTCAGTCAGAGCTCCTCACATTACGAAGCTGGCGTGCGTGGCATGACGTCAGGTGGACATGCAGGACTGCGATTGAACAAGAAAACAGCAAAAACCAGCAGTAATCCCCTTTGGTAGTTTTATTCACAACAAAACGAAAGCGATAAAATTAGCCCCAGAAAACAAAATGTACAGCATTCTCCTCATAGAGACAGGCTGAGGCTGAGGAGAATCCTCTGGGAAGCCCATAGGGCCAAAGCCCATGAAGCTCAGAGTAGCTGTGATCCATAAGCTCTCAGCAAAGGGCTGTGTAACTGGCCTAACTGATTGCTAATCAACCTCAAGTGACTATGCCTGTGTCTGTGTGTGTGCCCCTAATCGAGCGCACCCTGTGTGTGTGTGTGTGTGTGTGTGTGTGTGTGTGTGTGTGTGTGTGTGTGTGTGTGTGTGTGTGTGTGTGTGTGTGTGTGTGTGTGTGTGTGTGTGTGTGTGTGTGTGTGTGTGCGCTTCCCTGGCTGTGGAAGCCTGGGAGGGAGCAGGCACAGCCGACAGCAGCTAACTCCAAACTCTTCATCTTAATTCTCTCATGCTGTAAAATTTTTTATTACTATTT